>BSBM01000858.1:29142500-29742500 GCA_027924585.1 Larix kaempferi
TGTTTGATGACAATAAAATTAAAATTCAATGAAAATGTATATTAGTCACTTAAAAAAGTATATAATTACAGTATAAAATGATGCAAAATACTAAATAAAAAAATAGAATATATATGTATGATATATAAACATAAAAATCACCAGTGAAATGTGTTATATTACCTTTCACCTTCCTCGATCTACCTTTCCCCTTCGGGTACTCCCCTTCGAGTACTCCCCTTCGAAATTTGTTTCGGAGTCTGGATCACAAATGCGACGTAAATTGAGCTTTGACCCCAATATAGGAAGATATTCACTAATGTACAACATGTTTTGGTATACCATATATCCCTCCATCATAGAACCCTCAGCATATGCTCATTGTCTGACCAAACCCTTCATAAATTTCAAGTGCCTCTCAACCATCCACATGGACCTTGAGTGCGCAGGTCCACACAGTTCAATCTCCTCAACTTGGTGTATGAGGTAGTGTTCCTGTGCATTGAAAAATGCTGAAGGTAGATGATTCTGCATTTCACACATGAGACGAGGAATTTCTCTCCTCCAATACTTTATGTCTTCTTTATGGAATTCTTTAGATGACAACCATCTACAAGTGACATGACAACCCAATCAAGAGATTAAAGAAAAAAGTCATTATATTACGTAACATGAATTAGATAATGAAAATCAAATTAAGAATAAGTTCTATGTTGAATTAAACAAACAGTAAGCACATGGAAAAATCATCGCTTACCTCATGTATTTCCCAAGACTATATATTATTTGCTTGACATTGTTGTCGAAGTTGTCCAGGATAGAGAGAGGTAGAACATACTGTAACAATAATATACAAATAGTTTCACTATATCGAAAAAGAGTACTAGAAAAAGAAAAAAAAAAATTATTAAATGCATACCATATTAATTATTACCTTCATGAAGACATGCCAATCGTGCGTTTTCACCCCCACGAAATCACCTTTCTTTGTTATGATATTCTTCATGTTCGCACAAAATCCAGTGGGAAATTTAATTTTTTGAATGACTTCTTTTACAACATTACTTTGTTGGTTCGTTAACATCCATGGAAGTGAGTTTATATTAATTTTCTCTCCGTTGCTATGAAATTGAATGATGTATTGCATTGCATGGTTGTTATCTTGAATGTCTTTGCAAATTTTGACAATTTTTTCTTTGTCACTCCTTCCATCCAATATTCACCATAATTTTTCAGTCACATTCTTTCCAATATGCATTGTATCAAATAGATGAGCAATTTGTAGGTGCTCATAGTAGGGAAACCTACTAAATTGTCTAGGATAACTTTTCATTCCTCGTGGAAGATCATTAATGCCTTCATGATGATCACATGAACGACAGTGATGAAATTAAATATTAAATCAATGTCAATTACACTAAACAACACAAAATATAATAAAATACAATATGATCATATACAATGATTGATTATATGTACCTTGACGATTTCTATTATATTGCAACTTCCATAGCTGAGGTGTCGTTCTCTTTGGTTTTAATGCAGTCTCTTGCTTGCCATTGAAAAGATGTTTTTCGGTAGTTCGATACCTATGATTCTTGGAGAGGAAGTGCCTATACTCATCAAACACCTCCTTTCCTAAGCTTTTTGAATGACGAGATTTGATCTTAGGACCACAAACTAGACATGCAAATTTCCCCTTTGTCTAAAGACCTAAATAAAAAGATGGAATATCAATATTGTCTATTATAATTATATAAAAAATGACTGGATTATTTAGAAAAACATGCATGCGTATTATATTAACTAGTAGTTTGTAAAATTAAATGCAACTAAAGTGGAACTTATAATTACATACCATAGAAATGGGTTAACCCTGGGGCATCATGTATTGTACATACAAGCATTGCATGGAATTGGAATTTCCTTTTTCGTATTGGTCTAGATAAGTCATACATAGTGCTGCCATTCCATAACTTCAGTAGCTCATCAATAAAAGGTTCGATATATACATTCATATCTTTGACTTGGTACTTACCTCATTGATTTGAACATATAAAATAAATATTCTGATTATGAGATGGACCTGTTAGCTCTCCAAGAAACTACTTAGTGGTTATGGCTAAGTATGCTTGGTAACTTAAGAATCCAATACCCTTTTCAGTAAATGGATCGATGGGATACCACAATAGCTCAATGGAAAAGTTGCTTATCAAATAGTTAAATGAGCCAGTGCTCTTAGAAACTGTAAATCAGATGATAAAATATAGAAATGAAATGTAGAATATTGCTAAGACAACCAAGTATATTAATCATGCAGGGTTTATGCAACCAAATACATGCATAACATCGGGTCACACACAGCAGTAGGAAGTTCCTCAATCCAAATTATGAGCACAGGCTAAGCTAATTTGAACAGAGTGCAGAACAATGGTGGATGAAAATATCTGATAACAACAACAAGAGAAAACTGTGATTTTTATTATAACAAGCAACTAGAACATATGGCAAAGTCTCTCCAAGCTCGAACCTCCCTAAATAGTCTTGGTTCTATGGCTTTATAGCCTTTACTCTGCTAGTTCAGCGAACAAAACTGAGATCTGGGCAAAATTAGAGAAAATTGGCAAAAACAGGCTTTCGGCAGTTAACTCTTCTGCTGATTTCGTGCCTTAGCCGCCGGAAGTCAGACCTTTCGGCAGCTAATGAGCTCTGTGGGGCTCGCCTAAGCTGCCGAAAGCTGTAACTGTTTCAAAAATTAAAACCCAAAACGCTGCTTTCTGCTGATTTCGTGCCTTAGCCGCCGGAAGTTAGACCTTTCGGCAGCTAGTGAGCTCTGTCGGGCTCACCTAAGCTGCCGAAACCTGTAGGATTCCTGAAAAAATGCCTTTGAAAAAAATCGATTTTCTCAACCGTCCGATGTCCGTTTTGCATGTTCGAATAGTCGATTTTGATCTACAGATCATAAGCTATCCATTCGTGCTTCCAGATCTGAATTTGGAGTTCGGGAAGGCTATCGAAATGGCCCCGCAAGATCATGCGATTTCAGCAGAAAATTCCTCTTGAGTTATGGTTCAACAATGAAAATACCTCACAGGGCAGCCAAGTGACAAATCATAGCTGAGCATTCGGGATTTATTTAATAACAGAGCATGTTGCAATAGACAGATGACATAATGACTGGAGATTTAGCCTGAGATTGTAGGGATGAAGCGTTCTAGTTCAAACTGACTTTGTGGCTAAAATTTAGGAATGGAATCGAAACCACTTTCACAGACTCAATTAACTGTCGAAAAGTTGGGATTTTTTGATATTGAAGGCCAAGACTCACAAAAATAAAATTTTTTACCCATTCTATCAACCAAAATGACGGTGGTCAATTTGGGAGATAACATCTGGCTCCTACTCGGGGATGGAATCCTCCCAGTGAGGTTCCGAAGAATTCTAGAACCAAGTAGTTCCAGTAGCCTTTAGCATTGGGCATGGAGTCATCAAGTCTTTAACACTGATCCCTCTGCAAACCTGTAGCTTTCTTTTCCTTCATTGAAAAATGACTTCCCAAAAGGAAAACTGTTGTAACTACTAGCATCCTGTGTCCCAATATATCTCCAATCTGGCTTCCCTGTCTGAAATGCAGCTTGCTTCATTCTTGAAAGCTAAGGTATGCAAAGCTTCTGCTGCCAATTTCTACAAGAGCAAAACCAGTTCATATACATAGAGCAAATAATTCCAAATGCTGGACATATGCCACAACTTGACTTTAAAGTCAATCTGTAAGATCCAACAGAGGAAGTATCCCAGTCCTTTAAATTTTGTTGAGCCACATACTGAACACTATTAGCATAATTTTGAATATACAAACAAAAGAAGCGAGAAGTGAAACTTCGCCTGCACCCCAATGTCTTTCAACTTCCAAGCTTAGCATTATAAATTTTCAATTTTTCCAATTGCCTATTTCCAGACTTGAAGTTAGATGTCAAACACAAGAAATGAGACAGAGCCAATTCTTAATGATTATTGAAGCAATATCAAATCTGTTCATATGACCCCTGAAGCCTGCAAGTATAATCTTTATTGAACTTCATCAAAAGGTGAGGGATATGACAGTTTGCAGAAGAGTGCCGAATATATATTGTACTTGAACCTCAGCCAATCCCATAACAATGTCAATTTTAATGTTTCCTGTAAAACATCTTTTGCCAAGTTGAAATTGCATTTTCTGTTCAAAACAGAATGCATGAGTGGATGTAAAAATATCTAATTTATATTGAGATTTCATGAAACTTGTGCTTCCAACCTTTTAGGTCTAGAGCGCATTTGTATGTTTGCTAATACATTACCCAAGGAACTTCTGTGTTAAGCACAACAGCCATAGATGCTGCTCATTTTATGTATGACTTCCCTGCTGCTCCATAAGGTCCATCAATGTTTCCATACTCATCATCAGAATAATTGTTACGGGTTTGAGCGATTCCTCTATTTCTAGATTCAGCCTATCTGGGGTTTTCATCTAATGCTGTATATGGACGTTTTATCCCATGACTGACACATCATATGCATAAGAATCATATCTCATATGGCCATGCTGCAAATCTCTATCAAAACGCCCACTATATATATCTTCAGCAGGTGGAAACGAGTATCTTGGAGACTGTATAGATCTTTCCTCCACGGCCTGCAAATCTTTGACCATGCCATCTGGATATGAAACCCTTCCCTAGTAGCAGCCCTATTTTATTCGTAGGATACCTTCCAGGTGTAGTTTATATGCAGCTTATTCTGCTTATTCAATAATAACTGAAAATAATCTATGTGCTCAATAAAAGAGCTTATTTTCCTATCTACTCCTACACTAACTAATAGGAGCAGCATGATCAAGTAACACTGGATTTCCAATGCAGCCATGTCAGATTGTGATTTACAGGCATCTTTAATCTTGAATCAAACAACAAATGAAGCCATATCATGTAGAAAAAAGGTTCGAACAGATGATCAGACCAGCTTTGCTCTATAAAGAATATCTTAACATTCACATTGTTCGTGGATTCCAGAAAATCAGCAATAGGATCAATTAAATAGTAATGGAATACCTCTTTAAGCTTCGGTTCTGACTGTAAATGAAAAGAATGTGGCTGGTTGTCTTCCTTGATTTCAATGGTGTGTGTAAACTGCTCAAGATCTGCTGGAGTAGGTCGCTAAAAATCTGCTGGAGAAACATATCCAATAGATTGCTGATCTGGACCTTTCTGCTGCCATTCCTCACTCTCTTCATACGTGCTGTGATCTACCTTTTTCTGCAAGTCTGAAAAATATGTGCTGCTCATAACATACACTGCTGCAACATCAATACATTCGGGATCATGGTTCACCTGTTCTATCTGAAGATTGGACAGCCCCTGCAAATTTGGAAATTGTAAGCTGTCCTCTTCAAACTCTGTAGATCGGAAACTGTCACTTGCTGATATGTCATTCTGCTCAACTTCTTCAAACTCTTCAGAGGGAATAATATCATCTTCATGACAACATACATCAGTAGGTGCATTTGATATGATGTCAAAAGCATCACTAAGGTTATCATGGGGTGAATCAATGATCTCCTGATCATGATGAAGAGTATTTTCTTCAGCAGCATACTCTCCCTGAAGTTCTACTTTCGAAAGATTAAATTCATGACAACACTCAGGAAAAAGAAGATCAGCTGAATAAATCTTCTCGTAATATGAATTGAAAGCCACATGGAAATCCTTCAGAGAATGGATACTAACAGCAGGAAGGGATTGACACCATTCACGAGCATTTCCTTCTAAAGAAAATTTGAACAGCTTGATCAAGACATCCTCATGCACTACCTGCAACCGATGCATGTAGTCATGAAAGTCCAGCAAATGCTCAGCTGGCACTTCCCCCTCTTCTCCTCGAAATCTAGGAAGACTGTTCTCCCATTCATCTCTAGCAGGCACTTGATTAGGAAAACCAGCAATGCTTGAAAAATCACAGAACGCATACCTCTTGGCTAAGATTCTGTTCATGTCATACAAGTGGAATCACCAACAGAATTCTGAACAATGGAATCGCCACTGAGTTCATCCTTCATGGAGTCGCCAGATAGAAGATTTATAACCAGTGAAGTGTCTGATCCTTGTCTATCATCAAGGACCAGATCTGTGTCGTTCTCCCAGGAAGATCAGCTTCTCACCTCGCTCCCCGGCAACGGCACCAATTTGTTAGCTCTCCAAGAAACTACTTAGTGGTTATGGCTAAGTATGCTTGGTAACTTAAGAATTCAATACCCTTTTCAGTAAATGGATCGATGGGATACCACAATAGCTCAATGGAAAAGTTGCTTATCAAATAGTTAAATGAGCCAGTGCTCTTAGAAACTGTAAATCAGATGATAAAATATAGAAATGAAATGTAGAATATTGCTAAGACAACCAAGTATATTAATCATGCAGGGTTTATGCAACCAAATACATGCATAACATTGGGTCACACACAGCAGTAGGAAGTTCCTCAATCCAAATTATGAGCACAGGCTAAGCTAATTTGAACAGAGTGCAGAACAATGGTGGATGAAAATATCTGATAACAACAACAAGAGAAAACTGTGATTTTTATTATAAAAAGCAACTAGAACATATGGCAAAGTCTCTCCAAGCTCGAACCTCCCTAAATAGTCTTGGTTCTGTGGCTTTATAGCCTTTACTCTGCTAGTTCAGCGAACAAAACTGAGATCTGGGCGAAATTAGAGAAAATTGGCAAAAACAGGCGTTCGGCAGTTAACTCTTCTGCTGATTTCGTGCCTTAGCCGCCGGAAGTCAGACCTTTCGGCAGCTAATGAGCTCTGTGGGGCTCGCCTAAGCTGCCGAAAGCTGTAACTGTTTCAAAAATTAAAACCCAAAACGCTGCTTTCTGCTGATTTCGTGCCTTAGCCGCCGGAAGTCAGACCTTTCGGCAGCTAGTGAGCTCTGTCGGGCTCGCCTAAGCTGCCGAAACCTGTAGGATTCCTGAAAAACTGCCTTTGAAAAAAATCGATTTTCTCAACCGTCCGATGTCCGTTTTGCATGTTCGAATAGTCGATTTTGATCTACAGATCATAAGCTATCCATTGGTTCTTCCAGATCTGAATTTGGATTTCGGGAAGGCGGTCGAAATGGCCCCGCAAGATCACGCGATTTCAGCAGAAAATTCCTCTTGAGTTATGGTTCAACAATGAAAATACCTCACAGGGCAGCCAAGTGACAAATCATAGCTGAGCATTCGGGATTTATTTAATAACAGAGCATGTTGCAATAGACAGATGACATAATGACTGGAGATTTAGCTTGAGATTGTAGGGATGAAGCGTTCTAGTTCAAACTGACCTTGTGGCTAAAATTTAGGAATGGAATCGAAACCACTTTCACAGACTCAGTTAACTGCCGAAAAGCTGGGATTTTTTGATATTGAAGGCCAAGACTCACAAAAATAAAAAATTTTACCCATTCTATCAACCAAAATGATGGTGGTCAATTTGGGAGATAACATCTGGCTCCTACTCGGGGATGGAATCCACCCAGTGAGGTTCCGAAGAATCCTAGAACCAAGTAGTTCCAGTAGCCTTTAGCATTGGGCATGGAGTCATCAAGTCTTTAACACTGATCCCTCTGCAAACCTGTAGCTTTCTTTTCCTTCATTGAAAAATGACTTCCCAAAAGGAAAACTGTTGTAACTACTAGCATCCTGTGTCCCAATATATCTCCAATCTGGCTTCCCTGTCTGAAATGCAGCTTGCTTCATTCTTGAAAGCTAAGGTATGCAAAGCTTCTGCTGCCAATTTCTACAAGAGCAAAACCAGTTCATATACATAGAGCAAATAATTCCAAATGCTGGACATATGCCACAACTTGACTTTAAAGTCAATCTGTAAGATCCAACAGAGGAAGTATCCCAGTCCTTTAAATTTTGCTGAGCCACATACTGAACACTATTAGCATAATTTTGAATATACAAACCAAAGAAGCGAGAAGTGAAACTTCGCCTGCACCCCAATGTCTTTCAACTTCCAAGCTTAGCATTATAAATTTTCAATTTTTCCAATTGCCTATTTCCAGACTTGAAGTTAGATGTCAAACACAAGAAATGAGACAGAGCCAATTCTTAATGATTATTGAAGCAATATCAAATCTGTTCAGATGACCCCTGAAGCCTGCAAGTATAATCTTTATTGAACTTCATCAAAAGGTGAGGGATATGACAGTTTGCAGAAGAGTGCCGAATATATATTGTACTTGAACCTCAGCCCATACCATAACAATGTCAATTTTAATGTTTCCTGTAAAACATCTTTTGCCAAGTTGAAATTGCATTTTCTGTTCAAAACAGAATGCATGAGTGGATGTAAAAATATCTAATTTATATTGAGATTTCATGAAACTTGTGCTTCCAACCTTTTAGCTCTAGAGAGCATTTGTATGTTTGCTAATACATTACCCAAGGAACTTCTGTGTTAAGCACAACAGCCATAGATGCTGCTCATTTTATGTATGACTTCCCTGCTGCTCCATAAGGTCCATCAATGTTTCCATACTCATCATCAGAATAATTGTTACGGGTTTGAGCGATTCCTCTATTTCCAGATTCAGCCTATCTGGGGTTTTCATCTAATGCTGTATATGGACGTTTTATCCCATGACTGACACATCATATGCATAAGAATCATATCTCATATGGCCATGCTGCAAATCTCTGTCAAAACGCCCACTATATATATCTTCAGCAGGTGGAAACGAGTATCTTAGAGACTGTATAGATCTTTCCTCCACGGCCTGCAAATCTTTGACCATGCCATCTGGATATGAAACCCTTCCCTAGTAGCAGCCCTATTTTATTCGTAGGATACCTTCCAGGTGTAGTTTATATGCAGCTTATTCTGCTTATTCAATAATAACTGAAAATAATCTATGTGCTCAATAAAAGAGCTTATTTTCCTATCTACTCCTACACTAACTAATAGGAGCAGCATGATCAAGTAACACTGGATTTCCAATGCAGCCATGTCAGATTGTGATTTACAGGCATCTTTAATCTTGACTCAAACAACAAATGAAGCCATATCATGTAGAAAAAAGGTTCGAACAGATGATCAGACCAGCTTTGCTCTATAAAGAATATTTTAACATTCACATTGTTCGTGGATTCCAGAAAATCAGCAATAGGATCAATTAAATAGTAATGGAATACCTATTTAAGCTTCGATTCTGACTGTAAATGAAAAGAATGTGGCTGGTTGTCTTCCTTGATTTCAATGGTGTGTGTAAACTGCTCAAGATCTGCTGGAGTAGGTCGCTCAAAATCTGCTGGAGAAACATATCCAATAGATTGCTGATCTGGACCTTTCTGCTGCCCTTCCTCACTCTCTTCATACGTGCTGTGATCTACCTTTTTCTGCAAGTCTGAAAAATATGTGCTGCTCATAACATACACTGCTGCAACATCAATACATTCGGGATCATGGTTCACCTGTTCTATCTGAAGATTGGACAGCCCCTGCAAATTTGGAAATTGTAAGCTGTCCTCTTCAAACTCTGTAGATCGGAAACTGTCACTTGCTGATATGTCATTCTGCTCAACTTCTTCAAACTCTTCAGAGGGAATAATATCATCTTCATGACAACATACATCAGTAGGTGCATTTGATATGATGTCAAAAGCATCACTAAGGTTATCATGGGGTGAATCAATGATCTCCTAATCATGATGAAGAGTATTTTCTTCAGCAGCATACTCTCCCCGAAGTTCTACTTTCGAAAGATTAAATTCATGACAACACTCAGGAAAAAGAAGATCAGCTGAATAAATCTTCTCGTAATATGAATTGAAAGCCACATGGAAATCCTTCAGAGAATGGATACTAACAGCAGGAAGGGATTGACACCATTCACGAGCATTTCCTTCTAAAGAAAATTTGAACAGCTTGATCAAGACATCCTCATGCACTACCTGCAACCGATGCATGTAGTCATGAAAGTCCAGCAAATGCTCAGCTGGCACTTCCCCCTCTTCTCGTCGAAATCTAGGAAGACTGTTCTCCCATTCATCTCTAGCAGGAACTTGATTAGGAAAACCAGCAATGCTTGAAAAATCACAGAACGCATACCTCTTGGCTAAGATTCTGTTCATGTCATACCAGTGGAATCACCAACAGAATTCTGAACAATGGAGTCGCCACTGAGTTCATCCTTCATGGAGTCGCCAGATAGAGGATTTATAACCAGTGAAGTGTCTGATCCTTGTCTATCATCAAGGACCAGATCTGTGTCGTTCTCCCAGGAAGATCAGCTTCTCACCTCGCTCCCCGGCAACGACACCAATTTGTTAGCTCTCCAAGAAACTACTTAGTGGTTATGGCTAAGTATGCTTGGTAACTTAAGAATTCAATACCCTTTTCAGTAAATGGATCGATGGGATACCACAATAGCTCAATGGAAAAGTTGCTTATCAAATAGTTAAATGAGCCAGTGCTCTTAGAAACTGTAAATCAGATGATAAAATATAGAAATGAAATGTAGAATATTGCTAAGACAACCAAGTATATTAATCATGCAGGGTTTATGCAACCAAATACATGCATAACATCGGGTCACACACAGCAGTAGGAAGTTCCTCAATCCAAATTATGAGCACAGGCTAAGCTAATTTGAACAGAGTGCAGAACAATGGTGGATGAGAATATCTGATAACAACAACAAGAGAAAACTGTGATTTTTATTATAACAAGCAACTAGAACATATGGCAAAGTCTCTCCAAGCTCGAACCTCCCTAAATAGTCTTGGTTCTGTGTCTTTATAGCCTTTACTCTGCTAGTTCAGCGAACAAAACTGAGATCTGGGCGAAATTAGAGAAAATTGGCAAAAACAGGCTTTCGGCAGTTAACTCTTCTGCTGATTTCGTGCTTTAGCCGCCGGAAGTCAGACCTTTCGGCAGCTAATGAGCTCTGTGGGGCTCGCCTAAGCTGCCGAAAGCTGTAACTGTTTCAAAAATTAAAACCCAAAACGCTGCTTTCTGCTGATTTCGTGCCTTAGCCGCCGGAAGTCAGACCTTTCGGCAGCTAGTGAGCTCTGTCGGGCTCGCCTAAGCTGCCGAAACCTGTAGGATTCCTGAAAAACTGCCTTTGAAAAAAATCGATTTTCTCAACCGTCCGATGTCCGTTTTGCATGTTCGAATAGTCAATTTTGATCTACAGATCATAAGCTATCCATTGGTCCTTCCAGATCTGAATTTGGAGTTTGGGAAGGCTATCTAAATGGCCCCGCAAGATCACACGATTTCAGCAGAAAATTCCTCTTGAGTTATGGTTCAACAATGAAAATACCTCACAGGGCAGCCAAGTGACAAATCATAGCTGAGCATTCGGGATTTATTTAATAACAGAGCATGTTGCAATAGACATATGACATAATGACTGGAGATTTAGCCTGAGATTGTAGGGATGAAGCGTTCTAGTTCAAACTGACTTTGTGGCTAAAATTTAGGAATGGAATCGAAACCACTTTCACAGACTCAGTTAACTGCCGAAAAGCTGGGATTTTTTGATATTGAAGGCCAAGACTCACAAAAAAAGAATTTTTTACCCTTTCTATCAACCAAAATGACGGTGGTCAATTTGGGAGATAACAGGACCATTTAGATATATAAACCATATTTCGCAATAGAAAAACTTTAAATATATATATAACATTATGATACAAAAAACAACAAATGAGAATATACCACTGCAATAAAAAAAAAACGGCAGTGTTCATACATGGAATAATCATCGACAACATTATGTGCTCCCTCTTTATTGTCAACCATGGAGGAATGTTGTTCTTGATAACAAAAATAGGCCACACCGAGTAAATAGCTCTCATCTCTGCAAAAGGATTGACACCATCTGCTGCTTAAGAAATCCTAAGATTATGAGGTTTTGTCTTTAAAGTGAGTCCATTTTTCCTCCATATATCTAAATGCAGACCCATCTGCAGGCATCCGAATAATGTCATCTTGACTTCTATTCCATGCATGGTAATCCATAAACTGTGCTATGTTTTTGCACCTGAACAGTCATTGCAAACGGGGAATAATGGGAATATAACGTAGAACCTTGCGAGTCACCTTTTTAGTTACTTGATCTGTGCGATATCTACTGATATGACATTCAGGACATTCTATTGCAAATTCATGCTGGTTGTAATAAAGAACATGATCATCGGGGCATGCATGAATTGCTTCATACTGCATTCCAATTTCTTTCATGATGGCAGATAAATCTCGATATGTGCGAGGTAAAATATTTGACGGTGGTAACAAATATTCACCTATCATGATACAACAAATTAAAATAAAAATCTAGTTAATATAATATAGAAATAATATTAATGAAACAAATTTCATCCATAGTAATTTGACTTATTTATGAATTAACAATAAAATACATGACAATCATATATATTTTGTGATGGAATATATTACATACCTTAACATCCGTGTGACTGATATGTTTGAAATACCATTCATAACCTTCAAGTTCATTACCAACAATATAGCAGAGAGAAGATTTGTCTTGGATCCGTCATAAAGGGGTTCGTATGCCTTGTCAAGAAGAGGTATATCATGAATATCATCAAAATGTTCTTCATTTTCATGATCATGATCATCATCCATTCCAACATTAAATGAATCATGGATCAAAGTATTTGTAACATTATCTTCAACTATGTTATCAGTATCATCATCTTCTTCAATGTGATCATTAACTTGTTCTCCATTAATATTCTAGCTCCATGTTCCTCCAGTACTTGTTCTGGAAGCACTTGTTGATCCAGACAATATGTCGTAGGATGTCTTTCCTTTATAATTACATGAAACAATCAATAAATAAAAGTTAATATAAGAAATTCAAACACAAAATGTAAAAATTTCAAACACAAAATGTAAAAATTTATATGATACATTAAAAATTTAACAAATTTTGTACTATTGGGATGAAAAGAACAACGACCAATTGTATTGTTGGTCAAAAATAAGAAATATTATAATAATACATAAATTTACAAAAGCAATCAAAATAAAAACATATATAATGCAAAACTTACAAATGGATAGTATTCATGTCCCCCCTCGGCATGCCCATGCTCCCTACAATGTTTTGTGGTTGTTGTGATCAAAATTCTTCTCCTCTTAAAGCCCCTGCATTGATTACATGGACAATAGCATTTACGATCACCCCTTCTTTCAACTCCTTCCCACAATCTAGCAAGCAATTGTTGATTTTGTTCGTCTGGATCAGGAATATTCGTAGTTGACATTTTCTCGTAAAGAGATTAAATGAAGATTATCGATCTTAGAAAATGAAGCTCCATAGTACTTTGCTCACTTGAATAACAAAAACAACAAAAAACAGTCCGCCGAACAAAAAAAACATCCGCAAACCGTCACTGGTATGGCAAACATGTCGGAATGGTTAGATATTTATAAATTTTAAAAGTCAAAAAGTCAAACCTACGTCGGATATCTGACGACACTAATCTAGTTACCGTTGGGAAAAATCCGTCGGATATCCGACTTCTTCGGGTTCAAAATGGAGTCGGTTATCTGACATCCAAAGTGTCGGATACCCAAATAGGCATCGGATATTTGTAGAGCCGTCGGATATCCTACGAGCCTCGTCAGATATTCAAAAGTACATCAGATATCCAATGGACGCCTCTCAAAATTTATAAAAAAAAAACAAAAAAAATAATTTTGAAAGAAAAATCCAACGACACAGTCCATTTCATTGGAGGTCGTCGGATTTTGGGTTCAAATCTACTAGTGGTCGATTTATTGCTACAATAGAAATGGTCACATTAGTACATATGTATGCTCATATTTTGGTGAAGTGTTAATGAAAATTGTTTTCCTTGATGTAGAGTGCAACGAAAGGGAAATGATAATGTGAATAGCCTTTCCTCTAGACATTTGTTGTACATCTTTAAAAGTGTGTTCCATAAATTTTTCCGTTATTTTATTAAATGCATTGGTCATTGTTCTATCCATTTTTGTTATATAAGAATTGCAATATGTTTCCTCATTATATACATCTAGAATTAATAATTCATCTATATTTGCTTGAGCTCTTGAACTGTTTTAGCAAATGCATGTATCCATATATCAGCTGGACTCCTTTTTAATAAAAGACATGGCATGTTAGACAAGAGCACATAAGAAAAATGTATTATTCTCTAGTAATTTTTAGTTCCTATAAGAAGATTGAAAAGTACATGTCCTTAGAATAAGTTTTATTTTCCAAAAGATAAAATAAATATTTAGCTCTGTCAACAATACCTTTTGCTATGTGTTTTGATGGATGTAAAATGATAGTTTTTTCCAATGGAGGAAAAGGAAAACTGAATCTACAGTTAGAGTACTATTGTTTTTTGCATGTTTTTGTGTCATGATGAGTTTGAATCTTGAGAAGGTTTTTATTAAGAAACGATGAATTAGTAGATATATAGTTTTCAGCAAAGGATATTATCTTGTCATTAGAATTATGGCCATAGATTGGTGCTTTTTTTTACTGAAAGCAATCTATGCTCATGCTCATTGCGATTCTATTCTAGAATTGTGTTGGAAGAAAGTAGACTTCCACTTTTCTGAAGAAGTCATTATTGTTTAGTATCAAGGATCTAAAATCTATTATTCTATGCGTCTAGTACCAACTATAAATTGAAGGATATTTTCTAATTAGGGAATCAATGTTTTCTTCAGAAAAATTATGAGAATATTTTTTTGGTTGTTGGTTATCAATTTGTTGCAATGTGTAACACATTGTAGTCCAAAGATGTTCAACACCTGTAGAATTCTTGAAGAATGCAAGAGGACCAAGACGGTGTATCATAACATATATGTCCTTTTTCATGTTTTCAAAATAATGAGGTGATGTCCATATTGCTTTCAAGAAACGATAAGAAATTGGTTATTTAGGTTTTGTTCAAGACTTTTTTTTTGCTTAACATCTTTTACTGAGAGTTTTTTACCTTTTAGTTCTCCTTTGCGAATAGATATCCATGCAGAGCGTGAAACTTGTTTTATAATAATACAAACTACTTCAAAGAAACGATTTGTATGGTGTGATTCAAAATCATTGCTCGTATGCATAAGATACCAATGTGATATTTGTTGATAAGAAAACTGTTGCAAATTCTTCAAGTCGATTAGATCCAAAGAAAAGTATAGGGATATATAGCTCCTCAAAGAGTTTGTCTTGGAAAAATCTTAGTGGTCAAATTGCTTTCAAAGGTGCAATTTTTATTATTTTGTTCTCCAAGTTACTTAATGATTCTTTCCATATCCATGTACTATAGATTCAAATATCTATTCAATTTTGTTTTCTTCTTCAATTATATCTTGTGTTTCTATGTTTATAGAATTATAGGATTCTTTTTCAATGTCTTTGTTAAATATCACTTCCTAGTCATTCATGATGATAATGCTTTCATTTTGTAAAGTGTTGTTTATACAAGTCATTAAGAGTAGTCATGACATGTTTTGGCCACACATTTCCAGATAAGTAGGCATTTTTGTATTCTAACTTTCTTTTTAGCATTACACTTGGCAATGTTGTTTGGACTTTATCCAAATATGCAGGGATATTTATTATTGTTTCGATGAGTCCAAGTTGGGCTCTTTTGTAACCAAGTTGTCTTATTTGTGCAAAATCCATTCTTGGTGATACTAGGCATTCTTCTAGTGGATTCAAACATGATACAAACAGTATTTTGTTATTACAACAAATTCACAAAGGAACTACGTATTTTGGAAATCATTCATCATATATTGATTTTTTGTATTGTGTGCGAATTTGACCATAGAGTTCAATTAAAGTTGTATCATTGCCAACTTTGGTAGAACTGGAAGATAAAATGGTTTCACTATCAATAGGATGTATATCTTTGTGGAAGTGTGATTTCTCACATACGAAAGAAGCATAGGTTGGTGTATCTTGAATTGAATCGAAATATGCAACAATTGTTTTTGTCTTTTTTATGTATTCAAATATTTTTTGTCGAATGGATTTTCCATGTTTCCATGTTTTCATTTTTAATTGATGCAATGTTCTTATTTCATTACAAGGGACCTTTTCGTCAATTTACTGAATTCTTGATAAGACTACATTTTGCAATTGTGTATTTTTCTTTTTTCCTTTTTCGTTTTCATTAATCTATGTATTTTTACATTGTTTAGTATATTGTTATCCATATCAGTTGTTATCATGCTAATTGCTTTGTAAAATGCATTGTTATTAGTTCTTTCTTATATGCAATTATTCTTTGATCCAACTTTCTAATTCTCATCGTAATTGTCATAGAAGTGTTAACACCCAAAAAGTGCTCACTACCTCATCTACCCCATTACATGACTCATTTGTCCATATTTCCTACCATAAAAAGCCTCCAAAACCTTAAAATCCCACTGAAAAGCCTCCAAAAGGCCACAAAACCATTAAAAAAGCGTCCAAAAGGCCAAAAAAACCCCCTTTTCCCCCAAAATAATCCATAATTCCTCCAAAATAGCAAAAACCCTCTAAAAAGGGAATAAAAAATATAAAAAAAGAGGAAAAAGAGGGGAAAAGGAGGAAAAAAAACCCTATACAGCTGACCTAAACCATATGGTTCCCAAAACCATGGTCCAGCACTCCACCACTAAAAACCTATAAATAGGTGATGGAGGCCCCTCATTTCATATCCACAGTCAAATACACCCTTACTCTGCCAAAATCACTCTTGAAACCCTAGCTCACCCTTGAGTGCCCCTTTTGGCCCATTTCCAACCCTTTGGAGAAAGAGAAGGAGCAAAGATGGAATCTTGGAAGCAACCCTCCTGGGCTGATGCAAGAGCTCCACCAACCTTCACATTGGAGGTATAATTAATACAAAACCCCTTTTTATTATCTTGTCTTGTCTATTTTATGCACATGTTTAGAATAATTACCATTTTACTGAATTGTCTTTCATTTAATGTTTTTTCTGAATTGCTACTAAGGAGTCCATTCTCCTTAGTAGGTGCTCATTTGCACAAGCTAGGGTGGAAACCCTAGCTACAAGAAGATATCGAGATTGGGAATTGGAATTCTAGATAATATGCTTAGATAAAAAGACATGATATTTTTTCCCAGCAATGCTTGGAAATGAAAATCTAACGAGTATAAGAAATCACATGCTAGATACAATTCTTTTTAAGAATTGTATGTTGGATGGAACTCTAAGTTAATTTCCCTTAGTTAAATATTCCAAATGAACATGTAACCCCTAATAACTCACACACCCACTATATTCGAAATGCATTTCCTTCTATTTTACCATGCTTATATGGCTTTGAAAAATTTACAATATATCCTTCAAAATTAGAAACAAGAGGGTTTTGTCTAATTGCTATTTCAACGAGGTATTTGTTCAATCAATTGATTGCTCGCATCTCCTTTGCAAGAAAGCAATTATAGGATGTTTGTTTTCTCAATGTCTCGAGATTAAACAACACAATCAATTTGCAAATAGATTCAAATAATGAATCATAGAAGCCATGATTTATAGCTCCAATGATATAGAGATCTTGTTCTAATAATGCTATTTGTACATATAACAAATCCTTTGCGCTATTTGAGCATGTGTTGATGCATTTGTTGACAAGAGATATTGCTACAAGTTTATCCATGTTGTCGAAGGTTTCATATGATGGAAGTGGCTCAAAGTGACGAGACAAAGGGTTTTGGTCATGGAATAAAATGTTGTAGAAATATTATTTATATTCAACATTGAAATGAAGGTATCATGTTCCTTTTTTCAAAGACTACAGAGAAGATGGGATGTATAGCTATTTTAGTTAAGTGGATTGCATAGTTACCAGCGATACATGATATATAATAAGAAATTATATAGATAGAACAAAGATAAGTAAGGGAGATAAAACAAACAAGTCTTTATTACTCAGAACAAATATAGATATGCGTTACAATGTCTTCATGCCCCTATGTATCCATCTCTCCAGACTATATATAGGAATTACAAATAGTTACATAACGACCTGTTGATTCAGTAACCGAAACGACATGTAGTGACCGACATGACGGTTCGACATATTCTACGAATAGGTTGAATGGAGGACCTAGTAGGGAGATTGACCTAGGCTCCTCCAACATCTACCCCATAAACAAAACCTTTCTTCATCCTGAAGAAATTAGAAAGAGATTCAGATGAGATGAACATATGACATTTGTTGTTGTTTGTCTTGTGAATACTAAGTGTAGAGAGTTGATGAAACTGAACTGATGAAGAATACCACCATGGATGGAATTGGGTCTTCAATTTATGGCTAGAAACGCACACATATAGGGGAAGCCTACAACATTATTTGGTACTGAACAACATCCAATGAATTTGAAATCATGTAGAAGATCAACAAACGAGTGGCATGATATTTTAGAGAAGAAAGTGTCCAAGAAAATAGTTTCTCGGACCGCTGATCTTCTCACTTCTGCTCTAGTTTGTAAATCGATCGTATAATGGAAGGACAGTTACATGGACGTGATTAGTCGCAAGGAATATAATGACAAATCCTGGTTTTGGTATTTCGAGAGTGCTCAAAATGCCCATATATCATGAGGTGGAGATAAATTGTCAGGAGAGAACTCTCAAAATGAACATATATCATGGAGAAAAGTTGGAAATGACCAAAGAACTCAAGCATTTATGATAGAACAAAAAAGGGAAAGGAACAAAGGTGGTGATGAGTAATGATGTGGTGATGAGTAGTGAAGGTTGTGACTGGTGAAATTGGCAGGGATGAGACGGATAAGGGAAGCTATGATTGCCAAAGCATGGTGGGATGGTGGTCATATATATCGCATGTAATAACTGTGGATTTTTTGGGGTAATCGTACATGTATCCATCAAATTGATGCCTTCAAAGTGGGTTATGTGCTGACATGGTGGTAGTTTAGATGATGATATCTGAGTATTGTTGATTCTGGAAGCACTAATGGTGAATGATGGATTGTGTAGCTCATGTGAAAAAATAGTCTAATGATGCTTCAGGTGACCATCTGTATGTGAGATGTCATGATCAATCGGTCCAGTTTTGATGAATCAATCGACGTACTACTTTTCATTGGTATAGTTTTGGTGTACTCCTTTGTCCGTTGATGTGTCATGTTTGGTCAGATTCATGTAGACTAGGTCGAGAATTTTATTTGTTAGATTTTTTTTTCGACTTGTTCCTCTTGTGTGGTTTCTTATATCACCCTTGTCAGGTTTGTCTCTCCAATCTCTTGTCATGATGAATCATCCAATTCACTTGTCTCAAATGATTATTTAAATTGTTAATTTTGTGAAGGTTAGTTATAACTAACTTCTCTCTCTCCCCCCCACTTTTTTTTCATGCTCTGTAGCATTTTAGTCGGGCTCCTTTGACAAGATTTCAAAACACACACCCCTGTAGCGTTTTCAATCGAACTGCTTCGTTATCATGGATTTATTAAATGACATAGGGACCCAACCATTCAGTGTGTAAGATTTTAGGCTTCCCTTTTATACATCTATCGTATAGAAAGGCTAAATTTCAAACTTATATGTTTTTGTTCTTTATATTTGGGTCATGCCAAGATTTTTTGTTGTTGCTTTTGGATTTCCTGATGGTGGATTTCCAACTGTCAATGTTCTTCAAGTTTCGATAATTGAGAGAATCTTTCGTTTCTATCCTATTCAATATTTAGTATTTCTGCAATTACTGGTGCATGTTGTAGAACATTTAGTGGAATGACTACTTCTTGTACATATACGAGTTTAAATGGAGTCTGGCTTGTCGATATTTTGTATGTTGTTCTATATGCCCATAGTACAACAGGTATCTTGCCGTCCCAATCATCCTTATTGATATTGCACATTTTAGTCAATTTCGTAGTTAGTGTTTTATTGAATACTTCTATTGCGACATTAGATTGCAGATGATAGATTGTGCTCCTTCTATGCTCAATCATAAATTATCTTGTTAATATAGCAATTTCTTTGTTGACTAAATGGGATCCCTGGTCACTAATCAAGGTCAGTGGACATTCAAATCTTGTAACAATATTCTAATAGATAAACTTTGCAACTATCTCACTTGAGCAAGTCTCAACAGGTTCCGCTTCTTCCCACTTAGTAACATATTCGACCGTATTAATGATATATCTTGCTCCCATTGGTCGATCAAGATTCAGAAATGGACCTATGAAATAGATTTTCTAGATTTCAAAAGTTAGGCTGGGATTTACTGAGATAAGACGAATTTCAGTACTTGGTAATGGTCGGCCAAATCGTTCAAATTTGTCGCATTTATTTATAAATTCTTGACAATATTTGTGGATTGCCGGTGACCATAATCCTGATTGCTGAATTTTTCTGGTTGTCGTGTCGACTTGGAAATGTCCGTCTGATGTTCCATTGTGTGCTTCATTAAATATATTTTTTCTTTCATGGTAAAGGACACATAATCGTAGTACATAATATGGTCTAAGCTTATAGATAAATCCATTTATTATAGTATAGGAGGCAGCTTTCATTGCTAAAATCTTGTTTTTCCTTTCATGCATTCCTTCTAGGGATTGTCCTTCTTCTAGGAACTGAGCAATTGCTGATAAGTCTGATGGAATAAATTCAATTCTAAATAAGTGAGCATCACGTATCTTATCCTCAATTCCAATTGGTTCTTCTCCCATGTCTATTCTCGATAGGTGGTCGAGTCCAACATTTCCTTTACTTGGTCGAACTATAACTTCGAACTCTAACTCTTGAAATAAAAACAACCATCGACAGATTCTTCCATGGTGTAAGGGCTTATTGACTAAGTATTTTAATTCCTAATGAACTGTATAAAACATGAAAGGATTAGCGAGTGGATAATGCTGATATTTCTGAAGTGAAAATACCATTCCCAATGCTTCTCTTTCAGTAATTGAATAGTTCCTTTCTTCTTTATTTAATTTTCTACTAGTCTAGGCGTTGGGGTAATCCATCCCATCATCTCCAGGTTGAGTTATAATTTCACCGATTGCTATCCCTGAAGCATCGATATGTACGTGAAACTTAATCGACCAGTTTGGAAATCCGATATGGGAGCTTCCAATAGTTTTATTTTTAAGATTTTGAATGATGTAGCGCATTCATCTATCCTCTGATAGTCTTGATCTTCTCTTAGCAACTCTTCTAACGAATATGTCATGTCGGAAGAGTGACAGATAAAATTTCTATAATACCCTGTGTGCCCTAGAAACACTCTGACTTGTTTAGATTTAACTGGTTGTTTCAGGTTGAGAATTACTTTTATTTTTGCGAAGTCGACTTTTATACCTTCTTTAAATACAACATGTCTAAGTAGGATTCCTATTGGAGTGTAAAATATGCATTTCTTGATATTCAATGATAGTTGGATCTGTCGACATATTGCTAACATGAGTATTATCCATTTTCAATGGTATGTCAGGATAGAATAGATCATTCAATCGTCAAAATATATGGCCATGGTTTTGTAAATATACTCTTGAAATGCTTTGACAACTATTCTAGAAATCACAGGTTGTGCATTCTTCAATCCAAATAGCATTACTTTATAGGAAAATGATCCAAATTCACATACAAATGAGGTCTTATTTTGATCTTCTTTGGAAATACGTACTTGAATATACCCAGAAAAGCCATCTGTGAACGAATAACATTCATGTATTGTAACTTCGTTAATAATTTCATCAACAAATGGTGTCGGGAATGGATCTATAAGTGTTACCTTGTTGAGTTCCCTTAAGTCGACACAAGTGTGTAGTCATGTTGGGGTCGTGCTTCTTTGGCTGGACGACCATTGGGCCTGCCCACTCTAATTGATCAATGGGATATATAATTTTGGTGGCTAGCATGCTTCCTATTTCTTTCTTGACTATTTATTTGCATTTATGCATGAGATTTTATGGTCTCTTCTTGATTGGTTTTTCATCTCGTTTGATTTCGATATTCATTTCTCCCATTTCTTGGACAAGTCCTTTCAGGTTTTTATAATCTCATGCAAATACATCTTGGAATTCTTTTAATAGGTTTGTATTTTCCGTTTTCTATTCTGCATTCCAATAATCTCCTATCTTAGCCATTTTGGGTCTGTCGTCATTAGATATGTCTACTTATTTGATCTTAATCTATGCATCCATCCACTCAGGTGATTTGGTTTCATTAATTCATCGTTCACCTTCTTTTAACTCTGTAAAAGTTAGGGGAAAATTTGCTTCTGTCATCCTTTCGGGGTAATTTTTTATAAAGATTCAACATTAAAAAAGTGTTCTTATCAGTTTTGATGTATCTGGATGTTCTCGTTTCCATTGGAAACTTTTCCCTTCTATTTTTTCCATTTCCATTTGATTTTTTGTCAAATGTTGAGGGTCGGTCTATTTGATATTGTTACATGTAGTAACTGGTCAGTCAAGTCATTGATTATCGGGTGATATTTTGCTACTTACTGGATACAGAAAAGTCTTGACTTGAGCTCTTGCTTCTTTTAATAGATTTTCATGTGGGGAGAACATGGAATATTTGATGAAATTTTCTCTTAATTCTTTCAAAATAAATTTGTCTTCTCTTGCTTCTTCCATTTTGTACCATTTGTTTGATAAATCATCGAGTGTACTTGGGAAAAGGTGTGGCCAGGTTCTTTCATCTCTGTAGCCTAATATTTTCCATTCTTTTCCACTGTTGTGGATATTTTTTTCAGGATCCTGGTCTTGTTTGAAAATTGGAAATTTTTTCTTGGGCCATGATTTTTCTCCCTCTGAATCTTTGGACAAAGTATGTCGACACTATAGTCCAAATCTGAAGTCTTTATTGATGTGTATCCCACCATCTTGCAGCATGAACTGTGAAGTTTTTTACTAAACTTTGAAGTCAACCTTGTTCTCCAATATTCTTTGACACTTTCTTGACATGGAATGAAGGTGATTCTGGTTATTTATATCGCAGTGGTGGAATACTCGATGACTCATTTATCACTGGTGCGAGTGTCAAATGTTCTCTGATTTTTATTTCCAAAAATTTCATAATGATGGAGACAAAAAAACAGTGTTGAGTTTTCTTCTTGGGGATAACTTCAATCATCTGTCATTCTCATGCTTGTAATTCATAGTTCTCCATTTTCCAATCGTAGAGTTCAACATCTGAATTATATCCGATTGATGCAGGGTTCCCGAGGTGGATCTCTTCTTGTGTGTTAGGTTCAGTATAGTCTTCATTGTTTGTTACTTGGTATAACTGTCGAATGTAGACATCGTCATCAATAAGCTTTATCCAAGGCTATCCTTGTGATGGGTGAATGGGAAAAATTCCTTTATTCCCATTTCCTTTAAGTTTTATTCTATCTTTTTCAAGAGATATTGAAGCTTTCATCTTTCTTCCCCATGGTTGGATAACTAGAGAAGGAAAGGAACTCAAACCTTCCTTTGGATTGATAATTTCAAAGTTGAATCGTGTTGTTATACCTTTGATGGATGTGGCGACATTTTTCCATACCCCAATTGGTTCAATTAGTCCTTGTTCAACTAATTTTAGATAGATTCCTGACTTGTGTAATTTTGGTTGACCAAGTTGTTCCCAAGTATCCCGAGTCATGATATTTGTTTGTGATCCAAAGTTGAGAATGACTTGTCAAATGGAGTATCCTTCAATTTCTAAGTTGACAAAGTGGGTCTGCATCATGTTTTTATCTCTGACTTAGACGAAATATATTTTTAGTATGTTTTCCTTCGACAGAATTACTTCTAATGTTATGTAGTAGATCTATAAAATTTGCGATATCTTCGTCTCTAGTTATTAAATTGATGAGTTCATTAATATTTATTTTTCGAGGTTCATCATTGTCTTCTTGAGATGCTAATTCTTGAAATATTTTTGTTGCATTATTATGTAAGTGCTTCTATTCAATTGGATTAGGATAGTCATCTTTTCTTTTTATTTTACTAATTTGTGGATTATCAGTACCAATTTTAGTTCCTTCCCAATTTATGATATGAAGATTCTTAGTTCTAGCGTTCTTTGTATTAGTAATTTTTTCAAGTATGGTGGGGAAATCCTCCAAGAAGTTATCAACCACCCCACACTTCGTACAAAATTTGGGATCTATCTAATCCTTGAAGGGACAGTCTGCAAAAAGATGATGTTCACTTAGGCATGTAAAGCACTCCATTCGTCGACGTGGTCGAGGGTCCTGATTTCTAGTGTTGCGTCGACGACCTTGAAATTCTCCTCGGAGATTGAAGTTGTTATTGCGTTCGTCTTCGTTCCTTTAGTATATCACGTTCTCGTCGTGTCTATTATTTCTTTGGTCCACAATAATGGTTTGGTAAACTGCATGATAATTATATTCATTCTTTAAATTTAAGCTACATTCTGTCGTGGAATGAGTTCTTACATCACATATGGTGCACCAGAGAGCTTGATCATTCTTCATGTTGTAGGGAAAATATTTTGTCAAATGTGTGTCATGTTCTTAGCAGATGCCGCAGAAACATTTTGTTTGTACAAAACAGACATCTTGTTGGCGGTCATCTTGTCAACAATAATATTTCATATGGCCTACTATGGAACATTTTGTACACCATAAATATGCTTCTCGCAAACTGATTTCATGAATATATTTTTCCATATTCTCTAGTTTATCTTCTATTCGTCAGTTGACAGGGAATGTAGGATAGTCATCATCCATTTCTATTTGTAATGCCTTTGTCAATGCATCTCCATATGTATTAAATTCATGTAAAGATATGTGGGTTCTAACCTTCTATAGTAGACTCGATACGAACCATTGGATCAACAGAGATTCTTCAATATCATACTCAATTTGGCTCAGCAACTATTTAAATAATTTTTCATAATCCCTGATAGTCTCAGTTGGCTTTTGAGATGTAGTTTGCAATTTATTAGTAGCTAGAAATTTTGCATCTGGGCTCTTGATTAAAGACAGATAATGTTTCTTTATTTGATCCTTTGACGTAGTAGGTTTTTTTTCTTTATACGTGATGTACCATGTGAGTGCTCTTTTTCGGAGACATCCAAAAAAATGTGCCCTTTGTCGAATTTCGATTGGCTTCCCATATCGAATCACAGACGAACCAGTGTCTTCTTGGGTCTTCGTCACCTTCATAGAAGGGAAGGTGTGTCGTAGAGTGTGCCATATCTGCTGAGATTTTGAATTCCGAGTTAATTGGTGGTGATGGTAGATTACTTTTGGCGACATAAATTTTCTTGCAATTGTTTTCGACGGGTACTAGCTCTTGTTGTGTAGGAGTTACTACTTGTTCTTCACTTCCGACAATAATATTACTGGCTTTGGTCGATTCTTCATTGGTTGTTGGGTGTCAAATTTCTTCTATATCTTTTGTTGATACCAAGGTAAAGTTCTGTTCTATCTGGGTTGTATTTCTTTTCAAAGATCATGATTTACTCGACGAATCACTTAATGATGGAAGCGGCTAGGGGGCACTTTCTCATGATATGAATAGAGTAGATGAAAACTTTGGTTGGAGAACTCGGGTTGAAAATTAACCCAATTCCATTCTTGTAGTCGATGGATTAGTAATATACCGACCTCAGTACCTTCATCATTCTGTCGACTCCAAATTCCAGTTTGGACAGCGTGAATTCCTATCTTTTTCAACAATTTCTTGTACTTAAGCACTCTGAGTTAGATGTAATGGGGAATGCAGAGTGATAAATTCAGGTATAAGCACCTAGAGAGCACTTCCATTCTCCATCCAGAGATATTCATCCATCGATGATAAGTCTTCATCAATGTCCTAGGTTTGTTGAGCTCGACTCGACTCCACCGTATTTCCTTATGCATCTGTCACTATACCAGACTTTCATTTTTCTGGAGCACATTAGCTTGCTCCTTTTAATCCTCGTGCCTCTTCCTCCTCTTTTATCATTCTATATTCCTAATATCTAGAGTGATTTTGTGGATCACTGATCTATCTTTGTCAAATTTTTGGTATTTTTCATTGCTATCCATATCGTGTTTTCTTTTGTCGATCGTTATTCATCTATTCTATCAGACCGTAGTCAGATACCCCCCCATTTCTAGAACGAATCTCTTGATGGAACTCAGGTGATGCAACAACTCATTTCCCAAGGAAGTGTTCCCACTCTCGTTATTTCACGAATTTTTCCCAGTATCTTTGCTTTTCTTCCCAATTCGTATTTCAGAGAGTTAGTAGCAATAGTGGTCGAGGTTCAACAATATGTGCTTCTCCATTGTCGATCAAGAATTTAAACAGAAGCGTTGGTAAGGAACATAGGAATTGATTGGTGATTTAGTTATAAAATATTCCCCTTATGTTATCAACTGATACTCGTTCCTCAATTGCACATTCTTCACAAAATTCATCAGCAATTCTTTCATAGAACCCAGATAGATTTGTATGACCTCCACTAGTTAATTTTTCAAGAAACTATCAATATTTTTCATCTAATGGCCTTTTCATCTAGCATATTATTCAATGTGAATGACACAGACTCAAAAACAAATTTCATGTGTTTCAGAAAATAATCTCTCTTGCTCCAACGATAGTCGACTTGTTTCTTCTGGCATAATTTTGCAGGTAATTTCTTGTCTTTCTCTCCCATCATTCCTTTATCTCATGTTCTATTATCATTTAATCCTTCTCATTGTAATCCCATGCATGTATCACCGGAAAAAGAACCAATTTTGTATTTAAGTGGATTGCATAGTTACCAACGATACATGATATAGAATAAGCAGTTATATAGATAGAACAGAGATAAGTAATGGAGGTAGAACATACATGTTTTACAATGCCTTCATGCCCCTATGTATTCGGATCTCCAACCTATATATATGGTTTAGAAACAGTTACATAACGAATTGTCGGTTCACTAACTGAACCAACATGTAGTGACCGACACGACAGTTCGACATGTTCTACGAAGTGGTCGAACGGAGGACCTAGTCGAGCAGCCGACCTAGGCTCCTCCAAAAATAGTCATTTGATAAACCATTTGATGATACAAATATCACCCCATAGCCCTTGTCCATTGTGCTATCTCGATTCTGAAGCACACAAAGACATTTGATTTAGGTATATAGTAACATCTCTTACATTATGTAGCTCTAATAAAAGATATTTTCTGGTTTGTTGTTATTTTATGAAACCAAGAAATAGGTGCTAGTTAGGCTTCCATGGACAATAATTTGGAAGTAGTAAACAATCTTAATGGAAACAATATTCTAACCACATCATAATAGGAACTGTTGTCAAACACTATGGTATTTTTGAAAGAAGAATGGAGGAAGAGATTGCATATCCAAGTGACCATTGCAAAATCCATTAGCCAACCAAACATAGCCATTAAAAAAAAGAGAACAATGAAATTTTGTACAAGGACAAATGAGTGAAATAGAGTTTTGGTTGCTTAGAATATTGGCCAATGGAAGGGAGATTTTATCATTCCACTTTGTTTTTCGTTGCATGCATCAAATACTAGCTAGTTGGTAAATTGTCTACCAATCTATACACTATAGCTAATATTAATTTAATTGTTGGTAAAATACATCACAGAAGACCAACAAAATACCAATCAACAATGGGGAAAGAAAATAGAAAAATCTATGAAACAAATTTATTTGCAAAATAAAATACCAGGAGACTGGAATACTACATTAAGAGTATGATTTTTTAGTTAAGGTAGTCATAACATGCAATTGAAACTACATAATGACATAGGGATCTAGACATAGACTTAGATCAAAGACCAGTGCCAAGGGAAATCTACTGACACATTTCCACTAAGTGAATTCTTAAGACAATAGTCAATTTAGTCAATTGCAAGTAATGATGACATTGCCAATCTAAATTAATCATGAAACTGGATAAAAAAACATTTTACCTTATCTTAAGCAAGTGGGGTGGATACGTGAGTAAGTGTTGTTGCAACTGTGAAAAAGATATTCTTAAATATAAAGTCAACAAATTCAAAATAGGACACAAAGAAAAAACTTTTACCAAAAAAAAAAGATACAATATTATGACAACAATCAACATACACAACCAACATGTGTTCAAGGGAAAGACATAATACATTCAACAAACCCTATGTTTTTGGAAAACATACTAGCTTTACAAGAAACACAATCATCAATTGCCATGCAACCATTGTATCAATTATTTCAATGTATAAGAGTACACTGAACAATATCCAAAATTATTTTCTAGCAAATGGAAAACAAATTACTTTTTTTAGCGTTCTTGATATCCAAAATATGCCAGAATTGGTAATGAGGTTTCAACTAGTGTTCCATCCTTCTTTCTGGAAAAAAAAAGGATCTCTCCATAGGGAAACATTAGGTCCCATGCAATATTTTTCCATTAATTCATGTAACTGCAATTTGAGTTCCACTAAATATAGTGTACTCATTTGGTAGGGTTCTCTTGAAATAGGTACTAATATAAGCACTAGATCATTGGTGAATTCCAAGTCTCTCTAGGGAAGAAAACATGGTACTTCCTCTAGAAACACATCTTGGAATTCCATGAAAATAGGAAAATATTTCACCTTATATTCATATTCTTTTCCAAAATCAATTACTTGCAACACATATAACTTGCTTTTATTTCTAGCACTGCATTTTTTATGCAAGGAAAATATTTTCCTCATCGATACTTTGTGGCATTTTCCATTTATGGTTTTAACATTCCCTTTGCCATATTTACATGTGAAAGTATTTGTGCAGCAGTTTAGGATAGCTTTATTCTTCTCCAACTAGTCCATTCATATGAGCAAATCATAGGATCCAAAAGGAAAAATATTCAAATCTTCTATTGTTGGCATTCCATCCAACTCTACCATACAATCTTTAATAAACTCAGATAAATTGTTTTTGGTTTATGTATCCAAATGTACTAACCTAGGCTGCTTAAATTTTCTTTTTTTCAACATAGATATGTCACAAATTGAAGGGGAAACATAAATTTTACAAGAGCCTGGATTGAAGCATATCGGAAATATATTTGCCAAAATTTTTTTCCTTCAAATTCCATGATAAAAAACTGATACTCATCCTGTCAATTGTCCAAGGCTATATAGATCCTTGGAACTCTGGCCATATCATTTATTGTAGTAGATTGTTATGTATTGTGAATAGTTCTATTAGTTTTACATTTCTGAGTGATGTCTACTTGATGGTGATATTCACTACAACCCAACTTTGAAGACGCAAGAGTTCATGTGTTATCCCCTTTTGGTTTATTTCCCATTGTTCCAACAATTTGATTTATGCTTTGGGCAGGAGCATTCTGTTGAAATTTAGTTCTTCCATATTCATTTTTATTTTGAAAGGACTTAGTCTAGTTTCTAAATGCAGAGGGATTGTACCATTTGTTTTCTTGCTCAATCCTCTACTTCTTATTCTCTCACAAGCTTTGTAGGTTTTCAGTTATGTGTTGGCTCTGTACATAATAGATTTTTTCCTTGTGAAAGGTCTCTTCCAGGTCCTTTGGATAGAAAAAATTCAATCTGTCTCGGAAATGATGAGGTAAACAACTCAAAAACCTTTGAATTCTAATGTTTTCTTCCTTAATGTATGGAACATAATGCAATAATTCCAAAATTACGTTAATTAGATCATCCATATTCAGTTCTCACATCTTGAGTTCATGCAACCCTTTTATTTTATTGTCATAGAATTTCTCTGACAAATACTTCTTTCAAAAGTATTCCTTGAATTCCTTCGAGTTGATGGACTTTTCTTTAATATTTCTGGTTTCCTTTAGATATTTCCACCATATATATGCCTTGGTGGTGAGATTAAACACAACCAATTGGGCTTTCATGTTCCTGTCATAGTTGTAAATTTAAAATTACTTCTTCATACCAAACAACCATGCTTCAGTTTCTTCACTTGTTTTCACCTTGCGATTAAAGGTAGGTGGTTTGATCTTCCTAAACTCCCCTTGTAGTTTGTTGGAAAAAATTTACTTATGTTTTTTCTTCGGAGGTGATCTCATCATGCTTTCATTGTTTGAGTTATCTCAGGAAGTCTCTTTGTTTTTAGGTGATTTGCTTTCATCTCGGGTGGAGGTTTTGAATTTGGTTGATTTCTCCTAAAACCTTTTTCTTGTGATCCTTTGTTGCCTCCATTGCTGAAAATATGAGCAGGTTGTACTATATATATGATTCCAATACGTTTATGCAATAGGATAGTGTTGATATCATGTTGCTCTTCCAAGGATTTTATATTATCATCCTTGACACTCTATAGCTCTTCCTAAAATCATTTTTTTGTTTTTAGCATCACTGAAGGATTTTTTTTTCTTCAGTCAAATTTCAACTCAACACACATATTTTATTCAAGTGGAAATCCATCTCCCACCCTAAGTTGATTGCGCACCTCACTCATATTTTCAGGATCTTCTAAATTTTTGAGTGACTTCATTCTTTTCAAAGTTGTTTTCTTCCCGCTTCCTAAAATTTAAACACTTTATTAGTTACACATTAAAATCTCAACGGAGTAGCTGAGTCCATAAGGTCCAAGTGTTGTAACCTCAACTCTGATACCACTTTGTAATGTACCCAAAACATTTAGAATTTTTTATTCTCCTCATTCATAAACAACATAAGAATGTGAAAATAATGTCGAGAGATCATTATACAAGTGCTTATCTTTTCTCAATGAAAGTCTTACCTTGTTTCAACATAGCATACACATCATCTCCCTAGTGAGAATTGACTAGTCGGACACTTATCTTTTCTTGTTAGAGTGCTTAAACTACTATGACTAAGCATACAACTTAGATGGCTGCTTCCTCCTTCAACTATTTACCAATAACCATATTAGTCACATCATTAAATTATACATATAAATGTTATACATAATCATTTATTTTCAAGACAAGATCTTGTTGCAAGCGAAACTACTCATATTTCCTTGACTACATCCTAATTCCATGTATTTAATTAGTTGAAGGGTTATATTACCTTTTCTAAACATCCCAATTAACTTGGGGAATGAGCTTATGCTCACTTATTGTTTGTATATATATATATATACAGCTTAGCTGGCCACTTCCTCCTTCACCTATTTACCATTAACCATATTATCGCATCATAAAATTATACATATAAATGTTATACATTTAATCATTTATTTTCAAGACGAGATCTTGCTGCAAGCAAAACTACTCATCTTGCCTTTTTTTCAAGTCGAAAAAAAGGTAACTTGATATTCATTATATGAATCAAAGTTACAACCTTCCAATACTGTTGTTCAAGCCTTATGCAAAAGGGCTTTCATAATCATGAATCCAACTCTTACAAAATATCCATCATTTCTAGAAATTTTGAATATCTTAAAAAAGACTCATAAGAATCCTACTATGAAAAGAGATATATAATCAATACATAATGCCTTCTTTCAATAAAAAAGAATCACAAAATACTAATTTAGATGCTGTCCAAAACATACTAAAAATTGCTTCAAGAAAAATTCCATTTAGTTAATTAACAGAGAGGTTATTTAACTTTTCTAAACACCCTAGGTACTTGGGGAATGATCTTATACTCACTCTTTTATATATATATAGATAGATATATAAAACATGAATTTGATAACCATACTTAATTACAAACTAAATTTATTGACATAACCCATCCCCTAGGTCGTGGCATCCCACATTAACTTAGGGTTGTGCTTACCCCCTAGGGTTAATGCGGAGAGACTACATGAACCATATCTCACCCTAAGTTATCATGATGCATCCAGATGGAGAGTGGGTGGCGTCGATCCCACTTAGTGACCACAATAGATTAATATCAGTCCCCATAAAGGGGGGTTATTTTGCTAGATCGTGGTAGAGAAATTTACTGCTTTTTAACCGAGATTGAGGGTACCTTACATGGCACGGTTAACCTAAGCAAAGAGAACCCTCCACTCCTATCTTATTTTACTGTCATCCAGTGAATTTATCAAGAATAACAATGGAAACAACCCCCCTCTTGATTTATGGATGTTACTCCCCCCTTTGGTTCTCATTTTATCTTAAGCTTGACGTGACTTTGTCGAATTCCTCTTGATGGTTATTTTGGTAGCGTCCAGATGGAGAGATCGTATCTCCTAAAGTGAGCAAGATCCCCTCCATTCACCTGATTTTAAATTTATTCATTGTATGCCTTTATATGTTGAGTCATTCTACCAGTCTCGATATTAGATAACTTGTCGTCGTTTGCAGAACGAGGGGGATAAACCATGGGTACATTCCATGGCTTCCTTGTCACAATGAACGAAGCTCTCAAACAATGATCACACCTGGATTGAAGCCCACGACGGTGGACATGGAGAGGCCCATCACGTCCTCCTTCCTTCACATCATTCCCTCCTCAATAGGCAGAGGTATGCCCCAACATTCATCAAAAGATAGATGTGGTGGTTGCATGTGATTTTACCATGGTAAGTTTATAGAGGATGCTTGAAATTTTGCTTGCTATACATCACAGTAGGATAATTAGAGTACGAATTTGGATATTCGATAAGAATAAAAATCAATACAAAAATATACAAAATATACATAACGAAAAAATCTAATACAAACAAAATATGGAAATAAGTTTCTTATCTAATCACTAATGTCCTACATCCTCCCATCGAATTTTTAAATAAATATCTCCATTATAGAATTTTAGATTTAAATAGTTAAAAGATCATTAAACTTATCTTTTTTTTTTTTAACAAGAACATGGAAAATAGGTATATTTATAAAGGCTGTGCACAACCATTCATTACAAGCTTTCAAAAATAATTGAGAGAGTAACAAGTGCCTGAAAGTTTGGAGCTAAAGATTCTAACTGCATGACTGTAAAAGTTCTAAACATTGCCTTTCTAAAACTGTTCAAAATAGAGCAGGGATATACCCTGATAAACTGATTGTTGAGGATTATACAAAAAAACATAGGGTCTAAAACATCAAAAAGTGGAACTTGGACTAAGACTGCAAATTATCCATAACTTTTGAAATAGGCAGAGGCTGCATCCTTCTTTTCCTGCTTAATCTCCTGATTGACCGTCAGATTATCTTGGACACAACTTCCCTGTGTTTTTCCGGTGATAACAGCAATGTCTTCCTGCAGATTATCCACCTTGCCCATAAGCTCAAACAAGTTTTTTTCCAGGTCGTCAATCCTGGAGTCCTGGCAGGAGAGCTGGTTAACATCATAGCTTAAATCCTTAGCCATCTCCTCGTGCTGATCCACACTAGTACAGACTGCATTATACGTGTTGCGCACTGAGAGCTTGATTTCAACCATGGTGCGGTTCAATGCGGCTATGGCCGTCATTATATTTTGCATGGTGCCAGAACTGAAAGGAATCAACAGACCAGGACGGGAGGGAGGAGTGCCCAAATCGCCGAGAGAGAGCCAGTTCAACGCACTAGAGAGGGGAGGGCGAGCCATTTCGAAGCACGACGAGGGAGAGGCAGGTGGTAGAGTAAATAACGGCTCGTGAGAGCCGACAGCGGGAGCCATGTGCCAAGCGCGAGGGAGAGGGTGGCGTGTGGCAAGGGCAATGGGGAAGGAGCGAGGCACATCACCGACGGAGGAAGACGGGAAGAGGGGGACCCTCGTGCCAATAGACCCCTCCTTTTCCTTAGCCATGACATTATTAACCATTACGTTGAGGGCCTCAATAGTGCCTTGGGGTTTCAATTCATACCATTAAACTTATCTTATAAACACAAAAGATAATAATTAAAATATCAAAATAAAATTATAAAACACTAAAATTAAAATCTAATAAAATATACTATATACTATAATAATTAAAGTCTAATAAAATATACTATATACTATATATATATAATACGATAAATAGTTATTAAAGTCTTAATATTAAAATAACTATATACTAAAAAATATCACCAATAACTATTAAGATTTTAATATACCAAATATTATGTTACCAAATAATAACTTATAATAACCAAGAAGGGAATTAAATATATTAAAACTTAACAACATAATTTCATAACTAATATTAAATAATAATAAATATATATTAACTTAAAGTTAATATAATTTAATTTGCATCTCATCCAATATAATTAATTTGATAACTAATATTAAATAATAATAAATTATATATCAATTAAAATATATTAACTTAAAGTTAATATAATTTAATTTGCATCTCATCCAGTATAATTTTTTAGTTAATGGGCTAGGGTAAATGACTTTAGGGGAGCGCCATCCACCCATCCCAACCTAAGAATATCATTGAGATGAGCAAACTAAATAGAGCCAACATATCTAATGTCTACAACGAAGAATGGGCCTAACCAATGCATCTGTAACTTTCCTAGATGCTTTAAGTTCTTGCTATCGTAAACCAAGAACATATTTCCTTTGCCAAAATATTTAGTCTTTATGTGTTTATCATGCCATGCTTTTTGCCTCACCTTTTCAACTGTATGGTGGTAATCGGCGAAAAATATGGATTCCTCTAACTAGATCAATTTGGTTAGTCGTTCTGTAATTTTTGTATTCTCTGTAATTTGGGTAGCATGCACAATACATATACTAGGAACCACAAATTAAAATCTATTTTAATTTGAAACTTTCAACATGGTATTACTAGAACAATATGCGAACTAAAATTTTAAATAAATAAGTCTCAAAACAATACCATAATTTCAGTCATATGGAGAGATGTACCTCTTCACGGTGCATCGTTGCAGTCATGATCAGGAGGAGTCATGGAGGACAGAGAATTTAGAATGGTAAAGTGACTTGTTGTTGCAGAATTTAGAAGTATCCGTCAGTTATCAAAGTTTTGTTTTCAAACTCTATGAGTCTACCCCCGAAATCTATTATCGAAAATGACTTGTCAAGTTTCAATCTAGAAATCATGTTAATATATATAATTAAATCAAAATCTCAATGTTGTTTTTGCAAACTCCATTTCAAAATCTAACATGCAACTTGCCTGCCAGGTTTCTTGTATTCAATGCCATATTCAACTCTATATATACAAATACAAATATAGATACAATTTGATCGTACAGTATTCATACCACACTGAATATACAACAATTTTCATATTTCTTTTGAATTTTCGTACGGGAAATGCCAAATTATGCTACTATGACATACATTACTATTCAATCATCCTTAGATAATTGAAATATCTTGAATGCATCGATTTGCTCTTCTATTTTATAATCGTAGGTAATAGCAACTCTTGCTAGAGGCCCCATCATTCATAGCTTCGTTCTTGTGAGGGATCGATCTACCCTCTCGATCTTTGGATCTAGACTATGAGGTTGACCCATTTATATGTATGTTGATAATAGGAGATACACTTATGCATAGCTATTTAATAAATGGTATATTTTTGTGGTTTCACATATATGGGTATGCGTAGCAGCGCACCCCTTAGCTAGAACTCGAACTGACAATAGATATCCCCTCACCATGTCTCAGTGTACATAATAATTATTACCTTATACATGTGTTAGTGTGCATATACATCCATAGCATATGTATGAACTATTCAACGTAGTTTCACAAGAATAACATTAGATAAATCATATATTAATAAGTTTGACTAGCTTCCATTTATCATTTAAACATTTTCCAAGACATTACATTAATAATTTTATGTTGTACTTAGTACTTTTATTATGCAAACATTGTTGAACAGTCACAATATTTTGGTACTAATTCATATCTTCATTTTGTAGGTAGGTGATCTCGGATGGGAAGTGCTTGGAAACCAAGGTATTTTATGCATTTTAACAACCAACAATAGTTTACTTTGTTTCATATAATCTGTCTTTCAAACTGATTATAGGATCTTATTGTAGTTTCTTTTCCACTCTGTCAAGGAATTGATTGTGAATCCATGTCTCCTAGAATTACTTCCTGAAACTTAAGTAAGTGGAATCCTTGGCCTATTCAGGCCTTCCTAGGCTTTTCTAGATAATCAAGTTGGGATACCTCAAGCTCTCATATTAATTTATGTTTGTATGCAAACACTTGTATCTGGACTATTTAAAAGATTCTTTTAAAAGGGCTGTTATTATTTGTTTAAGTGACAATGTTTCCCAGATTTGGGGAAGTCTTAGATCTTGTTGCACATGCATTAGATTCATAGGAAAAATATAGTTTTCTAAAATTGTATCTATCAATATGATGTTTACAATATTTATAGATCTAGATGCATATCATACTTATGCATGCTTTCAAGTAGAAGAGTAAATGCTATATTTTTATTTTCTTTTGTCTCCTGCTGGGGTTTTCTAATGGTTTTGGATCCTTCCATGTTTATCAAGTTCCTAGGGGAGCACAACCTAGGATAATATCATCCGTTTTAATGCATATTGAGAAGGGCCACTAACCACCCTGAGTTAGTGACAAAGTTGGAATGTAATGTCCCCATTTTGACCCCCTTTGTATTAAACCGTAAATGATGTAAATATTGTAATTAATCATGGTGAGGAGCTCAAGGCCAAGGCCCCACCATTGATTTAGCGTTTCATGAATCGGCAATTAAAAATAGATGCCCATGGTTCTTGTGCAAGATGGGCACAATGTAAATAAGACACCATGTAAATACGAATTTTAATGGAAAAACCCACAACCGGCTATGCAATGCAACAAAAGAGATGGGGCATGGTTCTACAAGGAATAGGGAGGAAAATTATTCAAACCCTTGAGCCAATAGTATTAATCCATGTGTCAATGGGGAAACCCATAAACCACCAACTACCCATTTTGTCTCATGTACCCAATCATTTAATTTTTCCAAGAAATTGGTTAAGGCAGTTAATGCCTTGGGAATGAAAGAGTATGGGCAAGCCATTTTCGTGCATGGGCAAGCCATCAACTTGGAAAATCGTGTTTTTGCTTGTGGGGCAAGAAACCACCCACGAAATGGTGCCCAAAGCCATGGGGAATGGCCAGTCTTCATTCATTCACGCAGTTGGAGTTAGCTGGGCTCTTTCCATTTACGTTTTTCACCTAAATACTGCATTTTTCCATGCCTGGGAGTCGTTTTTGCAGTATATAACAGTTGGGAGAGGGAGGGCCACGTTTTGAGGACTGTAGGGAGGTCGTTTTTGCCCCTGAATGTCCAAGGACGTTTTTCTAAAAACGGATTTGGCTTCCTGGGTTGTTCACCAACTTCCCATTTCGTTTTTGTGGGTTCCCACGTTTTTCTGGGTTAGTTGAAACCCCAACTCATGCATTCCACTGTGGAAAACGTTTTCCTCATGCCCAGTAAGTGGGGTTCTGCAGTTATGTGCATCCTTGTTCTTGGTTGAGACTGTGAGCTGAAGTGTTGGAGTGGTAGTGGATAGAAGTGGCTTGATAAACCTAGTGGGGGAGACAACCTCTCAAAAAGATCAAGAGGGCTTTGGTTACTCTTCTATGCATACCCTGAGAGTACTAGATAGGGAAGGTATGGCTTGAGGGACTGCACAGCAGTGAAAAGAATACTTCCTTGTGCTGGGTGTGTAGGTAATGTGGGTGCCAAGCTAGATAGATCTTGCAAGGTTATCCCTGGCTCTGTGCTGGAGCTCACTAGCTTAGCAACTCTTCCTTTCCATCTCCTAGTAGCCTGATAAACCCAATTGTAGATTGGCTTGGCTCATCTTGGTGTATGCTTGGCTATGTGTGAGTCTGCTGTTCCCTGGTTCCTTGTAGAGATCATGCCCAGCTCGGGGGTGGCAGTGGTGCTGAGAGATTGAGGAGCACACTGGCCTATGGTTGGGTGGAACGTTGCAGTTGCATAGCCAGTTGCTTGGGACTGCCTTATTGAGATAAGGATTCTCTTGTGTAAATTGGCAATTATCATTTGATGAATGTTATGAATGTATGTGGATGTATTAAACGAATTTGCTTCTACTGTGTTTTTAAAAGTTTAGGCATTTCCATATGATCAAGTATAATTCTGCACAGATCTTTATTTCATGGCTGTCACAGAATCTTGAATGTGTGTTAGAGATTAACAGCATTTATTTGATTACCATCATTTTTCCATAGCATGCACAGATACAGTTCTTTGCATCAATGTTTTTAAGTCAAACGTTTTGGGGCTAATTGCCCGGATTGAGCACTGTGATCCTCTCTATCACGCTGGTATGATAGAGGGGACACTACATGGAATATTAGGCATGTAGATCTTAGACTAGAATTGTATCATTTGTGTTGTAGATATCATAGATATAGTATATCTATGATTTTATTTCTTTTACATTTCACATCATATATTTTAGATATGTTAGATAGATTTTCCTTCCACTTAATAAATGTGTGTGTGTGTGTGTTTGTGTTTCTTACTATATCAAGTCTTTTCTTTGTCATCATTTACTTTATACAATCTTAATGTAATAGATTCTCAGGGCCAATACCACAATTGGGAACAATATACTTAGTGAATATGTACTTGATCTATTCCCAATGCAACAATTAGAGATCTCATTGATAATAATAATAATGATAATGATAATAATAATAATAATAATAATAATAATAATAATAATAACACCACTTGTACTACATCGGTTTCCCAATGCAAGTGTTAGGGAAAGATCAAATTAATAAATATTCTGCACTAGGCTCTCCTGCCCAATGCAGTAGTTAGGATCATTTTATATAATCAATTTATTTTACTAGATTCTACTTCCCAATGAAGCAATTAGGAACATAGAAAATGAATGTACTTGTATTAGATTTTTCTTCCCAATACAATAGTTAGGAACACATATAAAATCAATATACTTGTACTATATTTACGAGTAACATTAAACATCTTTTTAAAAATTTCTAGCATGCAATATCACCTTTCTTTATGTTTCTAGCTTAGTATAGTGCATGCACGTTTTCATATTTCTTTCATTTTAAATAGTTGAATAGTATAATGTTAGTTTACTCTAGTGTTTTTCCAAATACAGTGTTTTCTCATATAAAATATATCATCATTACTTCCCCATAACCAAATTCCAATCATAGAAGTATGACGCATGCATAGACATAAAAGTAGAACCTACAGTGCAGAAATAAATAGTACTTGGGAACAAAAAAAATCAAGTGTAGAAAATCATCCATTTAGATTACATAACACAATCTGCAAATGCTATTGGGAATTCCCCATTCCACCCAACCTAGATATGTAGAAAAATTCCGGTCTTTGTTTCACCATAGTCACCCCTAAGCTAGGTCCTAGTCTCTCTAGGGATTGGTTCTTAGTTTCTTTTAGCTTTTAGATTCTTTTTAATTCGCATATTTGCATAACTAGCCTAGCGACTGCAGGTATCCAAGAAAATATTTTACCAATATCCATGGTCCCTCATAGACATTCCTCATGCCAACAAATCTAGGCACTAGTCCTTACAAGTTAGCCAATAGGAAATATTGATGTTATAGTACCTATGCATTCCTCCTGCCAGTTGGTACTCAAAACTTACAGTGCATGGACTCTATGCCTATCGAGAATATTTTGAACCATCAATGAACTTGGACCTTGGTCATATGTTCATAGATACCAAGTGGCTAGTTCCTTCCCCCTTCAATTGTCCATTTTTTGAAAGTTACAGATTTCATATTTTTATCTCTTTTCTATTCAGCTTAATTTCCATTCTTCCATATAGATTTCCATTTATCTTTTTCCGAGTTAGATATGACATTATACTTTTTAGTGTTCCTTGAAATTCTTCAACAACCAAGAGAATTAACCCCTTGGCATTATTTTTCACTCGCTTTTGTAAAGGAGGCATGTACTATTATTAGCCAATATTTTAGGTGGTGGCGCCTATTGAGGAGTTACATTTTCTAGAGTTGTCTCTTCATATTTTATATTTGTTTACTTTTTTATTCTCTTTATTCATTTTTAGTTTATTTTAATTATATTTTTAGTCTTTTTATTATTCTTGTTTTTCCTATAGAGACCTAGACCCCTCATTCATCAGCTTTTCCTACACAACCCAAATAGATTTAGATTTCAACATAGCATAGTGATATATATCTAGGTACGTAGTACTTATAAAACATAAGGTTATAGTGTTCACAGAACACTTATCCAAAATATGAGGGGTTGGAATTCCGGGGTATTATAGAATCCATTTCCAATAGGACTATCCAAGAAAACTATGCCAGACACGAGATTCCAAAGCGAAACATTTTGGTGCAAATAGAGATATGGGCCTTTGTTGAAAGCTCTGCTTTCACATTAGATAAAAGCAAAGACATACATTAAGGAAACACACAGTAACAACAGATATGGATAGAACGTTCAACCATATTACTCATTCATTGATGGTATCTTTATACAAAAGGGATGAGGTTGGAGCAATTACACTTGCTCCAACTATCTATTCATTAAGGTTATTTATACATACATTGATTAATATAATATGATGACCTAGGAGAGTCCTATTGGCCCCCTAAAGATATCCCCCACCCCAAAACTCTTCTTCATCCCAAAGAGAACAAGTATGCAAAAACAATCATGATTCATGACTCGTCAGCCTCTGTCTTCAATATGGTAGTAGGTAGTCAAAGTCTCACCCTCTCACTAAGGTGGTCGCCTATCCTCACTGCAAGTAGGTATTTTGGTTTAAAGCCTCACCCTGTCTCATCTGGCCGACCTTTTCTCAACTCAAGTTTGGGTCTTTTCGCTCTTCGACTTTCTATACCATTTATTTGTCTTTCACTTTTGAATTCACTAATCAATATCTTCTTCTACATTTCGGCATCCGGGGGCTCAATCAGTACAATTTTTCTTTTTGTTATCATCTAACATTAAGCTCTTTTCTTGTGAAATGTAAAATGATTTTTTCTTGAATGTGGTCGTCGTCGACTTTGTCTATCATGAGGCTTCCTGCAAGTTTGTATATGCTTAGTATATGTTTCACTGCTCATGGTTGGTACTGAATGCTATATATGATATTGGTCGTGGCCGACTGCTATGGACTAGACTAACTCGACTCGACTAACCATGGTCGACAAGAGATCGACTTGATTTACAATTATGGAGGGGATCGCGTGCCTCAAAAGAGACTCACATTTCACCCCATCCAACTTAATGGCTTACAAATTAATAAAGTAAAGTCACTCGTGGTTATAAATGAGTAAAATATTACCATCAATCTTAATGATATAGACCAAAAATACTCGACCATAAAATACTGACGACATTAATTTTCCAACCATTTTGATATTGTTTTTTTTTTCAGCCATATTTAGGCATCAACCAAAATGGAAAGCAAACATATTTATAAAGTGACTTATCAACATTAAAACAAATCAAATTTGACATATCAGTAAGTATCGTCTTCTACCATAGTTTACCGACGAACAAGACCATAGGGTAGTAGGTAGGTGGTGCTGTAGGTGTGGTATATGCTGGTGGGGGATGACCGTAGAAATGAGCCGGACAAGAATTTCCATGTATATGAGGGTTTGGGCCGGTGTAACATATAGAGGTGTTGCTCTAGAATGGGCCATGGAACGAAAAAGATCAGGACCAACGCTCATGGTGGGTGCGTGAAACTGGGCATAGAATTATAAGCAGGGGTGGAGCCTGGAGGCCTATGGAAATATGGTCAATTGGTAGATGCAACGTGTCCAATGATGCCATCGGCAGCGTGGGATTCCCCCAACATGTGTTTACGATAGGAATGATCACGAGGAGCATCAAGTAGAATGGTGTAAAGGTAGCCTGAATGTGCGTAGATAAGGTCGAACTAATAGGCTTTAAGTATGGCTTCTTATTCGATTTGGGGCCATTCAGATGCCACATCCTTTGAAATAGCTGGTATGAGAGACTTCAAAAACCAATCTAAAAATATACAGCCATCTAACTTTGTCTTGCACAAATTGCGGCATCTATACCACTCATGAATGTGTTTAGTGATGTGGGTGGGCATGCTTTGTCTACAAGATAGGAGAATCTCAACACTAGCATTGTAATGGATAGGTAGATGGAATAATTGCAAGAAATTTGAAGTGAGGGAAGCAAAAGTGGGAAGCGTACCATGAGGTTGGTCAATATACCACTTGGCTACAGTGCTAGTGAGTGACTGTTGTAAAAGGCGTAGGTGGATCGAGTCATCCATTATGGATTTGGAGGAACACCATAAGTGTAAGTACATGATATGATTTTGGGGGTCCTCACCACCCTTCCCCTCGAACTTGGGGATTTCTGAAGGGAGTTTGGTAGGCATGGGAGGCCATGTGGGGTCATGTTGGACAGATCGTTAGTCAATCAGGCCATATCAGGTTGGTTGATATTGATCATGAATGGAAAACTAGAAGAAGGATGTGATGTGGTCGAGCCAACATGCATGCTATCCATGGTAGTGATTGTGCGGCCATCGCTGTCGAGCGGTGGTGTAGTGGCGTGATTCATGACAGGGATTGAGGAACCACCCATCAAGGGAGGAGGGATATGAAAGGAAGGGATGGTGCTCCAAAGTGTACCACTAGTAATCAAAGGGACGATGGTCATAATAGATCCACTACCGATGGGTATGGAGGTATTAATTGGGTGAACTGTAGTGCGAGGGTAGGTCCCGTAGATGGCATAGTGGGAAAAGATGTTGAACTAGTAGCAGGGATAGTGGTGGAACCTCTACCAACAATCACGCCATAAAATGGGTTGGGTTTCACACCGGCCATGGGGCTAGATAGAGCTTTGTGTAAGGGTGAATCTAACTCAAAATTAGATATGAAATAAGGGGCGTCGGGATGAATATCCAGAAAAAAAGAGGTGCATCTCAAAGGAGCACGTTGAGGGGTTCCAAGAGACCATACTGTGGGGACTACCCCTGTACACAACCTGAGTGTCTTAAGGAATCAATGGTGTCAAGTATGTTAGTGATAAAGGGATGTCGTCCGAAAACACCCTAAAAAATCCTAGTACAACCAAGTGTGCAAAAGGAGAGCTCGCAATAAAAATGACACACACACCAACAACAAGCTAAAAAACACCTATTGCAAAAATGTTTTACAACAGGTGGAGCGGCAATAAAATGGTCAGAATACCAAAAATCAGCACTCCTATAAAGAAAAATACTCACTAACCTATGGGTTATAGGATCATGAAAACACCTATCTAAAATATATGGAAGCTCATGCAAATTGTATCCCCTATAGGGTGATGAAATTCACAGTCATGAAATATGAAATGGAGAACCAAATGGCTAAGGGATATTTCCCTATCGAGAGGGATCCGGGGTAAAAGAGACCTAGAAGAATGGAAACTAATCTACCTCTATCAAAGCACGTCTAGAAAGGTATACCACAGTTTCAGTTATTTGGCTGTCGCCCACCCGGTATGGTGGCCAACATGTGCGACGAGAACAATGAGTTGGTGTCCTTCATTACAGAGTGGAGAGTGGAATTCCACCTAGACTTCCAAAACTAGTCTTGCTAATTTCCCTCCTAAGGGAGAGGCCCCCAGTAAATCGATGTCAAACATGTTAATCAAAGATAATTTTGGCTCCCTAAAAGACAACAAATATGTCTCAAATGTGTATGACAGAGGGGGTGTTATTTGGATGCCTAAACCCAATGCCCTACCTAGATACAAAGTTGTTTTTGGGTCCCCAAGTGGGGTTATTATGTGTTCAATTAAACCATTTTTTGTCTCACTTGAACTATACGGAGTGTGTGGGTGCACAAAGTGGTGTAAAACAACCTAATATATGCTAAGATGAAATACTGAAATAAAATTTTTATTTGTGAATGAAAAGTACTAATTGCAGTGATATGAAAAATGATGCAGTAAATAAACTTGCTGAAATATGATACAAGATATAGAAATGCACTAAGGATGCATGCAAATTGAAAGGTCTCAAATGCTACAACAAGCAAACAACAGAAAAGTACCAATGGTAATGGGTGTAAGCAAACGGGAGGCTATTAGGGTAGCCGAGGTGAGTAAAAATGTCAAAAACAGGTGCAGGATGCATATGTAAAACAAACAGTCGCACTTTGAGCACTATAGACAGCAGAACAATCACATCATAATAGAGAAAAAATGGCTTGGAAAAAGGGCGCAAGTCTAGTCTAGAAAGGTGCAACCGGGGCACGCTTTTCAAGAAAAAAGTCGCACTCGTAGCGTGGGTTTAGGGATGGAAGGCACCCTCGGACTGAGGGTTTCAGGTCAAAGTCATGCTCTGGAGCGCGGGTTTTGGGCTGGAAGTCATTCTCGGGGCATGGGTTTCGAGCCAAAATTCACGCTCAAGGAGTGGGTTTCAGGCGGAAAGATGCACCGAGAGTGCATGTTACAAGAAATATTTCGCACTCTAGAGCGCGGAAATGGCACCTGAAGTCGTGGCTCGAGATATAAAAACAGAAAAATAAAAGGTACTTGAATGGAAAGGGCCAAATATGCAAGTACGAGGTGTAAGGCTAGGTCAAAAAATTGAAATACAAGCAAAACAAGAAATGCAAAAACTAAAAATAACTACTGATCATACCAAACTACATATCGATGGGAATTGACCCAGTTGGAGTCACCAAAACTATAGCTATGGGTTGTGGAACGCTTAGTAGCAGTTCATAAAAGGGAAGTGTGTGAGTGCAAATAAAAATAAAAATAACTAAATTAAATGATTACTGCAGTAAAATGAGAAATAAATTGGAACCCATGAATCAAATGTTGATTTTGTATTATGTTGTAAAAAAGGATTTACAATGGATGTTTAGCTCAAAAGGTGAGTAGATGGGGGTCTTCGCATTCATATGAAGAGTGGTGCTCTCGGTCTCTGAGGTTCCTTTCTCTTCTCCAAATTCTCTAATGGTGGCCGAAGCTCAACCAAAATGGGGGAACACAAGCTCAAAGGGAGCTGGGGTTTCAATGGGAATTTTGACAGCATAAGGGTAAGAAGAGTGAATGTTGAATATAGAATGGAGGGCCTCCACCACCTTTTTATAGTAATTTTGGGTGGTGGTGTATTGTCCCATGTTTATTTGGATGCCACTAGTACTAGCCAGTGGTATTGGGCAGCCACTAGTATTCGTCAGTGGTATTTAATGTTTTCCCTCTTTTTTCTTTTATTTTGACTATTTCCCTTTTGACTTTTTCTTTTTTTGGGATTTTGACCCTTTTTGTGGGATTTTATCCTTTTTTGGAAGATTTTCATTAATTTATGAGGGAAATAATGATTTTTTTCCCATTTGGTTACCAACTTAGGGATTTTTTGGTTTTTGGAGGCCAAAAATGTAGGAAAAGGGGATAAAAGGGTTATGTGACTAGGAGGATGAGCTAGGTGAACAATTTTTGGGTGTTAACAATAGCTATTACATTATACATGTGCTAGTGTGCATAGATATCCATATCATATGTATGAAGTCTTCAACGTAGTTGCACAAGAATACCATTAGCTAAATCATATATTAATAAGTTTGACTAGCTTCCATTTATCATTTAAGCATTTTCCAACACATTACATTAATACTTTTTTGTTGTACTTAGTACTTTTATTATGCAAACATTGTTGAATAATCACAATATTTTGGCACTAATGCATGTCTTCATTTTGTATGCATGTGATCTCGGATTGAAAGTTCTTGGAAACCAAGGTATTTTTTCTATTTTAACAACCAACAATAGTTTTCTTTGTTTCATATAATATGTCTATCAAACTGATGATAAGATCTTATTGTAGTATCTCTTCCACTCCGTCGAGGAGTTGATTATGAATCCATTTATCCTACACTAACTACCCAAAACTCAAGTAAGTGGAATCCTTGGCCTATTCAAGCCTTTCGAGGCTTTTCGAGATAATCAAGTTGGGATACCTCATGTTGCCGGATTAATTTTCACATTTATGCAAACACTTGTATCCATATTATTTAAAAGACTGTTTAAAAGTATTGTTATTATTCGTTTAAGTGATCATGTTTCCCAGATTTTGGGCAGTCCTAGATCTTGTTGCACATTCATTAGATTCATAGGAAAAATCTAGTTATCTAAAATTGCATCTATTAATATGATGTTTACAACATTCATAGATCTAAACCACTTATACTATGAAACGATAACTTTATACTAAGAACGAGAAATATAGCCATAAAAACTCATTTGATTGCATAAAAAACACCAAAAACAACCCCCAAATCTAAAAGTGTTGATACCAGTATCAACGGTTTTATTTTTCGAAACAAAAAACAACCCCCAAATCGAAAAGTTTTGACACCAGTATCAACGTTTTTTCTTTGGGGGGGGGGGTTAAAAATAGAGTTATGGACTAAAAATCTCATGCCATTGTTTACAAAAGCCTTAAAATCAACCCCTTAAATGACTTTTTTTTTCAAGAGATAAATTACAACGTTTTTGCAAAGTATATAAAATCAGAGAAATTATCCCCTACCCCCCACCCAACATTACAAAATAATTATAAGAAAAACTTGTTTTATTTCAATGGGCACACGTAACACGGCTACATCTTCCCACTTTGGTATTCAAACCCAAAAGGGGCCACTTATTTTCTTTGGGGGGGAAGCAGAACTAATCGTCAACAAAATAATCCTCCTAATGTTGACCCACCTCACACTATATGTTTTTTGTTGGTCTATCATCCGTCTTCCCTCCCACGCTTCGGTTCAGTCAGTAAGAATGTTACATATCTATCTCCAATATCGTGTGTCATCTATCTCACTCTTTGCATGTTGACTTGTCGTATGTGAGTCTAGTGTTCAATTAAAAATTAAAAGAAACATGGCATCTTCTGCCGCTCCACTTCATATAAACCTTGCAGAGGTCTGAGACTGCGCCTCAGTGCACTTCCTGCTTTGCAAAGATGAAGTAAGAGAAGGAATGCTATTGCACCCAATGACAACAAAACAATTAACAACTCCATGGACTGTCGTACATCATCACTTTTCCAAGAAGCAACTCCCTTATTTATTTGAGTGGCGTCCACCCAGCCACATCGACATGGCCTGTACTGCACACTGGGCAGTAGTATTTTTTCCACTGTCTGAAAAAGAAAAGGTGACTATTTTGGAAGTGGATATTATTTATTACTTGATCATAACTACTCGCATGAAATAGCATAATGTTCCACATCCCGCCAATCCATGATTTGGCCCTATATTGACTTTGGTTCCTATTCGTTGAAAGTTATCATCTTGTGTTGTTGTTGGATTCATATCATGACCCAACTACATTACATGCTAACTAGCTAGTTAATTTTGCAAAGTAATTGAAGGAGTATGCATGGTGAGATCAAAATGAATAAAGTACTTTTACGAAGAAAAAGAAAATGTATATATAATAAAGGATATTAAAAGGCACATTTTTCTTTAAGGTGAAAGGAAGATTATAAAGAAACAATTAAAATTTATAAAGGGATATGACACAGGTTTAAAAGGAGACAAAGATAAAAAAATGTGTTTTTTTACTACATGACATAAGAGAAAGCATGGAAGGTAAATGTTTAAGGATTAAAGTGTTTTTGTCTTATGTTCGGCATTAGGGATGCCTCTTAACAAGATATACATTAGAAGTTAAAAGTGGATAGGGTGTTCTATGAAGTGGAATCATAAATGTTCAAAGAATAATTTTGCATCCTAAGTTTGGTTTTAAATTCCGAGAGAGGGAGCAACGTTCCTCTTCTTTGCGGCATATGGAAAACAACAATAAAAAATTTCCATGAGTAGAAAATGCAAAAGACAACTCATTCCTCACTGCTTTGATTTAATGGCACGTGTAATGGGAATGAGAATGGTGAATACATATATGTATTAGGTTTATATGTGATCGGTTGGCAATTAAAGTGCACAGGGGTAACGTACATGTTTGGCAAGAACATTGGATATTCATTTATAAATTTAAACGGAATTAGGAGTGTCTTATAACATGATACATCGAGGTAAACAGTGAATTATTATACCGTGTTCCAAGTGATTGGTAAGCCGATACAGAAGCCTTCATAATTATTAAATTAGCAGCTTGCCAGTATTTTTGCTTTTCTTATAGCTTTAAAGTTTTTATACTGGTGGCGATTTCCTTCGTAATCAAGCAAGTTGGTGCATGATTTTCTTCATCATTTGTTAGCGGGGGGGTTTATCGTTTTATCAAATGTGAAGTCAACTCCAATAGGATGTTATAAGACTTATTGAACCAATAAGCTTTAGCATTAAGCTCTTCTGCAGCTGTGAGGCATTTTCATAAGAGCTCATTACAGGTGGGAAGCGATTTGTTCCCTATCGACTTCTTTTCATGTCGTTCCGTAGCAGTAAGTGATATTCTGGTGTCTGCACCCTTTTCTCTGCCCTCCTGTCGCTTAAAAGGGATCTAAAAGGTCTCCCCTTATGGGAGGCCCCTTAGCTCCCTTTCGAGCTTCGGGAGGGCGGAGGAAAGGGTGGAGGCGACACAACACCACCATCTTGTACCCCAAAACCTTCATTCTCTTTAAGACAAGTTGCACCCGAACCTTCCATCATGGGTTGCACTCCTGGCACCATATCACTTTTCCTTACGTCTCTACATATCGTTCCAGTGCCCAGACGCTTGACTTTGAGGATCTTATTTAAAGTTTTGAATAATCATGTTCTTTTCACTCATTGTTGATGCTCGAGCTTCACGTCGAGAAGGAAAAATACCTTCCTTGTCCCTCGTAGATAAGAGTCTTATTGCTAAATTTCGAATTTCATGAGTCTTATTGCTGGATTTCGTTGGCCAACTCCATTCATTGGGTGGACATAGGTGATACATGACTTCATCAATAGTATTGTCTTCGTCGTAACCCAAGATCAAGCAAATCATAGGAAAAGCCTCCACCCTCTCCTTCGCCCTCCCTTTGCTCAAAAGGGAGCCAAAGGGTCGCCCCGCGGTTCTCAGAATTGCACCGCCCATAAGGGGAGGGTGGATGAGAGGGTGCGGCCGCTCAAAAGGGAGCCAAAGAGCCACCCCTTATGGGTGGCGAGATTCTGAAAATTGCACCGCCCATAAGGGGTGTCCCTTTGGATCACTTTTGAGCGGAGGAGAGGGTGGAAGAAAATAAAATTGTAGTCTATAAAATTTGAAACTGTTAAATTAAATACAATTTGAAAGTGCTGATTTTAATTAATTATAAATGGAAGTGACAAATTTTTTGGAAAATGATATTTGTTTTACAATCTCCTAAAGTTGTTTCCTAATGTAATTAAAATGATTGCCATAGAGATCATCATAGAGAATGGTTCCCATTTATGTGAAAGTTGTAAAGGTTGTGTATTTAGAAATCGTCATAGAAAATGGTTTCTACAAGTAAAGTTTAAACGAAAAAAAAACTTGGTTAGAAATATATTTTTTGATATTTATAATTAATGATTATTTAATAAAAAATATATATATATTAAAACACAAAGTAGAAGAAAATTGGAAAATAATTTATATTAGTTGAGTTTTAGAATTATAACCTTCCATGGTACTAAGAATTAGTTAACAAAATTGTAAAAGCTATTCAAGAAAATACTCTAGCTAAGACTAATAATAAAACTTCCCTAGGGTTTTAGGTTTGGTTAATAATTTGAAACGGGCTCTTGTTTGTGTGGATAAAGGTATTGTCTTGGATTGTCCTCCTATTGCTATTTTTTCAAACCCTAGTGATAATTTTGTTCATCCTTTGTCGGATATTAAGGGGATAAGCACTCCTTTTCCCCTCACAATTGAGTCTTGCGATGGTCCTCTTTTTTCTGAACATGGTTCCCCAAGGGTTCTTGAAACCCCTAAACCCTTAAATCCTTCCAAATCTGTGGAGGATGGTAAAATTCTGGCTGAAAGTGGTTACTCCCCTAAATCTTCTCTTGATTTTATTTCTCCTCTTCTAGTTTTCTCTAAAAAGCCCGCTTTGAATGAAGATGTAAAAAGTGCATAGAGTATTCGATTCCAAAATGTGACAATAAGGAAAGCTAGAAAAGGTTCAAATGCTTCATTGAGGATTGAAGATTCTTCTAGCTATATTTATGTTTCTGATAAACTGGTGGAATGAGAAAAGGGAATTGTTTATTATGGTTCTTCTAGGGAACTTAGAGCGTAGTTTCCCTCTAAGAATTGTGATTAATGTCCATTATTTCATTGAACACTAGGGAGTTGGGGAAGGCTACCCAGATTAGGGCCTTATCTAACCTTATCCAATCTACTAATATGGAGATCATTTTGTTGCAAGAAACTATCTGCATGGACTCTTCTGCTATTTTAAAAATGTCCAATATTTTGCCGAGTTGGGAATTTTCGACCATTAGTTCTACATGATTATCTGGGGGTCTCCTTGTAGGATGGAATCCAAAACTCTTTTGCTTCAAAGCTGTTAAAACTATGTGGGGTATTCTTGTTATGGATTGGGGATTGATTTTCAAAAGACCTTTCAATATTCTTAACTGCTACGAGCCTTATAAGGAGCATGTGAAATTTTGGGATTCTCTCAATATTTTTGGGATCCTAAATTTGGAAAACTTGATTATTGTTGGAGACTTGAATTTTACCAATTCGGCCTATGACATATTGGGTTCCATGGCATGAGTGGATGAATTGGAGGAATATTTCAAAGAATTAATGGTGATTTATGATTTGGTGGATGTGGTTCCTCTTGTATCTACCCCTACATGGACAAATAAGAGAAGGAGTGTTGATGGAATCCATAAACAACTTGATAAATTCTTGATTAAGTCCAACCTGCTTCAGTCCATCCCGCATTATAGAACATGGGTTGGAGAAACTATATTCTCTTATCATTGGCCATTTTTTATGCAGTTTGATGATTCTTCAACACAGATGAAATTCTCCTTTAAATTTAACTATACTTGGTTTAAAATGAGGAGTTTTGCACTAGTGTTCGGAATTTTTGGTTAAAGGATACTCTGGAAAAAAATCTGAATATTATGGATTCTTTTTTACTGAAGCTAATATATTTGAAAGAATTTGTTACAAAGTGGATCAAAGAACAAAAGTAGAAATACAATGAAGAATTGAAAAATATGGAGGTTCAGATTCAGGATCTTTACAAGAAGAATCTCATACATCCACTGGAAAATGAGGATTTTGAGAGATTAATGTTTATTGAGCATAAAAAGGAAAATTATCTATTACAAGTAGAAAAAGAGTGGCGGCTCAAAAGTAGACCCCTTTGGATCTTGGAAGCCATAGGTATAACTCAAGAAATTTCCAATTCTATCAAAAAGTGCAAGATGAAGGCCTTTCTCCTAAAGATGGACCTTGAGAAAGCGTATGATAGAGTTGATTGGGTCTTCCTTCAGATTATCCTGGTTCAGATTGGTATTCCTCCTCTGGTTTTAAATTGGGTAATGGCATGTATTTCTTCTGCAAACATCGTAGTTCTTATCAATGGCATCCCTTCTAGATTTTTCAAATGTAGCAGAGGTATAAGACATGGCTGCCCCCTATCTCCTCTTATTTTTTTACTCACCATAGGTCTCAACAGGCTCATTAGCAATGCTAAATCTAAAAAACGTATCGAGGGTATTAAAAGTTCAAAATATATTTCTATTTCTCATCTTCTATTTGCAGATGATGTTTTACTTGCAGGTAAATATTCTGCTGAATAATGACCCTGAATAATGGGGTCAGTATAAAGATTTAATTCATATCTTTTGCAAAGCCTCAGGAATGGTTGTTAGCTCATCCAAATTATGTTTTTATCAGTATAATTCAGAGAAGTCTAAGGTTGATGAAATAGTTAAAATTCTTCCTTATAAATGTTTCAATTTAGAAGATGGATTCAAGTATCTAGGTGACCTTCTGAAACATAATGATTATAGGGTTAAGGATTGGATGTGGCTAATGAAAAAGGTTGAAGGGAGAATAAATAATTGGACCTATAGACTTCTCTCTATTGGTGGCATATTAACCCTAGCCAAAGCAGTCTTAAGTGGAATTCCATTTCACTGGTTTTCACTTGCTCGGGTTCCAAAATCTATTTTAAATTCTCTAAGGAAACTTTTCTCAAATTTTCTTTGGGATGGAGGTAAGGAGTGGAGTAGTATACTCATGGCAAGTTGTGACAAGATCTCCTTACCCCTGAAATATGGAGGTTTGGGGATAAAACACATGGAAATTTTTAGTGTTGCTCCCATGTTAAAGACTTTCTAGACTGGCTTGGCTCAATCAACCCTTTGGTCAAAAGTGTTGAAGGCCAAATATATCAAGGATGATTTGGTGAATTGGATCAGGGATACAAACAAAAAATCTAAAGGTTCTTCCCCTTTTTGGAAGGGTTTTCTCAAAATCTATAATTGGCTAGCGGTCGATCTTCAATGGAAGGTGGGAGATTGTAAGGATGTAAGGATCGACATTGATCCTATATTAGGCTTGGATGAAAGTTATCAGCTATCTGAAAGGATCATGTCTACTCTAAAATATTATGATATTCTTACTTTGAATCAGATTAAAAAAATCCAAATAGAAAAGCATCAAGGGAATTATTGGTCGAATTCAAAAGACTTGGGATTTTTGGTTCCTACAGCATATGAGTGCAGGGACTTATACATCAAAAGGCTAAATTATGTAGGCTGCATAATCACAAAAGAAAAAGATAGACTAATTTGGGGTAGAAATTTGGCAACTCGACTAGTGATAGCAAAATTAGCATATGAAGCTATGATTAAACATACATTTTTAGTTGCACAACACTGGTGGTATAAGAATTTGTGGAGATGGAAACTTCCTCCAAAACTTAAGTGTTTTCTTTGGTTCACATTACAAGGAACTCTTAAAACATGGGACAATATTCAGCAAAAAGGTTGGAATGGGACAAGCTTTTGTATTTTATGTAGAGCTTGCTCAGACCACTTGTAATATATTAATTGATTGTCCATTTACAAAGAAGGTATGGAACCGGTGTTGTAATATTTTACAGTTGGAAAATATCTGGGGACATGGACAGGACAATTTGAGGTTCGTATAAGATTATGGATGAACCGATGCAAAATATATCTTTCCAGCATGGATATCATGGATAATTTGGCGCAATAGAAACAACTCCATTTTTTAGGACAAAAAACCATGCCTTCAGTCGACTTGTGCCTAGATTATGCATTATATTGAAGATCATCATCCTCCGAATTTGGATCCTAAGGTAAAGAAATTTGGTTTATTCACTACTCAGGACAACATTCATGTCGCTTTTTTTTATGGTGCTGCAAACCATGGGTTGTGCGCAGCTGGTGGAGTGATCTTCCTTGCCCATGATCATTTATTTTCGCTCAGGTTACATTGTGGATCAGGGTCCAATATGAAATTTGACTTAATGGCTCTATGGTGTGTGCTTAAAGTTGCAGATTATTTTGGATTGGGAAAGTTAAAGCTGTATGGTGATTCCAGGGTCACAATTAAATGGGCAGAAGGATATTTCAGTTTAAAAGTCATAACAATGGCTCATTGGTGTCGAAGGATCAAGGATGTTATGAATTCTTTTAAATCTATAACGTTGGAGCATATATATCGTCATCATAATTCCATGGCTAATAAACTATCCAAGGAAGCTCTCGTGTGTGAGGAAGGTGTTATTATATGGGATGAAGTTCAGGAACACCACTCATGGAATCATGGAGCTGTTCGGATCTTTGAGCTCTAAGATGTGGAAAATTTGATGGATATTTTGCTAGATGCTTTAGTTTCCATGTTTTTGCTGAAAATGTATATGTATATCTAAAATAACTTTCAGAACTTTTCATGTTTTCTTTTTTTTATAGGATATTATGTATTGGCTCTCTCCATGAGATAGGCATAGTTTTTGGGTCTCTCAAAAACTAATAATCCATGTATTATTTGATTCATAAGAGTATGAATAGTATGTGTTTTTTTTCAAAAAGAATTAGTTGAGATAATTATAAAAGTTATTCAAGAAAATGCTCTAGCCAAGACTAATAATAAAACGGTTGTTGAAATAATTAAAAACAATATTAACTATCATAAAATAAAATAAAACGCTTTCATGCTCGACTGCTTTAGTTGGTCGACAATTAACTTTCTTGCAAAGTGATCAACGGAGGGCTTGGATCGATATGGAATCTTTTATGATGTGACCAGTCCTTTTTAAATAGTTGAGAGATATAAATAATATGAAAGTAAATTCCTACATCAATGATGGAGGGAGATATAAATATTGTATAATTAATTAATTCAAAATAAATAAAAGTTAGTAATCTATAGGCCAGTCAATATGATTTTACAGCGATAGATATGATTCACGACCACAAAGGATTTTTACAGTATATGATTTAACAAAGATACCATATGATTAAGAAGAACATCACATTATATGATTAAGAAGAACCTAACATTAAATTATAAGCCATGTTGCAACGTCATACACTAATATATCCAAACTTCAAGATTTTGTGTGCAAAGGAAATAAATAAAGAAATAGGCTCTGCCCCCATAACTGAAAGCCATAAGCTCGATGGAGATGTGGACGTGCTGTGTTCACCGTAATGGATTTGTGAAAGTTGGTGCAGGCTGCAGGGGGGAAAGGCTGTTATTACGAATAAGCATCGATCTCCTCACAGGAGTAGCCTTCAGTTCTTTACATCGAGATCCCTAATGAAGCCAAGGAAACAAACAAATCATTATAAGTAGAATTATACAGTAAATGCAAGGGTTTAACAGTTGCACATATGATTCACGATAGCAAATACTTTTACAGTAAACTCTAGGACTTAACAGAGACGCCATAACATTAACATTAAATTGTAAACCTTGTTGCAACGTGATAGATTTTGTGTGCAAAGGAAATCATGTGCAGATATTGCGGAAACATCTTAAAAAATAAATACAGAAATAACTGAAAGCCATAAGCGCGAGGGAGATGTGGACATGCTGTGTTCACCGTAATGGACTTGTGAACGTTGGTACAGGCTACAGGGGGGAGAGGCTCTTATTACGAATACGCATGGATCTCCTCACAGGAGTAGCCTTCGGTTCTTTACATCGAGATCCCTGATGAAGCCAAGGAAACAAACAAATCATTATAAGTAGAATTATACTATTAACTAGAGCACATTTATATGATATACTGTTATGGAAGAGTATAAAATACCTCAATGGAAACTGGGATTTCTACATACTCGATAAAGCTCCCAAACCTTGGACAGTCAGTGGATTCGATGGTTGTTTTATTTATTTCTCCGAAGTAGCGTGCTATAGATTTCTGCTTTTTCGTCCATATTGAGATTTGAATATTACCTCCAGGCTTGTTAAGCTTGGTTTTACTTGAACGTGAGCAATAGGTCTCTGACAACAACTTTTTAGGACGAATTAGAGCTCTTAGCATAAACAGTATGAATACTAAAGCAGCCACAATAAACAGACTTGCCCAGATCAGCCACCAAGAATTATAAAGAGTATAACTGTCTGGTTCTATGGCATCATTTGGCTCTATTGCAGTGGGTGTTGATACGTGTTCATTGTAGAAAGCAACGGGAACCCTCTCCGAGTCGAATCGTGTGCAGAATCTTGGAATTTTTGCTGCAACGTGCATCATGGTAGACGGCAGATCCATGGAGAAAATGTTCTTCACCTTTTCGTATAACTCCATCATAAAACATTCTCCAATGGATTTGAAATATTGACCAAAGAAGTCCGATGAAGTCCCAGAGCTAAACCAAAGAAGGCCGGTGTCTGAAATTTTTCTGAGACTTGTACTCGATGATTCTCTGATTCGATGAAGGTTTAAAATAGACATTACAGTAGGTAATGAAAAGGAGAAAGCCAAGAGTATTGAAACCGTCCAAATCACCGCCATTGTATGACCGGTTTTCACAGATCTCAGTCCTTTTTTATTGCTTGTAGATGGATTTATGCTCGAATTTACGTTATTGTCCAGTTCAGCATTTAGGCCTGCTTTCTTTTTTGATGCTAACGTTTCTTTAATTGCATCCCAACATTTTTCTGAAAATTAGACTCAACACAGTTAGGGTTAATGACTAACAATGTTCAGTGGTGATTAATTGTGCCCAGAAAAGGCTTAGCAGTCAATTAAATTCAGGAAGACCTATCTTGAAAAAAACAATGGTTTCAAGAACTTATATGCAATCTTACAAAGATCCAGTACGGTGCAGATATGTTACCATGGGAATCCTCAGTGGGAGAGAAGAAGAGGAAATTATCGTGAACAACTTCGCGCTTCACACGATTCATGCTTTCTCACCCTCCGATAGTGATATTTACTATTGTTCGATCGATAACTCAGTTCGCTTCAAGATTGTGCAGCTCACATAGAAAGACGTACAAAATAAAGCGAATTATGACAGGTCGTAATGATACGATGGATATATATAATACGTTTGAACGAAAATTGACCGTTGAGTAACTCAAATTTGAACGTAAAAACATGGAAGCTTACGAAATTTAATGATTTAAGAATTTAAAATTATGTTAGGTTTACTGACTTAGAAAATTTGAACGTAAGAACATGGAAGCTTACGTGCTTTCAAATTGAGAGTAAAATCGTTCGTCCGAAGAAGGGAATTAGCATTCAGGTAAAGGATGTAAGCTAGGGTTATATTATTCTTTACTTTAAAAAAAAAAATTTATGTAAAAACAGAATAGTTGTTTAAATATTACTCTTAAAATTTAATTATGTAAAAGCAGAATAGTTTTTTTTATTGATTGATGTTATAAAATCTAATATATATTAATGTTAATGGAATTCTTTTTAGTTATCTAATTTATCGATGTTATAAAATCTAATATATTGATGTTATAAAATCACAAAAACAAAACATTAAATTATAAACCATTTTGAAATATCATACAATATTTTATACAAACCTCAGGATTTTGTGCGCAGCAGGCAATCTGCAGATACAGATATTGCAGAAACATCTAAAATCGCTGAAAGTTACAACGAAAATTGACCGTTGAGTAACTCAAATTAACCGTTTCTTATGAGCTTACGTAGAAGGAAATTAAGGTTAAGGATGTAAGATAGTTTTATATAATTCTTAATTTTTAAATTTTTAAATAAATAAATTTAAAATAAATTTAGATTTAAGAATAAATTTAGATTTTAAATAAATAAATTTAAAAATGTGATATGATTTTAAAATAAATTTAGATTAAAATTATTATTTAAATCTTTTTCAATCTAATTTTGTTTGTCATTTAGGCAATTTAATGATTTAAAATACAATATTGCTTAGCATTTAAGAAATTTAATGATTTAAGAATTTAAAATGATGTTAGATTTACTCGTTTAGAAAATCTAAAGATTTAGAAGATGATATTTTTTAATTCTTTTTTATGATAGAAAATTATTATAATTAAATTTGAAGAAAAATATAATATTAAAAAAATAGTTAAAACAATAAATGATTTGAATTAAAAAAGTATTCATAATGCTTTTGTTGATTTAGTTTTTATGTGATTTTTTTTTTTAAATGTAGTTTTTATGTGGTTTTTATTATTTTTTAAAATATTCAATGTTTTTTTCAAAGTTGATTTAGTTTTTATGTGGTTTTCTTTTTATTTGGTAAAGTATTTTAAAGTGTTTTTTTTTTAAATTAAATTGGAAAAAGATGACAATGGATCACCATAATTGTTAGTTTCTCACTTTATAAGAAGTTGCATATGTGGTTTCTTTTGTTTTTTTTAATGATGGTAGGTTTATTTTTTTGTTTTATATATACAAATTATTTTAGACTATTTCATCATGGAGTTTTAGCTTTTTATAAGAGAATATCATTGTTTATGATAATAGTTTGTTTCTCTTAACACTATTTAACACTACTTTGAAAGAGAAAACCCACAGTTATTTTAAAAAATAAAAAATATTAACAATAAAGCTTTATGATCAAAATTTACATCAATTTGATAGACCTTATTTACATTAATATTTTTTGAAAAAATTGAAATAAAAAAAATCGTTTATAAAATCACTTCAATATAATAAATATTTAAAAATTAAATAATTGCATTTCACTAAAAGCTTAAAAATAATATAAAATCATTTTTAAATATCTTCACTATAAATGTAGCCTCTTAAATATAAGAAGTATTTCTCAAAAATATATTACAAACTTTCTAACCTACAAAATTTAAGTACTTTTATCTCCATACTAAAATGTGTGTAATACCCCCAAAACATTTTTAATTATTTTGAATTATTAAATTGTGACAACTATCCTTTTATGTAAGAGTTATTTAAAAACTCAAAAACAAAAAGTGTCACTTTGCACAACTATTATTATTATTATTTTTAAATAAAAAGACTACTTAGAGAGTTCAGCTAAATGAGGGGACACCACCATGGCACAAGAGAACAAGTGTAACCAAGTTAGAGATAACTAAACCAATCAAATACAATCTGAAACTCAACAACCACACAAGATCTAAATCTTAGGGATTTAAGGATAGATTGGAGATTTGATCACTATAAGAAAAAAGGTCATTGGTGAAGGTCATGCCTGTGACAAACCTTTAAGGGTCATCACCAATGACAATCCTTAAAACATCGTTGTTATAAGTGCCTTCTGAGATGGTCCTTTAAGAATCATCACCAAATCCCTTTTTGGTGACACTTTTGGTGAAGGTTGTTAAATGCCCATTGCTAACTCTCTCTTTGGTGACACTTCCAGTGACAATATTTTGTTGGCCCTCACCAATACTCTTTTTACTTACTTTTGGTGACTCTAGAAAAGTGTTTGTCACTATTGATCATTCTAATGAGGGCTCATGCAAGCTAATGTTGGCCATTCATGATGCGTTAGTCGTAATGGACTACTGGAAAAGCAGAAATCTGAACGTCAAAAAAAAATATTAGAGCTACCTACACAATGTTTTGGAATATGGTGCAAGAAGATGAAATGTAGAGAATCGGATTACCTTTCGGAATATATAAATATTATTTACAGAAATTAAATATAACTCCCAAAAAATGGGGTTCTCCTAAGGTTGGTATGTTATTTTTTTAAGAAAACATAATGAATATGTTTGTGTTAGTTCGCTGGTTTGGTATGCAAATGGTTGAATTTTGTGAAAAAAATTATATTCAGTCATAGATAACAGGCCATTCTAGTGGAGCACTAATTTTCCATATTTATTTATTTTAATTTTAATTTTTTTTTAATTAAGGAAGTGAGCTAAGCCCTAGAATGGCTAGGTCAAGCGTTAGTCCACAACATCATGGTCTTAACATAATCAATGAGCCTTTTTTTTAGGATGTAGGTCTTTGTGTGTACTTATGTGGGTTCTTTTCTGTTTTCAAAATAGGTGAGCCAATCAAAAAATATAGACGAAAGAAATAACCTAATTTTTGTGTAAGATTGACGTTAGTGCAATTGAAATTAATTAAAAAATAGAAACAAATAATAGATTTAATAAAAAATTACATATTTGGAATCTGCACACATAGTTCTACAAGTGTGTACAATTTCATTAGAAGTGGACTAGTGTCGCATACACAGAATCATGCTCGAAACAGAAGAAGTTATAGAATAAGATGTATTTTATTATAACACAATCCCCCACTTGGTTTGGAAACCCAAACCTAAAACCATAGCGACCAAGTCATCCACCACGTTGGTGGGAAAATAATTGGGTTCTCTCATGGGTTCATTGGCATGATGATGATGAAGATGATGACCAAGATGATGAGGAGGAGGAGGATGACGAAGTGGGTGATAACGATGATGATGATGATGATGGAGATGATGATGATGCCAATGATGATGACGATGATGATGATAATGAGGATGATGATGATGAGGATGATGAGGATGATGAATATGATGATGATCCTCCTCCTCCTCCTCCTCCTCCTCCTCCTCCTCCTCATCATCATCATCTTCATCATCATCAGCATCATCTTCATCTTCGTACTCATCTTCATCGTCATCCGTCATCTTCATCATCATCATCATCATCATCATCATCATCTTCGTCATCATCATCAATGATGATGATGAAGAAGATGATGATGACGACGATGACGATGATGAGGATGAGGATGAGGATGATGATGAGGAAGTGGGTGATAACAATGATGATGATGATGGAGATGATGATGATGACAAGGATGATGATGACAATGATGATGATGATGATGATGATGAATATGATCATCATCTTCATTGATAATAATGATGATGACGAGGCTGATGAAGAGGATGAGGATGTTGATGATGACGAGGGTGATGAAGAGGATGAGGATGTTGATGATGACGAGGGTGATGAAGAGGATGAGGATGTTGATGATGACGAGGGTGATGAAGAGGATGAGGATGTTGATGATGATGAGGATGATGATGATGATGCTAATGACAAAAAAGATGTTTATGATGATGATCATGATCATCATCATCATCATCATCATCATCATATTCGTCATCATCAGTGTTAGCATCTTCATCTTCGTACTCATCTTCATCATCATCCATCATCATCATCATCATCATCATCATCATCTTCGTCATCATCATCATCATCTTTGCCATCATCATCATTATCAATGATGATGATGAAGAAGATGATGATGATGATGAAGATGATGATGATGACGTTGATGGTGATGATGATGGTGATGAAGATGTTGATGATGATGACGATGATGAAGAAGATGATGATAATGAGGATGATGATGATGACGATGATGAAGACAAATATGATGTTGATGATGAAGATGATGATGATGACTATGATGATGATGATGATGATGATAGTGATGATGGTGATGATGATTACGATGATGATGATGATGATGATGATGATGACGAGGATGATGATGACGATATTAGTCATGATCATGATCATCATCTTGTTTAAGGCATGCAATGTAGCCTAATCATTGTATATGTATCCCTCTACACTTGCTAGAGATACCCCACAAGGGTTATGTGTGGTGGTTTGAAGATGCATTCAACATCGTATCCTAAGAAGCCTCTTGAGTTGTAGGTGTTGTTCATGGTGCTTGAGCCTGAGAAGCTTCATTTAAGGCATGAGAAGCTTCCTGTTGTCCATATACCTTGGTCAGACCTCAAGACCCATTTTTGCTTAACAACTAACCTAGTCATCGCACACATAGCACACTTGAAGTTGAATAATACCCTATAGATTTCATATGTGGTGGTCCAGGGACTCCTTCATGGTGTTTGTTCCTAAGAAGTAAGAGTTAGTGTTGGAGGCTCTTGTTTCCCTCCACTAGCCATGGTTAAGGAGCCAAGATAAATCCTTGATGTCCAAGACATTATAATGGCAGCAATATTCAATTCATATGCAAAAGACTCCTTGTAGAGGGATAGTGTCATGGATTCTATGTGTTATTGATGATGCTTAAGGTCTAGAATTTTCAATTAAGGCCCAAGTGGAATTCAATTGAGCTCAATATGCTTCAATAAGATCTCGAGGAACCTGTTTTCATTCTTTGATGATGTTCAATGCTTTTGAACATATCCATGATCTTGCATGGTAAGATGAGGATGCATTCATGGCATTTGATCTTTACAAAATATGTTTTTTGTCAAAATGAAATTCAAATTGCCCCTTTGATGATTCCTCGTCTACGAGATTTCATTTATTGCATGAATGTCACAGACTCACGAAAACTCTAAACACCACTCAATGTCATGCAACTGCAAATAATGGCATGCAACTATAACCACAAACCAAGCAGAGGTTGATTTATGCATTGATATAGAGAGGTGGCAGTAGGCACACAATATGGAGAAACAATGAGTTAGAAAAAACATTTGGACCAAAGTACCACAATGGTTATTAATAAAATTTAAAAAAAGAATTTTTGGCTTAGGAATTATCTTCAATTTGATGGGTGGCATGATCATGATCATGTAACCTCCCTCCGTCCTTCGAAACATATGTGGTTTATCACCACGTTTCTCTTTGACACTCGCCATCAAAATACATATAAAAATAACATGTCTTTACATCCTCTTCGATTTAAATCCTCATCCAATATTCATAAATAAGGATTATTATGCATGCACAACCTCACCTTACAATATCAATTGGGTCAAGGCGCATAGACAACCATAAATTATCAAATGTGTCAAGATGCAAAGAGTAATCCCTTCCAATAAAAATTAAGACCCACCCTTCAAACTTCATCACCAAGTCCAATTTATGCAAATATTTTCAAAGTGGGGGAAGGTTTGGCATTAAATGGTGTAAACATTGGGGAATAAATGGTGCAAACATTATATAGGGGCTCGTGTGCACTAGTGACATGTACGTGCTACAAACACGCATGTACGTGTTTAAGCACGTGTGCGCGTGCCTGTTACTAGTTTAAAAAAAACAGAGTTCTTTGTTTCCCGGGACTTCTACCAAAAAACACAGGTTTCATTTCTTCCGCGAGTTTCAAGCTCTTACAGGTTTTTTATTGTCTCACACTCATTGATCTATTGGACACAAAATCACCCTTAGAATCTAACAAACATCTTCAATGGTCTTGGAATCTAGTGGATACACTCAAGCTACTAGTTTCCATTGCAAGCGGAGATCATTTCTATAGGTATGGTGAATTGTAAATAATTCTTTTCATTCACAAGATTTGAGATTCTCCCATGCCTTTTTGTTTTTATCATATTCCTATAGCACTATCCATGCATAGACAACAATGAATTTGACAAGAAGAATTCCCAAGTTCACATCTAAAAAAACTCATATGAACACTAGACAAGATGAAGTATGCAATGTAAACCAATAATTATTACCATGAATATATTTTGATTTCACACAAGGATGGTATGGATGAGTTTCTCTCTTGATCCTCTTCAATTTGAATAAAATCCTAAGAAGCAATCATGAGAGAGGGTCCATATTGATTGGTTCATGAAATTTTTTCCATGCTCTCATCTTCATGCTATGTTTATTTGATGTAGAAAAACTGTCAAAATATTCCCAAGGCATCTCTAGCATAAACTCTTTTTCATTTGAAAAAAATACAAATAAATGGTTTAATAAACCTCCATATTTTACACATTGTACACCATAGCAAAACCTATCGCATAAACTATCAAACTATTTCTCCCCCACACATTCCCATCTATGATGAGGTTCTCTCTTGAGCCTCTTCAATTTGAATAAAATCCTAAGAAGCAATCATGTGAGAGGGTCCATATTGATTAGTTCATGAAATTTTGTCCATGCTCTCATCTTCATGCTATGTTTATCGTAATATTTCTTTAATATCATTCCTTTGAGCTTGACTACTTGCCTCTACCTCATTGAATTCTCCTTCCTTGGGGGAATTTGCAACCTCCTCATTATGTAATTAGTAAACTTATTCTCTTTACCTTATTTGATGTAGAAAAACTATCAAACTATTCCCAAGGCATCTCTATCCATCTCTGTTGTAGGGTGTTACTACCATAATTTTTATTAATTCATGGATAGGCAAGACACTAGTTTCTCCACTCTACACTTCACCAGCTATCATCTATATTGATTGGAATTGTAAGGGATAATGATGTTTATTCAAAGACAAATAAACCAACATAGTCTGTAGTTGTATGTGTTAATCTATAAAGTGGTAAGTTATGTTGGAATGTGTCATGTTCATTGTATAATGGCACTAATATCTTATTTTTGTTTCTTTTGCAGGGGTAGGCCTAATAGTTTTGTTAAAGATACTTTTGGAGATGGGAAACTCTTGCAACACAACAAAAAAATATAGAAGGAATCTTACCATTGAAAAGGTCAATGACTTAAGAGAAAAGGCCAGGTTGGGAATGGAAAGATTGAGACATGGTCCTATCATTGCCCCGAATCCTGCCACTGATACTAACACAGTTGTTGACATGAAAACTTCTTGTTCAGAACCACAAGTAAAGCGGTTTCGTCCAATGGACCCAAATCAAATTCCAACATCAACACAATCTCCAACCAACAATCCATCAATGAGTCATGCTGAATTTCCTCACGACACAAGAATTTTGGGAGATGCTGCATGTGTAGAGATGGACATACAAGCCTTGTTTAATTTGCAATCTCCCCAAGACGACCAAAACCATGTTGACCACACTCCCATTATGGCCCAATCTATGAACGAATTACCACAACAAACAAGCTCTGGTATTCATGTCTCATGTCCATCCTCCCTACCTCGATTGTCCAGTGCAAGAAGAAGAAATCCTAGACATATTCATGTGGATGAAAGTGCTATGTCGGGGCTTGAAGATAAGTTGCCAAAATGCACTATCGAATGGCAATGCAACAAAATTTTCAAAGAATATTTTCAATCCAAAGGTGATGCAGGTAAATGTCAATTATTGCTATGTTTGTTAAAGTCATGTTGTTTAGTTGTTTTTAGAAGAATTGTGGGCATAAAGATGGTTAAAAGTTCAGAGGCTAGAAGTCATATTGTTAGAAATCTCCAATATGCATTAAATGCGATTGGGAAGACGTCTTGTACAAAATATCTTTGTGCGGCTCGTCGTGTTTTAGCAGAATCAGTTGTAAGGAAGTCCGCAAGGAAACGTCAGCTACTATCACACACTTCTCACATATTCAAATTAAATAAAAAAAACTATTAAAAAGTACTCTGTTATAAGAGAAAATCTTGACACTCTGGGTGGAAACAATTGTTGGTAGTTTTTTGGTAGTTTTCCTCGTGCAGATAGGAAGCTAATTGATGTTGTTAAGGAATTAGTACAATTTTTTTGGCATGATCATACTAGACCTTCATCAAACCAAAGAGATGTGCTAAATATGAGAAAAGGATCTACTGAATGTGAACCCCATGTTAAACACTTCCTTGACACCACACAGACTGAACTCTATGAGAGATTCAGGAATGAGCACACACAATTGAACCTGGGCCAAAGGTCCTTTGAGAAATGAAAACCATGGTATGTTCGTATATGCATTGATCGGAAAACCTGTTGTTGTAGATACCACGTAGAATATGAATATTATTATGACACATATAAACATATATTTTTTGATTTGCATACTAACATTGTGCACGGCTGCAATGGATCCATACTACCACCAAATGCATCAATAGACTTTATCCACAACATCATGTGTCCAAGGCCCGAACGACAAAAATATTATGAAAAATCGTGTCTATATGGGACTTGTTCTAGGTGCAGTGGGTTTTATCTTTTGAACTGTTGCATTCATGAAAGCAACAAGCACGAATTTGGCAAGATGGGTGTGGAGATGTAGAGCTTCAAGTATGTAACCTATTAATTAGACAGTGTGAGGGAAAGTAAAAAGATTGCATTAGTGAAGTCACAGGTACAAATGAATATTGCATATTTTTCATATTACACCTTCAATTTAACAGCCCAGGTTTCTCCTCTGTTGTTACGGTTGGCCTCAAGTTCGTGAAAGTCCTAAGGATAACGCCATACTTATCACACTGCAAGATACTATTGGTCAGTTCCAAGATGCAAGATCCTCTGAACCACTTTTGAAAAATGAATGCTTACAAGATCTCCCAAACCGTGGCTCCGGTCATGAATCCGTCGATTTCAATGGATTTGGGACACCGAGTTTCAGCTAGCCCCCCCCCCCCCCCCCATAGCATTGTTGATGTATATGTAACTTCGGAATGTATTTCACATATATGTATATTGTATTCCTATCCAGATGTTATTACTCCTCTATACGGAAGTGTCATCATTTATATTGTAAGTGTCATAACTTATACTTGATGGGTTATTAGACCACCTTGTTGGGGTCGGCCTTGTATAAGTCATGTGGGTCAAAGGGTTATTAGACCACCCTATTGGGGGTCAGCCATGTGGGTCAAAGGGTTATTAGACCACCCTATTGGGGGTCATCCCAGTGAGCATTATGTTATGTGGTTAAGTTAAGACCGACCTAGTAAAGGTTATTAGGCAAGCCAAGTCATGTATAAATAGAGTGCAGGAGGAACTCTATTTGATCATTCTATTCTCTCACACACTCTTTGGAGAGTGGCGCACTTGTGGAGGAGGAGATGCTGCTACTAGGAGATGTCTATCTCTTATGCTTGGGTTGTATCATTGTTCTATCTATCTCTAAGGAAGTTATTGGGGTTTTTCACCTTTATGGTTTTCCCCAAGTAAACTCTGCGTCTCTTATGTGCTTGCATTATTGTGTCCATGATTGATATGATGTACATGTTATTCTCTCAGTTAAGATCTTAGATCAGATTGAAAATTCTGAAAAACTAACATGGTATTAGAGCTATACTGAAAGAAGGCATGGTATGGCATGTATGACACTTATTGCACTTGCGATGCTAGGGCTTGATATAGCAAAAACCAGTCATTGTAGAACTTTTGCTATATATCCATATCCCCATATCCCCATGTACCTTGTGTCCAAAGGAAAAATTTTATTTCACTGTACTTTCTGTTTTATGATCTGTACAATCTAGGGTTTTTGCCTCTTCCATATCTGAGTCATAAACAGGTGACCTAGGAAAAAAGATCGTAACTTGGGATAGGAAGCTCCAAATGAAGTTTCGTAAAAAGGGACAGGTAGTGCACGGACTATAATTTCTTAGGTAATGTTTTCAAAGGCCGAAACTGAGCCAGTGAAATGTGGCATGCCATACAAGTTCTCTCTCCTGTTTTATCCCATAAACAGGTCACATTGCGACACTTGGCATAACTCGGGATACCACAGGTAGAAGTGTTAGACCCTGTGGATTCGTAATTTCAGAGTTAAACTAGAAAAAATTAGGTGCATATTTCTGTCAAAACAGAATTGGATTTTGAGCACCTTCATTCATGGCTCCAAGAATTAGGGTTTTGGAGAAAGCTGGTATTTTTGTAATCAGAGACCACGGCTGAATGATACTCATCAAAATCGAAATTTAGAGACCAAGATAAAAAATTTTGGTTGGGTATAAGGCTGAGCTTGATCAAGCCCTAGTTCAGGACTTTGATCGGAAAAGTGGAAAATTAGGGCTTCTGCAAAAGTTGGAATTTTTGAAGTCTGTGACCACGGCTGGAAGATCCTCAGAAAAATTGAAGTTTAGAGCTTTGGATCAAACCTTTTCATTGGACAGAAGGGTGGGATTTATCAAACCCTAGTTCAGGATCCTGTCCAGAAGATCCGAAAGTTTCAAAGGCAATTTTAAGGTGTGAAACTTTGCAATTTTCAAATTCTGAGTATACCGGCTTGATCAGCTCATCAATTTGCATCTTTCTATCCTTTTTGAAGTTTGAAATTCAAAGTTTGAATTTTTAGGGTTTCTCTGACAAACGCTAATCCAGCTCCAGATCCAGTTCCTACAAATCAAGTGGATTGGGTTAATCCTAGAAGAGAATGGATTGGTCACGTGCATAAGTGAAGAAGTTCCTGTTTCAAAGGGAGATGAGGCTAAGGCCTTACATAAGAAGATTACAAGCAATCTCGACAGGTATGACTTATCTAGGTATGTTTCGAGATTTGTTCATGATTAAGTTTATGATATGTTTGTCTTCATATTATTACGGCTAGTACAATCTTGATTAAATTTAGACTTGTTGTATCACCTTAATAAAATTATGAATGCATGATAGAAGATATTCATTGATTAGGGTGTTCATACTTATGATTGTACTAATGCATTATGGTGTTGTATGAGGTTTATGTTGTCTGCTAACATGAAAGGTACACCAAGAAAGACAAATCATGTTCTAGTTCAAGAACATATGATCATGGTGACATGAAGACAAAGATTCATCCATTGTCATGGATCACTTAGAAGATCTATTTACGAGGTATGTATAAATTGGTTCTATAATGGTTAACTTATGAGATATGCAGGTTATTAGTACAAGTCATTGAAGAGAACAAGAAGACATCATGTGGTTATGTTAGACATAACTAGATAACATACTAATCCAGGTATGTTTTTTTCTATATCAAGTTAGAATCCTACCTTGTGATAGGATCTCTTATATAAGTATACATGGTATGATTGATAATGATTATTCATAGGTTTGAATAAACATGGGTGTATGCATATTATGTTTCTTACTTTAATTGATGATATGACTAACCAGAAGAGTCAGGAAAGTATAGGTTTTAGTAATCACAGATTTAGGCATATTATGTTTCTTACTTTAATTTATGATATGACTAACCATGAGAGTCCTTGAATACTAATGCTTATTATTTCTATTGAAATGATCATGACTATACATGCTTAATATTATTGTGTTTTGATAGTATTGAGAATATACTAATAAATGTATGATTATGTATGAGATCTCGAGGATATCACAATAATGATACTTGTAAGCATGCATAGTGATCAAGGATGGATATAAGTTCAAGGACAGGTAATCCAAGAAGCAAAGATCAAGAAGGAGCACACTCCAGTAGTTTCTGCAAGGATGCAGATATTCAAAGGGAGTCGACCACTTCTCACAATCCACATCAGAATGGAGTTGCAAAGATTCACAGGGAGTCCACCCAACAACCAAACAAAGATAAGTATTTGAATTGTCATTTCTTACATATTTGTTTGTTTAAATAATGTTGTTCAATGATGTATATGCTTATGTTCCTAGACTTAGGTTGTGTATTATGCATATTAGAATAATTGCATTAATGAATAGTATACTACTAATATACATGTGATGGGTAAGTGGCCTATGGCGCTGTACAACATTCCATTGCTACTTATCTAGAATGAAACCTCTTTGCTGACATGTTGGGAGTAGTGCAAACTCTTAACAATGATCTGGTATAGATTGGAAGGCATCTAGAAAGTTATGGGATATGGATAAATGTTGTATTGAAGCATTGGCTAAGATAATTGCATGACTGTATGACATATTTATTTATGTGCAAGAATTTATTCTAAAAACTATTAGATGTTTTCTAATCATGCAATTTAACTTGTTTTGTAGGAAATATCGTATACCATCACCTAGAAAAGAAGGACTAAAACATTTGTTCCAATAAGAAAGCTCTCTATTGAAGATATTAAAGATATTGAATATATTGAAGTTCCCGGGATCTGGGATGAAGTAATGGAAGAATGCCATGATCCGTCGATCATGAAGAATGATGGTTGGGATGTGGTCCTAGACCAGAAGGGAAGTCTGTTGTGACTTCCAAGTGGATCTATAAGATCAAGCATGCTGCAGAAGGTAGCATGGAGAAATACAAAGCGAGGTTGTAGCTCGTGGCTTCTCCCAGAACGAGGGATTGATTATGAAGAGACTTTTGCTCCTATGGCTAGATACACTTCCATTAGATCAATACTTGCTCTGGTTGCAGTGATGAAATGGTAGATACACCAGATGGATGTCAAGACAACTTTCTTGAATGGTGCAGTCGAAGAGGAAGTGTATGTGGAGCAGCCACTTGGTTTTGAGACACATGACGGGAAGTCATATATGTACAGAACTTGGTATGGTAGGATAGACAACTTTCTATCCAGTTTGGGATTTACCAAGAGTAAAGTGGATTCCAATCTTTACTACAAGGTTGAGGAAGGAAATCCAGTGACACTACTTTTGTTTGTGGATGACCTGGTTGTTACAGGTGAGGATAGATTGATTGCCGACATGCAGCAGAAGCTTGCTGCCGAGTTCAAGATGAAGAACTTGGGTATGATGCACTACTTTCTAGGCATGGAGGAGTGGCAGAGTGCACATGGAATATTCCTTAGACAAGGGAAGTGTAGCTAGGGTTTTACCCCTAGCTTGTGCCAATGAGCACCTACTAAGGAGAATGGACTCCTTAGTAGCAGTTCAGTATATTAAACTAATTATGCAATAAACAAAACATTAAATTATTTCTAATACAAGCATGAAGCATAAACACCAAAATGAAAGAATGTCTTTGTATTGATGTTACCTTGAGTGTCAAGGTTGGTGAAGCCCTTTGCAGTGTCCAAGAGGATGCTCCAAGCTTCTGAATGCTCCTTCTCCTTCTCCAATGTTGGGAATGGGCCAAAGGTGGCTCTCAAGGTGAAAATAGTTCAAAGGTGAACTAGGGTTTCGAGAGAGATTTTGGCAGAGTAAGGGTGCTTGTGATTGTGGATATGGAATAAGGGATCTCCATCACCTATTTATAGTTTTTTGGTGGTGGAGTGCTGACCCATGGTTTTAGGAAACACATGGTTTTAGGCAGCTGTATAGGGTTTTTTCCTCCTTTTCCTCATTATTTTATATTTTTATTCCCTTTTTAGGGGATTTTTGCTATTTTTGGAGGAAAAGGGGGTTTTTTAGCCTTTTTTAGGCTATTTTGATGGTTTTTTTGGCCTTTTGGAGGCATTTTAGGCCTTTTGGAGGCTTTTTAATGGGTTTTTTTGGGATTTTTAATGGAAATATGGTAGGAAAATGGACAAATGAGTCATGTAATGTGGTAAATGAGCTAGTGAGCACTTTTTGGGTGTTAACAGATTGCCCCCTGATGTGCGAGGTCAGGAGCTCATCGTATGGCCGATGGACATCATAAGTCATGAATGGTTTTCCTGGGATGTGGAGAGAAGAGAAGAAACAAACTGGATCCCGGAACAACGATCCCGAACAACTGCAAGAACTACAAGTACATAACCTCAATAAAGGATGAGGAATCATCTGATCATATGGACGAGGCGGGCATTCCCATGCTCGTATCAGGATATAACATAATAACAACAATGGGGTCCAAAAATGGGGACCTGAAATATACATGACCTCAAATACTGACTGAGGAATAATCTCAATATATGGACGAGGCGGGCATACCCATGCTCGTATCAAGATACATAAATATAGCTTCCGAATACAGACGCCAACGCAGCCCGGACATCCACAGGAACATACAACTGGGCGTTCCAAAGTGACTCACCAATGTGCTAGAGTCGGGGGAAATCCGGGGTCTTCGACTAAAAACTGATGGGATATAATCCTACGCGATCCTCATCGATGCGATCAAGGTGCTGAAGTCGAGCATGTGAGGAACAACCACTCGGAGAGGCAATGATGTCTCCTCTCGGAATGATCCGTAGGCACCTACCACAGATGGTGATAAGTCCAAGGCGTAGGGACCTCTGGGCCTATCCTCTGGAATAGAGGAGCTGTCGTCGACAGAGGGAGACCTGCCCCTATCAAGGCAATGATGTGTCCTTGACAGGAGCGCGAGGTACAGAACCGAAATGGAATAGTACTGATGGCAGGACTGACCAAACTGTGGGGGGGAAACTGGGCAAGTAGAGTAGGTGGACTCAAACTTCCTTTGTTCAGAGTATGATAATGGGAATGATCTGGCAGCATATGAAACTGACTGAGGGGAAAGGGATCATAGCTGTAATGGATCTGGGAGGATAACTGGCTGAGGGAGACTCAAGTTGGTGTACAATGGCCGGAGACTGCAGAATACTCTGAACAAAGGCGACCTGATTGAGGGTGCTGCCGAGATGATCGATCATAGTGCCATGAGGTATGGGAGGATACTTCTTCATGGGTTAAGGAACTAGAAGAAGTGTGTGGATAAAATGATACTGTCGTGTGGATTTTACGAGCCCAGGACAGTTCATGCTCGTGGTTGCTTTCAATTTTAAGGAGTCTGAAAGCGATAAGAAGACTCTGAAGTAAAGGAATGGTACTATCGTGTGGATTTAACGAGCCCAGGACAGCGCATGCTCGTGGTTGCTTTCAATTTTAGAGAGTCTGAAAGCAAGTAAGAAGACTCCAGGGGGTTGCTTTTTCGTAGATTTAGTCTCCAAGGCCCAAAGAAGCATAAAAGGATGCAATGAAGAACTCTTCTAGCCGGTGTGACTAGAGTATTCCTTTTTCGTAATTAGTCTACCAGGTCCGGAAAAGGGTTAAACTTATACCAGATAGACGCCCTTTCAGGTACTTTAACGAGCATGAAAGGAAGCAAGATTGCTCGGCGATCTTTTCATTCTTTTAGGAGTCAGAAAAGAGCTTAACGGAAACTCCCTAAGTGCCTTTTTCGTAAAGGACTTGTCCGGCCCGAAAAAGGGATAAAAGTATACCGAACAAAGGAAATGGCCAGGCAAGGAGGAAGTGTTCAATCAAGGATCAATAATGGTGACCAAGAACGAGGGTAGGTAGGAACACTGATGGGCCTCCTTGCGGGGTAGATGAAATGGTGGCAAAATAACGAAACATTTGCAGTATGACAGGAGTGAATGGCTCATGTAAACAAGTGGAACAATCCGATAGCGGCCGATGTGGCACACGAACCGAGGCAGCAAGGTGTTGGGACACAATGTTGAAATTGTACCAAGTGAGAGCGAGAAATGATCTCAAGCATCATCACGAGCTCGGAAAAATGAATCCGGCGATATAAAGGATGTCAAAAACGGGTGACGGCCGATGTGGCACGCAAACCGAGGTGACGGGGGCGTTTTGGAAAAAATACCCGGAAAAACTGGAGGTGAGAGCGAGAAATGATCTCTAGCATCATCACCAGCTCGGAAAAATGAATCCGATGATATAAAACATGTGAAAAACGGAGAACGGCCAATGTGGCACGCAAACCGAGGCGACTAGTGGTGTCTGAAAAATGGGTAAAAAAAAAAATGACAGGACAAAAATAATGCAACGAGGTGACCATCAGGACGGTCATGTCGCGCTGATTCCATTGGTGGAAACGGTTTGTAAAACGGATGCCGTATGGGGCCAGAATGACCAAAACAAGAAAAAGTCAACTGACTATAAATAGTGGTGGGTCCAACATGACATGTGTCATTTGTACTTTGTTGACTTTGACTTGTGAGGTGAGTGTACCAGAGCTTAGGTGGCATTTCTGGACGATCCGTCTGGCTGTTTGCAGATCCGCGAGATACAGGTATTTCGTGAAACTTATACCTGCATATTATTTCGGGTTGGGGGTTGGGTAGTGGGTCCCAGGGTTGACTTGTACGGTCCACGTGGGGTGGACCGCGGGTTAGGGGGACGAAACCGCGGTGGAAGACCGCGAGTTTCGGGCCGAACCATGCGGTTGGAGACCGCGTGATTCTTGGATGGAACCGCGGTCGAGTACCGCGAGTTCCAAGGAGGAACACGCGGTTCCCAACCGCGGGTGTAGGGCTTGACAGGCGCGGTTGGGAACCGCGACCATGTGCCTGACAGCCGCGGTCGAAAACCGCGGCAAGAAACCCGAAAGCCGCGGTTTTGGGCCGAGCGTTTAGGGCTTGTTTGGGGGGAGAAAAGTATTTTGCTTAAGTTGTCATGAGACTGATGGGTTCACTTTGTGTGATTGGCAGGATGCCCCAGGTTCTGTGGAGAGAGCGGGAGATCCCTGATGATACTATGCGTTTCATCCGAGAGAACCGCCATGTGCGGTCAGTGCTGGGGTTGTGCGGACTTTTGAAGTTCGCACAGATACCTATGATACGGACAGCAACATTGTTGCTGAACCGTCTGATCAGCTTCTGGGAGCAGGACATACAGGCGTTCCGGGTACAGGGGGAGAGGGTAGACCTTACCCTCACTGATGTTTACTTTCTGACGGGGTTACCCTGCTTGGGCAGGGTGGCAGATACACAGCCGCGGGTTGCCGCGGACGTCGACATGGAGGACATGTTGGAGAGGTACTGCGGTCAGGACGCGAGGGTGCATAGGAATGCACTCCTGGTTAGGGACCTACAGGAGCCGGCAGTGCAGGCCATGGCGGCGTGTATGGTGAGGGTATTGGGGTCCCAGTCGCCGGAGAAGGTGTCTGGGGGTCAGATGCAGATGGTAGAGCGCGTCTTAGATGGGACGTACTATGCCTGGGGCCAGATGTTCCTGACCTGCGTTCAGCGACAGCTGACGGCAGCGAAGGAAGATGGCAAGGGCTTTTGCTTTGGGTCCTTCCTATGTGCCTTCTTTATGGAGAGGGTACCCACACTGCGGCCACGGGTGCCGATTAGGGCAGGAGGGATGAGGGAGCCGAGGATGGTCCGTTGGGGTGAGATGATGCGCCGCCGTGGTGGCGGCGAAGTGGGCAGATATTTTACGCAGGAGTTGTACCTGCAGTGGCTCCAGATACCGTTGACGCTGGACGACTTCCCGTATCGAGACATGGACTTCACGGGAGATCCGGAGGCGCCACGAGCACCAGGACAGGCATGGGGTCCTGATGGTACGTATGTGTTTTTATTTCATGTTATGTATGTCAATTTCTTATGGATATGATAGTTGATAGATATACTTTGACTGACATATGGTTGATTGTGCAGATGTGGGACCGAGGCCACCTCCAGGGTATGTGGCGCGGCAGGGTATTGTGGCCGTTCCAGCTCTGCCTGGACGAGGAGAGGTGCGGCGCCGGGACCCAGAGGTGACTCTAGAGTCTGTACGGGAGCTGCTAGATCGGTTATTGATAGGAGTGACCGACGAGGGTTGGCGAGATGTCGATCCGGATGTGGTACGGGATTGCATGGGGGCACCCCGTGAGTTTAGGTCCATCGCGATTCGGGTGGCGATTTTGGTGGACCGCGCTCGGGCACAGGAGGCCGGAGGCGAGGAGGAATTGCCGGAGGAGGAGCGAGGGGAGGACTCAGAGGCAGCCGATGCTGGCAGTGATGCAGGATACGACTCTCATTAGGGAGTACAGGGGACTCCCCCCGAGTTTTGTAGCTACGGCATGTATGTAGATGAGGTTGTAGGCATGTATAACCATTTTTTGTATAGCTGAGTACAGGGGTACTCAGGACATGTATAGCACTGAACATGTATATTTTTTGAGAGATATATATGTGCACGTGGATGCACCTTTTTATATGATGTTATAATATGTTTACATTGCACGTGGATGCAAGTAGGTTAGGATGTTAGGCACATGGATGCCCCTTGTGTATTTTATGTGATATGACATGATATTGGTTTGTTTAGGCACGTGGATGCCCCTATGGATATGTATGTGGTGTATGTACAGGGATGCAAATGTAGATGTGATGCAATCTTTTTGGGTTTTTATATGTATTTTTATGAGATGCTATGGGATGATGATGCATGATGTTACATGGTGTGATTGATATGCCAGTCTAGGATGCTGTTGGCCATTTGGTCTGCGACACGATTTTGAGCTCTGGGGACATGTGTGAATGTGATGGATTCAAATTGTCGACTGAGTTGTTTTGTGCGCAGGAATTTTCTAAAAAGGCAAGGATCACGCACCTGGTAGCAGTTGTTGAGCTGGGAGACAAGTAGCTGGGAGTCAAGGAACACATGAAGGTGACTTATGCCCATTTGGATGGCGGCGGTCAGGAGACCGGTCACGGCATCATACTCCGCCTGGTTATTGGTAGCAGCGCCTATACATATTCCGTCAAGGTGAATCATCTCGTTGGAAGGGGAGTACAAGACCCATGCTGCAGAAGCCAGGTTGGGAGACCAGCGGCTTGCGCCGTCAGCGAAGCCAGTGTAACTAGGTGGAAGATGGTCCATCTGTAATCATGCAGAAAGGATGAATGTAAGATGATGGTAAAAAAGTGAAAAACAAAAAAGAGAGCAAACTGTACAATGCGGACCAAAATGGGGCCGCAAATTATTCTATGGATAGAGCTTCCGTAGGATGCAACCCATCATGGGGGTTGCGTAAAGGGAGGCCTTTAGAGTTGGTTTGAGTAAGAACATGGAGTTCCTCTGGCCGTGTGTCTATGTGATGGTTGAGAATGGTGGTGTCGAAACCGGGCATTCCGTTAGAGGGCCAAGCAAAGACATCACGGAACTCTTGGAAGAGTTGTATGTAATCCGCAATCTCCCGCTCGCTGCAGGAGGCTCCTAAAGTGATGAGTTCAGGGGCATATCCTGGGAACTTTGAGGGAGGAAGCGAACGTTGTTTTTGACGAACGGGGGTTACATCAGGCCATGTGTCAATGTGGTGCTCTATAATTGCGGGATCAAGACCAGTCATTTCGGTATAAGACCAGGCAAAGACATCACGGAATTCTTTGAAAAGGTGTGTGTAGTCCTCAATCTCTTGTTTACTGCAGAATGCTCCTAAAGTAATGAGTTCAGGGGCACGACCTGGAGCAGCAATATCAACTTGGATGACAGGTGAGATGTTGGCCATGTTGCCCTCCTCGAAAGCATCAGGAGCAGGAATAGGGTCCTTGAACCAGTCAACCTTGGTGGGGAGGAAGTCTTTGGATTCGACCGCGTATTGGGTAGCGGTGCTAGAGGAAGACGCTTCTGGGATGAAATAGGAACGGTGGTGCATATCATCCCAAGGATAATCCGGGGCAGTTAGGGCCTCAAGAATCTCCTCATCAGTACGGAAAGTCTGCGTCGTCAAATCGGTTGACGAGGGGATAGTGGTGGAAGAGATCATATAGATGGTATTGACCTCTCCGGAAGTTGAAGAGTCCAGGGGGTAGATCTCCTCAATGGTAGGTGGTGCCGTCTCAAGATCCAGATTGTTCATCTCATAGAGAGCCGCTCTGTAATCCGGGAGATCGGGACAATGATGTGAATAGTGCCCGTAAATACCGCAGATGGCGCATGAGTGGTTGGTACGTAGGGACTTATCTTTAGGCTTAGGAGTAGGGTTGAGTTCGACAGTTGGGATGTTGGGGTCATCATCGAGCATTTGCATGTGCTTCTGTAATGCAGGTAACTGTGGGCATTGGTGGGTCGCATGGCCCAACTCGTCACACAGCGAGCATTTGGGAGGAGCACGAAACACTGGAGGGTTCTTGACTGTCTTGGGAGGTGGGACAGCAGTGTAAGGTTGTGGACCTCTGCCCCCAGTGGGTTGAAGAGGAGGAGGAGGTGTCGTGGAGGACGAAGGGGTAGGGACCCCGGGAGGTGGGTGGGTGGTAGTAGTCATGGGTTGCACCGGCTGGAGGACGACATCAGGTGTCGGCGGGCGAACGGGAGGCGAAAGGTACCATACAGGTAATCCCAAGGTTAACCCAGGGAGGCTAAGGGTAGCCATGACCGGGGCGCTTACTACTCCTGCTGGAGGAACTAGGAAGGGGATCGTATGGATCGGTGTAACACCAATGTGACTAGGTACCAAGGGTGGTTTAGGCAACAAAGATGGTTGATTGTTAGGTGGTAGGATGTCATGGGACAAGGTACATAAGTCAGACATTTCGGGCGTAGATGATGGCGGAGGAATGGATTGAAAGGTGGAGGTCATCGGCGCGTCTGAGTAGACTCCAGGCCCCATAGAGGAAACGAACGAGGTGGAGGCAGGAGAAACAGGTTGTTCAACCATGGGGAGAACATTTTCCGGTGCCGTGGGAGCACTGGGATCATAGTAGGTGAGCTGGTCAATCTTAACCACGCGTCCTTCATGGGGGAACATCATGGTGCGAAAGACAGAAGAGGCAACCGCCCGCATGGCATACATGTAGCTGCGGCCAAGTAGAAGGTTGTAATCCAATTGGGCATTGATTACCTCTATGTCAATAAGAACTGTTTTACCACCTAACTGGACAGGAACGTTGGGCAGGAGGCCTTGGGGCTGGGCCGAACGACCGTCATAGGCACGTAACGCAGTGGTGGACTGCTGGAGAGGAGGGGATCCTAGTTTCTGCCATACAAATGTAGACATAACGCATGTGGAAGCACCCTCATCAATGATGCACCGATGGATAACAAGATTCCTAACGGAGACTGTAACTTGGAAGGCTAAGCTGGAAGGTAGGCGTGGTTCAGACTGGTCTAAATCAAACGCCATCAAATGTGAATCAGTTGGGTCAATCCCCCCGATGGCGGAAAGTAAAGTCTTGCACTGGGAAGGGCAGTTCTTCAAGACTTCCAACGCAGACATGGCTGCGGGAGATTGGCCTAGGTCGTCTACGATGTTGTAGTTTGACGCAGCACGTGCATTAGGGTTATTATTGATTCGGCGCAGTGGGAAACGAGGTGCTTTCGCAGCGCCGTCTGTGGGAGGCGGAGGTATACGTAATGCCTGATCGGTGGGGTGGGCGTTAGTAGTTTTATCCGTGGGAGTGGCTTCAGAGGTGGAGCCATATTGGTTCCGACGGGTCTGGAGGTTGACGTCAGCGGATGACATCATCAGTAAGTGGTGGGTACCTGAGTCAAACATGGGTTGATCAGGGGCAGCGTAGGTGATCTGTTGTTGTTGGGGTTGCACGTTAGCTTGAGGGGCCAACGGCTGAGTGTTCACCACGCCTTGGGTCGGTAAGGGGTTTTGCAGCACCAAAGGGGGTTGCTGAGGTTGGGGGGGGTTGGGCGGTGCTTGGGGAGCCGCATGCCCTTGGCGATGGGCCTCGTGAACCCAAAGCTGCCGAGCTCGCTCCAAGTGTGGGCAAGCATGGGTGTAATGTCCATAGACCCCGCAAATAGAACAAGGGTGGTTTGTTCGCAGATTGGGGTTTTTGGCCTGCTTGGGCGGGCGATCAGGGTTTTGATTAGCGGGGGCCGCATTGTTATTGTCAGGGGGATTAGCCGGTTGACCAGCTTGGTCTGCAGGTTGGTTGTTTCCCCGATTACGGCCCTTGCCGCGGTTCTGTTGGCCCTGGTTACGTTGGTTATTCTGGTTTTGCTGCGGGTTATGTTGGGCGTAAACTTGCCCTTGGGCAGCAGGTGGATTTTGAGGTTGTGCAGGTGCTGGAGCAGGCTGCGGAGGATGATATGCAGGTTGAGGCTGAGCAGGTGCAGCAACTTGAGGGGGTTGCTGATAGGACTGCGGAGCCGGTTGTGGATGTGCCGCAGGGGCTGCCTGGGGCGGATAATAAGCTGGTGGGGCTTGGGAAGGCGCAGGAGCTGAGGCAGCCTGCTGATGGTAGTAAGGCTGAGGGGCGACTGGAGGAGTATAAGCAGGAGTCGCATACCCGAAGCACTGTGGTGGACATGAGGGCCCATGGGAATGGTGATGTGTCATGGGAGCATATGAGTTGGTTGCTCCAGACTGGGAGGTAGCCCTCGACAGGTCGGGGCCAGGGGTAGGTCGTGCGATAGAAAATGGTTGGGGATGCGAAGAAACACGGCCAATGATACCATCTGCAGCGTGGGATGCCCCCGGCGCATCATGATGGGAGGACTCGCCGCGAGGGGCGTCAGGTATAATGGTATAAAGGTAACCCGACTGGGCGTAAATGAGGTCGAACTGCTGTGCCTTAAGGATGGCCTCTTCTTCAGACTGGGGTCTTTCTGAAGCTACATCCTTAGCGATGACAGGAAGCAGGGACTTGAGGAACCAATCGAGGAAGATACGGTCATCTAGTTTAATCTTGCATAAGCTACGGCGTCTACGCCACTCATGGATGTGGTCCGTGATATGGGTAGCTGTGTTTTGTCTACAAGATAGAAGGATCTCAACGCCCGCGTCATAGCGGACTGGCAACTGGAAGAACTGCAGGAAGGTCGAGGCCAGGGAAGAAAAGGTGGCGTGGGTCCCATGAGGCTGCTCAATATACCACTTGGCTGCAGAGCCAGTAAAGGTGCGTTGTAAGAGACGGAGGCGAACAGAGTCATCCACAATGGAGTTAGAGGAACACCATAGGTGGAAAGACATGATGTGGTTCTGGGGGTCCTCACCGGCCTTACCCTCAAATTTAGGGATGTCAGAGGGTAGTTTGGTAGGCATATGAGGCCACATAGGGTCGTGTCGAATAGGATCGTTGGTCAATCTGGCCAGGTCAGGTAGGTTGAGGCTAGCCATGAATGGCAAACTGGAAGAAGGCTGCGACACAGTAGTGCTATGGACCAAGTTGGGGCCAGTGCCCCCAAGTGGAGGGACAAGATTTAGGGTGGTGCCCCCAAGTGGGGGAACTGAGGTAGTGGAGGATGGTCCAGCACCACCATGGGTAGTGTGAGCCACTGATGTAGTGGGGATAGGTATTCCCGCTGTGGGAATAGGCACCGTGAGGGGAACGGTAGAGGGTTGCCCCATGGAGGGCATACCAAAAACAGGTGTAGTAACTGGTGTAGTAGTGGTGGATATGCCACCAATGGTCCCTATGACAAATGGAGTGGAAGTCGTACCAGCCATGGGGCTAGTAGGGGCAGTATAAATAGGGTTCTCAGACTCTTCGTCAGAATCAGAGGTAAAGTAAGGTGCGTCACTATCTGGTGACGGAGACCTACGTCGCTGACGGGTGGAGTCAAGTGACAAGGCTCTAGATCTGTGATGAGTGGTATCAACGGACAATGATCGGAATCTATGACGAGTGGTGTCGAGAGAACCGTGCTGTGGGGGCTCGCCCCTGAGGCGCCGAGAATGTCTCGGGGACTCAATGGTGACAGATGGTGTCGAAATCTCTGTGGGTTGAGGTGAGTATAAAAACAGCTCAAAAATCCTAATGCAACCGAGTGTGCAGAAGGAGAGCTAAAAAGCAAGGCACCCAGGCCAACAACCAACTCAAAACACCCACTGCAACAGCTGTGCTACAATAGGTGGAGCAACAACAAAGATGGTCAGAATACCAACAAGCAGCAGGCTTCCTAGAAAAGAAAAATGGTGGACTCACTAGACCAAGGGAGGTAAAGGAGCATGCAAACACCTAGCTAAAAGTATTCTGACTTAACTAAACATATCCTCTGCAAGGTGATGAAATCCAAGTCAGACAATATGAGTAGGAAAGCCAAGTGGCTATGATATCCCCCTACCGGGAGGGATACCGGGTAGTCAATCCTAGAAGAATGGCAACTAAGATACCCCGTTCATGACACGTCCAGAAAGGTGAATCTGCCGTTTAGTTCGTTGACCGCAATACCCCTATACAGGGATATCCCGTGAACCGCGAAAGGTAGCCCTTCGGTTACTGAATGGAGTGCGGTATTCCACTCAGGCCTCCGGAACCAGTCTCCCGACTTCAACCCTCCTAAGGGAGAGGCCCTCTGATAAACTGGTCGTGACCGTGCCAAAAAGTACTAAGGGATTTTGGTTCCCTAGTTGGACAACAACTATGTCTCAAGTGAAATAACCAAGGGGTGTTATTGGAAGCCTATCCCCCTGATCCTACCTAACTACAATGATTCTTTTGTGTTCCCCAAGTGGGGTTAGAATGTTGGTTTAGTTAGGTACTTTTTAAGGCTCACTTGATTTAAGGTGACAGAGTGTGTGCTCGTGAGGTGTTGAACCCAAAAACAGAAGTGCCACAAGGGAGGGCAACTTCCAATCTATCAATAATGCTGAAATTGATTCTTTTAATTTGCAAAATTTTCTGAAATAAAAATACTGAAATTTTAAAAAGATTCTGTAAAAGGAACAGAAATTATGTTGCAGAAAGGCTGTAAGGAAGTAGGCTGCAGGTGGGACAGAGGGCTGTTCAAATGCAGAAAATATTGCAGCAAGAGGGGCTGGGCTCAAAAACAGGAAAAGAGCAGAAATCAGACCGCGGGTCTGTGGCGGGTCAGAACAGGCCGACCGCGGGTTTGAGGGCAACAGCGGCGGTCAGGTCGCGGCTATCGGGCCAATAGTTGCAGTCGGGACGCAGGAAACAGGGGAAAAGGCACAGTCGGGTCGCGGCTATCGGGCCAACAGTGGCAGTCGGGACGCAGGAAAACTGGAAAAAGACACAGTCGGGTCGCGGCAAAATGGCTAACAGGCGCAGTCGGGACGCGCGAAAGAGGCAGGAAGCCGCAGTCGCGACGCAGGAAAAAGGCCGACAGGCGCAGTCAGATCGCGGCAAACAGGCTGATTAGCCACGGTCGGATCGCAGGTAACAGACTTGAATCCGCCGGCAGAGCGTCGGAAGCAGTCTGAGAGCCACGGTCGGATCGCGGGTAAAGGCCTGAAAGGCGCGGTCGGGACGCGACTGCAGAGGAAAAAGACGCGGTATGCAGCGGCCGAAAGGGACAGCCGAAAGAAATTTTTTTTTAAAAAACGGAAACCAGAAATTCGAAAACTAGGGGAGTCGCCAAAACTGTAGCTAGGGTTTTACCCCTAGCTTGTGCCAATGAGCACCTACTAAGGAGAATGGACTCCTTAGTAGCAGTTCAGTATATTAAACTAATTATGCAATAAACAAAACATTAAATTATTTCTAATACAAGCATGAAGCATAAACACCAAAATGAAAGAATGTCTTTGTATTGATGTTACCTTGAGTGTCAAGGTTGGTGAAGCCCTTTGCAGTGTCCAAGAGGATGCTCCAAGCTTCTGAATGCTCCTTCTCCTTCTCCAATGTTGGGAATGGGCCAAAGGTGGCTCTCAAGGTGAAAATAGTTCAAAGGTGAACTAGGGTTTCGAGAGAGATTTTGGCAGAGTAAGGGTGCTTGTGATTGTGGATATGGAATAAGGGATCTCCATCACCTATTTATAGTTTTTTGGTGGTGGAGTGCTGACCCATGGTTTTAGGAAACACATGGTTTTAGGCAGCTGTATAGGGTTTTTTCCTCCTTTTCCTCATTATTTTATATTTTTATTCCCTTTTTAGGGGATTTTTGCTATTTTTGGAGGAAAAGGGGGTTTTTTAGCCTTTTTTAGGCTATTTTGATGGTTTTTTTTTGGCCTTTTGGAGGCATTTTAGGCCTTTTGGAGGCTTTTTAATGGGTTTTTTGGGATTTTTAATGGAAATATGGTAGGAAAATGGACAAATGAGTCATGTAATGTGGTAAATGAGCTAGTGAGCACTTTTTGGGTGTTAACAGGAAGTATGCAGTAGAGATCCTAAAGATGTTCAGGATGATGGATGGACTGCAAGGCCATGGCCACACCTATGGCATTGAACCTAAAGCTTCTGTGTGATGCTTCATCTGATCTGGTTGATGTCACTGTGTATCATCAGATGATTGGGTCCTTGATGTACCTGACGAACACGAGACCAGATATCTGCTTTGCGGTGAGAACATTGAGCCAGTTCTTGACGGATCCGAGAGATGTTCACCTGGTTGTTTTAAAGCATATTCTGAGGTACGTGAAGGGTACAATTGATTATGGGATCAAGTATGATGCAAATCAAAAGTTTAACCTAGAGGGTTATGTTGATTCAGATTGGGCCAACAGTGTTGAAGATAGGAAGAGCACTTCTAGGTGTTGCTTCAGTATGGGATCAGGTGTGATCTCTTGGTTTAGCGGGAAGCAGTCCTGGGTAGCACTGAGTGCAGTCGAGACAGAGTATGTTGTAGCTTTTTGGGCTAGTTATGAGGCAGTATGGATATGGAAGCTACTGTCTGAGTTATTTGATCTCCTGTTGGAGGCTACTAGTATCTTTTGTGACAACCAAAGTTGTGTGAAGCTGTCTGAGAACCCAGTGTTCCACGATAGGTCAAAACACATTGAGATCAAATATCACTATATCAGGGATATGGTGCAGAGAGGAGGAGTGAATCTCTTCTATGTTGCGATGGATGAACGGATTGCAGATGTGCTGACGAAGCCACTAGCCAGAGTGAAGTTCGAGTACTTCAGAGAGAGGCTTGGTGTTCTTCAGATTGATGACACTTAGAGGAAGAAGTGATGGACACATTTGCAGGAGCCATTCCAAGCATGGTGAGAGGAGGATCTTTCCCATGGCTGTGGATGTAAGAGTTGGATGATGAGCATCAGGATGATGCTTCAGTTACTACTCTATATATGCATCATGTTGGATGCTTGTTATGATTAGTATGATCATGTATATGTATATGCATCATGTTGGATGCTTTTTATGATCAGTTGTATCATGGATATGTATATGCATCATGTTGGATGCTTGGACCATGTATCTGTATATGTATCAGGTGGATACATTGTATGATCAGGTAGATCATGTATGTTGATATATATCATAAGGATACATTATATGATCAGGTGGATCATGTATCTGTGTATGTATCAGGTGGATCATGTATGATGATATGTATCAGGTAGATACAGGGTATGCATCAGGTGGATGCATTGTATGATCATGATGATCATGGATGACGAGCTTCAGGATGTTGCTCCATATGATATGCATCAGGATGATGCTATGATGATGATCAGGATGATCATGTGATGATGACATGCATAAGGATGATGTAGTGATGATGATTAGGATGATCATGTACATCATGATGATGTATGGTGAGTATCAGGTTGATACTCTGTGGCCATGGACAGGTTGTGCAAGTGAGCATGTAAGTTGACCTGGGAGATCCGATAGGTCGAGTCGTGTCCTTGTAATAGCCTGGGATTCTCTTTCGAGGCATTGTTTTTGGAGGACATATAATAGCGCCCTGGGAGATCCAACAGGTAGAGCTGTGTGCTTGTAACAGCCTGGGATGCTCGTTCGAGGTTTTTTCCTATGGCATATAATGTGCTCCTAGGAGATCCGACAGGTAGAGCTGAGTGCTTGTAATAGCCTGGGATGCTACAGCCAAGATTTTCCATGACCACATGTAATATGCTCCTGGGAGATCCGACAGGTAGAGCAGTGTGCTCATAACAACCTGGGATGCTACAGCCAGGTTTTGTGGTGAGATCACATGTAATGTGCTCCTAGGAGATCCGATAGGAAGAGCTGTGTGCTCGTAACAGCCTGGGATGCTACAACCAGGTTTTGTGATGGGGTCACATGTAATGTGCTCCTGGAAGATCCGACAGGTAGAGCTCTGTGCTCATAATAGCTTGGGATGCTTCAGCTAGTTTTTGTGATGCACGTAATAAGTCCTGAGTATTCCACAGTATGGCCAGTGATGATGAAGACCTACAGGTGGTGGGCCTACATTCAATATGAAAAAGGACTGGCTCTGTAGAACTTCCTATGACGAGTAGATTCAGAGATAGATTGAGATAGTAGCAGCAGTGACGATGATGATGACTCGATGACGATTATCTAGTGATGATGATCCAGAGAAGAAGACTTGTGCTAGAAGACCTGTTTAGAGAAATACCTTCCTAGTTAAGAGGGAGTGTTGATGTATATGTAACTTTGGAATGTATTTCACATATATGTATATTGTATTCTTATAGAGATGTTATTATTCCTCTATACGGAAGTGTCGTCATTTATATTGTAAGTGTCGTAACTTATACTTGATGGGTTATTAGACCACCTTGTTGGGATCGGCCCTGTATAAGTCATGTGGGTCAAAGGGTTATTAGACCACCCTATTGGGGGTCAGCCCAGTCAGCATTATGTTATGTGGTTAAGTTAAGGCCGACCTAGTAAAGGTTATAAGGCAAGTCAAGTCATGTATAAATAGAGTGCGGGAGGCACTCTATTTGATCATTCTATTATCTCACACACCCTTTGGAGAGTGGCGCACTTGTGGAGGAGGAGAAGATACTGCTAGGATATGTCTATCTCTTATGCTTGGGTTGTATCATTGCTCTATCTATCTCTGAGGAAGTTATTTGGGTTTTTCACCTTTATGGTTTCCCCAAGTAAACTCTGTCTCTCTTGTGTGCTTGCATTATTGTGTCCATGATTGATATGCTGTAGATATGTTGTACATGTTATTCTTTCAGTTAAGATCTTACACTAGATTGAAAATTTTGAAAAACTAACAAGCGTGCCGCCAACACCTAGAAACGGTTCCAATGAGCCATCTTCGGAGCTAGGGTTTTGCTAGTGAGGGCCATTCCAAATTCGCTCAAGGGTGTCATTTCTTGTCTGAAGCCTCGCGGGCATGAGTGGCCACCGTGGATAGGTCCACAATGGCCACGCGGACCTGTGGGAGCTGACAGAATCCAAGTCTGCTCGCCGATTTGGGTTCCGTGCCCCTAGAGAAAATCCTCAAAGTGTTCTCGAATGGCCCCTGGCTGCTCGACTAGAATTCCCGCAACACCCAAACCGTGGCTCCATTAGCAAATCTGTCGATTTTGGTTGGTTCGGGGCACTGGGTTTCAACTAGGGGTCCCCCCATAGCATGCCTCCAACTCTCAAAAATAGTGCCAATGAGCCATCTCTGGATCTAGGGTTTTTCTTAGTGAGGGCCATTCCAATTTTGCTCAAGGGGGCCATTTCTCGTCCGGAGGCCCTCGAGCATGCATGGCCACCGTGGACAGGTCCATAATGGACACATGGACCTGTGGGAGCAGAAAAAACCCATTTCCTCTCATCGGTTTGGGTTCTATTCCCTCAGAGCAAATGCTCAAAGTGTCCCCGAATGGCCCTGGGGTGTCGGACCAAGATGCCCACATCAACCAAACCATGGTTCCATTCGCGAATCCGTCTATTCCGGTGGGTCCAAGACATCGGTTTTCTGCTAGGGGACCCCCCACAACATTCCACCAACCCCCGAAAATAGTTCCAATGAGTTATCTCTGGAGCTAGGGTTTTGCTCAGCGAGGGCCATTCCAATTTCACTCAAGGGGGGGCATTTCTCCTCCGGAGGCCCCTGGGCGTGTGTGGCCACCGTGGACTGGTTCAAAATGGACATGTCCACCTATCCATAGTGGCCACACCTGCCCAGGGGCCTCTAGATGAGAAATGACCCCCTTGAGCGAAATTGGAATGGCCTTCATTGAGCAAAACCCTAGATCCGGAGATGGCTCATTGGCACTATTTCTGGGGGTTGGAAGGACACTGTGGGGTGACCCCTAGCTGAAACCCGGCGTCCTGGACCCACCGAAATCCATGGATTTGTGAATAGAGCCACGGTTTGGGTGGCGTGGGCATCTTGGTCCGACACCCTCGGGCCATTCGGGGACACTTTGAGGATTTGCTTCGGTGGCATGGAACCCAAACCGACGAGCGGAATTGGGTTCCGTTCACTCCCACAGGTCGACATGGCCATTATGGACCTATCCACGGTGACCACGCACCCCCGAGGGCCTCCGGGCAAGAAATGGCCCCCTGGAGTGAAATTGGAATGGCCCTCACTAAGTAAAACCCTAGCTCCGGAGATGGCTCATTGGCACCGTTTCCAGGATTTGGAGACACGCTGTGGGGGGCCCTAGCTGAAACCTGATGTCCCAGACCCATGAAAATCGATGGATTAGCAAACGGAGCCACGGTTTGGGTGCTGCGGGCATTCTAGTCGGGCACTGCACAACCATTCGAGGACACTTTGGGGATTTGCTCTGGGGGCACGGAACCCAAACCGGCAAGCCGAATTGGATTCCGTTGGCTCCCACAGGTCCACGTGGCCATTTTGGACCTGGCCACGGTGGCCACGCATGCTCGAGGGCCTCCGGACGAGAAATTCCCCCCTTGAGCGAAATTGGAATGGCCCTCATTGAGCAAAAACCTAGCTTCGGATATGGCTCATTGGCACCATTTTCGGGGGTTAGTGGCACGCTGTGGTGGGTCCCCTAGCTGAAACACGGTGTCCCAAACCCACCGAAATTGACAGATTTGTGAACGGAGCCACGGTTTGGGTGCTGTGGGCATCTTGGTCCGGCACCTTGGGGCCATTCAGGGACACTTTGAGGATTTGCTCCGGTGGCACAGAACCCAAACCTGTGAGCGGACTTGACTTCGGTCCACTCCCACAGGTCCACATTGCTATTATAGACCTGTCCACGGTGGCCACGCATGCTCTGGGGCCTCCAGATGAGAAATGGTCCCCTTGAGCAAAATTGGAATGGCCCTCACTGAGCAAAACCCTAGATCCGGAGATGGCTCATTGGCACTATTTTTGGTGGTTGGCGACATGCTGTGGAGGGCCCTAGCTGAAACCCAACGTCCCAAACCCAGCAAAATCGATGGAGTCACGAACGGAGCCATGGTTTCGGTGCTGCGAGCATTCTAGTTGGGCACCCTGGGGCCATTCGGGGGCACTTTGAGGATTTGCTCCGGGGGCACGAAACCCAACCCGGTGAGCGAACTTGGATTTCGTTGGCTCCTATAGTTCCATGTGGCCATTGTGGACCTGTCCACAGTGGCCACGCATGCCTGAGGTCCTTCGGACAAGAAATGGCCCTCTTGAGTGAAATTGGAATGGCCCTCACTGAGCAAAACCCTAGCTCCGGAGATGGCTCATTGGCACCATTTTCGGGGGTTGGAGGCACGCTGTGGGGGTCCCCTAGCTAAAACCCGGCATCATGGATCCACCAGAACTGATGAATTCATGAAAAGGGCCACTATTTGGGTGTTCAGGGCATTCTAGTCGGGCACCCCGGGGCCATTCGGGGACACTTTGAGGATTTGCTCCGGGGGCACGGAACCCAAACCAGCGAGCGTACTTGGATTTCGTCGGCTCCCACAGGTCCATATGGCCATTATGGACCTATCCATGGTGGCCACACATGCCCAAGGGCCTCCGAACGATAAATGGCCCCCTTGAGAAAAATTTGAATGGCCCTCACTGAGCAAAACCCTATCTCCTAAGATGGCTCATTGGCACCCTTTCCGGGGGTTGGCGTCATGTTATGGGGGGTACCCTAGTTGAAACCCGGCATCCCAGACCCATCGGAATTGACGTGTTTCTGAACAGAGCCACGGTTTGGGTGTTGCGGGAATTCAATTCGGGCACCTCGAGGCCATTTGGGGACAGTTTGAGGATTTGCTCCGGGGGCATGGAACCCAAACTGGTGAGTGGACTTGGATTCTGTCAGCTCCCATAGCTCCACATGGCCATTTTGGACCTGTCCACGGTGGCCACGTACACCCAAGGGCCTCCGGACGAGAAAAGTCCCCCTTGAGCAAGATTGGTGTTGACACCAGGTCTGAGGAAACCTAAAATTTTTGCTAAAAAGTCCTAAGAGAAGAAATCATCACAAAAAGGGTTGAATTGAAGGTTTTTATATACAAGTATAAAAGAAAAACCCATATTTATAAAGTCCGCCAGCTAATATATGTAAGGGTTAAGCCCCAGTCAAGTTCCGTCGACGGAGATATTATAGATCAAGATCAACGGTCCATATCAACCCCGCGTCGCCAATGTAATCGTCAACAAACGGTGGAGGGTGGTAGCGGACATAATACCACCAAAGCACGTGTCCGATATTCATTCATCCGCGCATGGATAAAGTGGTATCGGAAACCACTGTAGCACCGCGCGGAACCACCCATTATGGAAATGTGGAAAGATACCTTACGTGGCAAGATGGGACCCAACACGTGGCGAACAGGGAAAGCTTGGTAGGGCCATGGCACGTGGCATCATATTTTACAATGATCGGAAGGTTGATACATAACTAAATAAAATCAACGGCCAACGTCTCATCCACGGCTAGAAACATGCACACGGGATATAAGGAAAAGCGGTCGCGGAGAATAAACCACCATAACAGGTGTCAACAGATGGTGTATCCGCGCGGGGAGAAAACCGGAAAAAGAAACCGCCTTTCCGATCGCGGATACCACCGGTGGAATAAAGGGGGACGAGATCTGACGGTCCAAAACAAAGCTTCGAAGATCAACGATTGGATATGACCCGCGTTCATAAAGGTGCAAGGAGGTTATTTTAAAAGGGCTTATATAAAAAGAAAGGGCTCCACATAACGGCATTTTGCATGTGTCGTTATCCTGGAGAGCTCCAAAGACTGGTGGAAGCTGGCGATTGCGACAAAAGGCGAAAAGTGAGCACTTAAAGGTAGGGTCTGGTGACCTGTCACACTTTTTAAATGGAATTTTGTTTAAAAGAAGCATTTAAATGGAGACTGTGCAAGATATAGACGTTTTTAGGTCAAAAGATGCCCTAGAAGACAGAGATGAAGATGTTTACGATACCCTAATTAGGTTTCCGGTCTCCGATGTAAAAATTAAGTTGTCTGAGTTATTAAAAGAGGGTATAGACCCCCATAGGGTTCACCAGTCGTCTCTGATAGCTTTTTTCCCAGAACAATTTCCTGTTTTCCCAGAATTCGTCTCCTGGTGTGCCGAAAATTATTCCCGGGAAGAAAGAGTCATTTTAAACAACCAGAAAACCAGAGCCATTTGCAAAATCAAGCCAGTCGAATTGATTAGAGCCCTGGAAGTAGATTTGCCCCAGACCCTGGACCCTGAGGTTTTTTCTGAGGTTTCAATTATTGAAAATTTTCATCATGCTTCTCAGAGTGATAGAGAAATGTTTTTGTCGACGTGTCTCAGACCAGAGACTAGCATTTCTGAACTCCCTTATCCTTTAGATATCAATCTTTTTAATGAAAATACTCAGTTGGTCTTGACACTGTTGGCCGTAGTTTTAGGGTTAGATACGGATTTGTATATAACTGAGTTTCAATTGAGTTTATTGTACAGAATAATTATAATCCAGTCGGGAATTGACGAAAGTCAAATTCCCCGACTAAATTTTGAAACATTCATAGCGGAAAGGATTCATGACCAGATGGTCAATTTTTCCACGCACAGACATTTCAGGTTTCAGGCCTTTTTAATGAGAATGATTATGGTATCCAGTCAGGAAGAATTACAGTTCCCAGAGATCGTTTTCACAACTCCACTGGAAAATAATATGTTCAACTTTATCAACTACATGCTCTCAGAGATCTTTAAGATGATTTTCGGAAAAAATCTGCCTAGAGTACTGCCGGAAATGCAGGTATCAATGCAATTGAATACAGAGTATGCTACAGGGGATTGGTTTTTATCGAAAGATAGTACAGTAGTCAGATTGTATGGATTCAAGCATAAACCCTATGTGTTACCAGCATTCCTCACTTTGAGGATTTTTGCCTTGGAATTCTTAAGACAGAAATTGATTGTAGAAGATAACAATTTTTTAGTTCACAGACAAGCAACGGACATTAAATACCCTTTCACATTAGGTCCGTTCACAATAAAGAATAAGAACGCTGCTGTATATATAGAGAAGTTGTTAAAAGACATGAATTTTGAGACAGATGCAGCTATGGAATATGACCCATTAAATATCATATCCAAACGAAGAATTGAGCATCGTATCAAGGATCTGAATCATCAAATTGTTGAAGGGATGGCAGACAGAGCCAACTGGCTCGAATACAAAGAAGAAATTATTCCAGACACGTCCGACAAAGAAATTTCATTGGAAGAAGCAATGGCGGAAATAGAAAATGAAATAAATACTGCATTAGTGGGGTCCAAAAGACCTATACAGGACATCATGATCATTGATGATGAAGAGACAGAAAAAGGCAAAAGATTGAAAACCGATGAGTCACAAGAATTGACAACAATTTCAGAAGAAGCAAAAGCGACAAAAGATGAAATACCAGAGGTTACAGTGAAGGAATACAACATTGAAGAAACCCCTGTAGGGGGTGATGTAAAGACCCAGGAATATCATGGACGTATTTGATGAACATAGTAAAAATAAACAGGAATCCGCGAAGCAAACAAGTCAATTGTTTCCAAAGGTCAGGAATATATCAAATAATGAAGTGATCTTATTTACCAGCAGGAACATCAAAGAAAATTCTTTGAAATTTTCAGTTGTGACAAAAAACAAGATCTCAGAGATGAAGATAGACTTGTCAAAAGTAAATGCCCCTGATAAAATTTTGTTACACAGACAAGCTGGAGAGGTCATATACTCAGACTATTTGGGGGCCACATTGAGAGCAGACAAACTGAGGAATTCAGTAGACAAATTAAATAATCAGTTGAGACAGGAAAAGGCGGAGAATAAGTCTCGACAACAGCAAATTAAGAAATTGCAAATAGATTTGACTAATAGAGATGGAGACGCAGCCACTAAACTGCTCAAGGAGAAGGAAGAGGTGATCTTAACATTGAGGCGAAAATTAAAAATCCCAGACACTGTACTCATTCAAGGTGCAGAATTGACGGTATTAGAAAAAGAAAAAGAAGAACTATCTAACGAAGTAAATGATGTTACTGCTAAAATGTTAAAGCTTTCTGACGAAAGGGATTGTTGGGAAAAAGAAAGGTTCATTTTAGAAGAACAGTTGGAAACAGCAAGAAAACAATTAGCAGAGAAAAGTCAGCAGCAGGTGCAGCCAGGCTGAGAAGAGGATAAGACCAGTGTAGATGGAATTTTACAGGAAATGTCACAAATAAGTCTAAAAGATAATGAAATCAAATTGTTAAAGACAGAAATACAGAAATTGAAAGAAGAAAATGAAGCAAAAGATAAAGAAATAAAAACCTTGCAGGCAAAAAATCAGGAATTGAGCAACAAAAATAAAGGATTAGCAACTCATGTAACAGGGCAAGCTGCTATGCAGGGGTGTAAACATATGGCTTGGGACCAGATCATTAAAGAGGTTGAAAAACTTAGGCCATATCTGGATTATATAAGAGTTAAAGAAAAGGTAGCCAAAGATGCCTTCAAAAGTTGCCGAGCAGTCAGGGAGAGCCTAAATAGAAAGCCGAAAGAAATAGCCCAGAGAGCAATAACATTTTTAAACAGTCTATCTGAGGCAGACCTGACAGCCATGAGTATAACGAACATAATTTCTGTCATCACTTGGGCCAGAAGGATCTTGGGCAAATACTCACATGTTGAAAATGTCGAGGCTAAAGCAGGAGAAATAAGGGAAGAAATAATCAAACTCAAAAAGCAATTTGAAAAGTTAGTGGATAAGGGATTCCCAGCTTTCTAGAACAAAAAGAGTGAATTAATTCCTCCAAATGAATATAAAAGATTACTGTTTGATATCAGGATGGATCACCGAAATTTCCAGCAGCTAGATCATATGCTCACAGGAAAAATTTTAATGGAGAAGATGTCAGGGGAATTTGAAATTTTAAATATGCTAATTTCAACTTGTGGAAACCTTCTTCCTGTTTCTTATGCAGGTCATATTTAGATGCGAGTATTGGTGAAGGAAATGACCAATTATGACTTACCCACTGTTGACCAATGGAATTATGTGGAGAAGTATGGAAAAACCAGATATTCTGTTCATACCTAGACGCACTGGAAACTCTTGCCATGTGGCGAAAGGATGATATCTAAAAGGTTTTGCCAAGTGGCAAAAAGACATTTTTATTTTTAAATTTGTAATATTATTTGAAAGACAGTTATGGGTTGCTCGAAGACAGTTATCTTTTAGTTAAACGTTTTTAATTATTAGTTAGAAGAAGCAGTTATGTGGAGCTTCTTCTAAAAATTTTGTATAAAAAACAATGGAGGTCATTGTTGAAGGGGTTGGAAAATTTTTGAGAAACAATGATGTTTTGAAGTTTATTTTTGAGAAATAAAAGCAGTACAGTGATGGTACCTATCTTTAGATATCAGAGATTCATGAGTTAATCAGTCTTACAGTCTGTTATTCTCCTTATCTTTATATGTGCATGTTTACTTTCTTCGTTATATCTCCCATAGTGTTTTTTCTTCCATATTTAAATGAGCACTTGAAATAACTTTGAGATTCATATTGGTTATGCCTCATTTTATTTGCATTTAAATATCCCTTATATTCTCCAAAGTTGACAATAGATTCATCCTGGATAGATGTCTGTTGTTGATGGAATGTCTTTACTTCTTTCTACTCCACCTGAAAAATCGAATTGACTGTAATATGGTTACTATATTGCCTCTGTATAAATTTGTATGGTGAAAATCTCTTACTGGTTTATTATACATTTTGAAAGCTTCAACTCCATGCCCAATGTTTCTTGCTTACCTTTTCGACCAGAAAATATTTTTTGAGAAATTCTAAAAGAACTTTTGTATATTTTAGCCTTCACATATATATCAAGAGAGAGCCCTCTCTGGTAGAGAAAATGGCTAGTTCTTCTACCTAAAGCTTGGTTTGAAATAGGTTACCTTAGGTCTTATTTTTTTACAACCGGAATAAAATCTAAGTGCTAACATTTTGGCGCCGTTGCCGGGGAACGAAAGTGAAATTTTCCCTGGGAGAAACGACAAAGAAAGCTCAAATTTCTTGGGAAAGGAAGTTTGAAACAAGTTGGTTGTAGATACTGCCCTGGCGACTTAACTTGTGACAGTTTTCAGAAGTTTTGAGAGTAATTTGAGAAAGACATTGTGGCTACAAGAAGGAATCCAGGTTCGCAGTTCTTTTTAGGCGTGGAAAATCCAGAAAAGCTCCTCAAGACGGAGAAAGTCAAAGGCAAGACGAAAGAAGGTATTTCTCAGTTTTCGAATATATTCCCTTCTTTACAAGAACATCTGTTTGAGGAAGAAGATATTAGTTCAAGTGAAAAGATTTTGCTTAGAACTAAGTCAGATTCTGATTTGAAAGAAACAAAAGTTGATCCACAAAGTTTGTGGGGCTACTCTTTAAAATCTGTTTGGGAAAATTTACAAAGATCTGAGAGGAAAGAACCTAAAATATCCAAAGCCCAAATAATACATGTACAGGGTAATAGACAACAGGCGACGGTTGTAGCACCTTATAATCCACCACCCATGGCAGCAAGATTTGCTCCTTTGGTTTTGCCAGCAGTTTTACATGATTTGCCTCAAAATTATGCACAGAGAATCTTTACTTTTGATAATGAGGGAAATTATACCGCACAGCAACATGTTGATAATTTCAGTGATTTTATTGATTTAGAAGAAGTGGATTATGATGATGCTAAAATGAGGTTTTTTGCTCAAAGCTTGAGAGGTGAAGTGAAAAAATGGTTTAGAGCTTTAGCTGCTGGATCTATCGCAAATTATGATGCCTTTACAACCCTTTTTATCGAAAGGTGGGAAGATCAAAAAAATCCTTCACAGGTATTGACCCAGTATAACAATCTGAAAAAGGGAGGTTTTGAGTCAGTTCAGGAGTTCTCTGCCAGATTTATGAAAGTCTACAATTCAATCCCTACAGATATAAAACCTCCAGTGGGAGCAACCAAGTTACATTATGCAGATGCTTTTGAAGGTGATTTCTCATGCACATTAAGAGAAAGAAGATCTACTACTTTGGCAATAATGATGAAAGATGAAGTAGAAGTTGAGGCTAATATGATGGCTTCTGGAAAAATGAGGCATAGAGATATGGATAGAAAGAAAATTAGAGAAGATAATCAAAATGCAGCTTCTTCTTCTTCTTCCTCTACAGACATAAAATTCGAAGCAATGATGAAAACTATGGAAAAGTTGTTAGAAAGATTAGTAGTGGATAACAAAGCTCCAAATAAAGAACAAGAAGAACCTCAAATCAGAAACCCGAATTTTAGAAGGCCTTTTGTTCCAGCTGCAAGGCCGAGAGAACAGCGAAATCCAAGGAATGCAGAAGAAGATCAGATCCGACCTCCTTTTCCTGAAAATTATATTGCTGGGGAAGCTGAAGCCGAGATACCTGAAGGAGATATCCACCACTGCGGCAGTTCTGATCCTGAAGTGTGTTTGACTAAACAGGAGCATGATATGTTCATGGCAGAGGGAGAATGTTGTAGTTTGGAGATAGGAAGTGATCAATACCAGATTGGTTATCAAAATGCCATAAACGATCTTCAAAGAAAGATAAATCTGAGGAACCGAGATATTGTAATTGACAAAGGGAAAGAACCAATGGGCAAGTAAAAAAGAAATGCTGATAAAACTTCTACTAGTCAGTCTGAACCACAAACTAAAAGAAAAGAAAATGAAGATGTGCCCAAGGTAATTCCAGATAGCAAGAAAGATCCGATGAAAGAAAGTGATAAAAATTTGGTTCCTTTTAACATACAGAATGAAATGTCAAAAGTCAAGATTTCAGTACCCTTTAATAATGAAATACTGAAGAACAAGGAATACAAGGAACAAATTTTCAAGATGATGCAGGTAGAAAATCGAGTGGAAATAGACACTTTGGAATTAGATGATGATAATCCTAATATCTGTTTAGGGTCGAAAATGGAATACAATGCTTTGGAAGAAGTTTCTCCCTTCTATGTGAATTTGGATATTCATGATAAAGTGGTGCATAACTGTATGTTGGATTCTGGAGCTTCTCATAATTTGATGCCCAAACTTGTAGTAGAATCTTTGGGATTGGAAATCACAAGACCATATGATGACTTATTTTCTTTCGATTCAAGGAAAGTTAAATGTTTAGGGTTGATAAAAGATTTGACAGTCAATCTCAGTAAAATACCAGCCAAAGGTATTCTTATGGATGTGGTGGTTGCTGATATTCCTGCAAAGTTTGGTATGTTATTGTCCAGATCATGGGCCTCAAAGTTAAAGGGAACTCTACAAATGGATATGTCTTTCGCTACTATTCCGGTGTTGGGAGTACACAGAAGATTGTATACTGAAAAGAGAGCTGCTTATTTGGTAAGTGATCTAAAAGAGCCTGAGAAACAAGCCATATATGCATTAGACACCGATTTGGGTTCTTTCATTTTGTACAATGATGTTGAATCTAAAGAAAAGATTGATTTAATTGAACCCAAAGAAAATGAGAAGGAAAGATTGTTAAGAGAAAAGATCAGAAGAGAAGGTACTTGGACAATGCATTTTGATGGGGATAGAAGCAGAGAAGGAGCTGGAGCAGGAGTATGGATAATTACACCTGACAGAGAATTTCTAATGTTTTCTTACCAATTGAATTTTGAATGTACCAACAATGTTGCAGAATATGAGGCTTTAATTCTGGGATTGAATGTGTTGAAAGATTTGAAAGCAAAAAGGATTGAGATATTTGGAGATTCTGAGTTGGTTATAAATCAGGTAAAAGCTATTTATCAGACCAAACACCCTAAAATGAGGTCTTATAGGAATGAAGTTTGGGATCTACTAGAAATTTTTTTCGATGAACATGATGTTATCTCAATTCCCCGAGTTAGCAACACTGTAGCAGACTCTTTAGCCACCACAGGAGCTGCGTTCAAAACTCCCATCTTTTCTAAAAAGGAATATAATATCGAAGTCATACATAGACCATCTTTTCCAGACAATGTCAAACATTGGCAGGTCTTTGAAGATGACCAACAGATCAAACGCTTTTTGGAAATGACAGATGAGTTCAATTACAGGTCTATTGATGCAGAAGGTGATGAGATGGGTCCAGATGAAGTGGATTCTCCGGAGGAAACAGAAAAATTCAAGCAAAGGATTGGAGGCAAGGATATTATTCAACTGAAGAACAATGTTATCCCTAGAGGTTTAATTCCTTTAGAAAAGCTATTTGATAAAAATGATGTGGTAAAGAATCCAAAGATTGAACCAAAACTTGAAGATGTAAAAGATTATAATTTAGGTTCTGAAAAAGTTCCCAAATTGGTAAAACTCTCAAAGAAATTACCAAGAAAAGAAGAAGATAAAAGTGTGGAAGTAATGAAAAGGTTTTCAGATGTTTTTGCTTGGAGCTATGAGGATTTGAAGGAATATGATATTTCTGTTATACAGCATACAATTCCAATTAAACCAGGTGAAAAGCCTTTTAAGCAGAAATTAAGAAGAATAAATCCCAAGCTACTGCCAGTGATAGAAAAAGAGGTGAGGAAGTTGTTTGATGCTAAGATAATTGTGTCTCTGAGGTTTTCCAAGTGGTTAGCAAATTTAGTACCCGTAAGAAAAAAGAATGGAGAAATAAGGTTGTGTGTGGATTTTAGAAACTTGAACAGAGCTTCTTTGAAAGATAATTATCCACTTCCTAAAATGGATAAGGTTTTACAGCAAGTGGTGGGAGCCGAAAGAATTTCCATGCTAGATGGTTTTTCGGGTTATAATCAAATCAAAGTTCATCCAGAGGATCAAGAAAAAACTGCTTTTACTACTCCTTGGGGAACGTTTATGTACGCCAAAATGCCATTTGGTCTAATGAATGCAGGCGCAACATTTCAGAGAGCAATGGATATTGCATTTGCAGATGAAAGGGACAAAATTGTGGTAGTATACATGGATGATATCACTGTTTATTCAAAGAATGTTGCTGATTACTGGAAGCATCTAGAAAGAGTCTTCATAAAATGTAGAAGGTTTGGAATTTCATTAAATCCAAAGAAATCGCATTTTTGCATGGAAGAGGGAAGGTTATTGGGACACATCATATCTAAAGAAGGCATTAAGATTGATCCGGAGAGAGTATCTGCAATACAAAAGGTAGGAATCCCTAGGAGTAAGAAAGAGATTCAGTCATTCATAGGAAGGGTAAATTGGTTGAGGAGGTTCATTCCCAGTTTTGCTGAAATTTTGAGAAATATAACTGAAATGTTGAGAAAAGATAGAGAAATTAAATGGAATGAAGAAGCAAGAAAATCCTTTGACAACATTAAAAAAGCATTGACTGAAGCACCGGTGTTAATTAGTCCAGATTATACAAGGGATTTCATTATGTTTACATATGCATCGGAACACACAGTGGCTGGGGTATTGTTGCAGAAGAATCAAGAAGGTATAGAACACCCTATTGCATTTTTTAGTAAGATTCTGAGAGATGCAGAATTAAAATACAACATCATGGAAAAACAAGCTTATGCTTTGGTGAAAGCAATGAAAGATTTCAGGATATATATTTTGCATTGTCATACAATAGCACATGTTCCATCAGCAGCGGTAAAAGACATTCTTACGCAACAAGATCCTGAAGGGAAAAGAGCAAAATGGATAGCAGTATTGCTGGAATATGACCTGGACATTAAACCCACCAAGTTGATAAAAGGTCAAGGTTTAGCTAAAATGATGACAGAAACAAATTGGGATTCCCTCAGTATAAATTTTCTAGCTGAAACTTCGACTGAGAATGTTCCAAAGTCGCCGATAATTGAAGATTTCTCTTTATCTCCCTGGTACTCAGATATCGTATATGTCTTACAGAATCTCCAAGCACCTGCAGACATGGAAAAAACTAGGGCAAGGTCAGTAAAACTGAAAGCAGCAAAGTTTTGCATATTGGATGGGAATTTGTTTTGGAAAGATCCAGGAGGAATATTGTTGAATTGTCTTTTAGAGAATGAGGCACAGCATATTATGGTGGAATTTCATAAGGGTATGTGTGGAGGACATCATTCATGGAAGGCTACAGTAAACAAAATTCTTAGAGCCGGTTTTTACTTGCCCAGCATGTATTCCGATGTGTATAAAGAAATAACAAAATGTCATGAATGTAAAATTTTCGATGGAAAAAGAGAATTATTGCCATTTCCATTGAAACCCATTTCAGTCGAAGCACCTTTCCAACAGTGGGGGTTAGATTTTATTGGTGAAATTAACCCGAATTCTTCAGGAAAACACAAGTGGATTTTGACTGCTACTGATTACTTCACAAAATGGATTGAGGCCATCCCGACCAAAAATGCTACAGAGATGGTGATTATGAACGTTTTGGAAGAAAATATTTTGTCCAGGTTTGGTTGTCCTAAAAGGATAGTGACAGATAATTCTCTAGCGTTCAAGTCAAAAAAGATGATAAATTTCTGTCATAAATACCACATACATCTGAATCACTCAACAGCTTATTATCCGCAAGGAAATGGATTAGCCGAATCTTCAAATAAAAGTTTAGTGAGAATCATAAAGAAGTTGCTAGAGGATAATAAGAGGGCTTGGCACACTAAACTGAAATATGCTCTATGGGCGGACATAATCAGTACAAAAAGAGCAATTGGCACTTCCCCTTTTCAGTTGGTATATGGTACAGAAGTAGTTTTTCCTGTTTCTTTAGGATTGCCAGTCATGAAATTGTTACAAGAAGTTGATGAAGAACCAAATCATATGCAAAGAAGAATAAATCAAATGATAGAGTTACATGAAGTCAGAGAAAAAGCATATAACAAGACTCAAATGCATCAAGAAAAAATGAAAAAAACTTTTGACAGAAAAGTTAAGGAAAGGGATTTTCAAATAAATGATTTGGTTTTGAAGTGGGATTCCAGGAAAGAAGAGCACCATGGAAAGTTTGAGCATTTATGGAAAGGGCCATATATTGTTGCAGGATGCCAAGGAGAAAATGCATTTATCTTAAAAAATTGCAATGGAGAGATTTATCCTGGAGGGCCAGTAAATGGGAGACACCTCAAACATTATTTGTCCTAACAGATAGAAGTGAAAGAAATTTTCTGTACAGTGTAAATGTTTCAAAAAAAAAAAAAAAAAAAAAAGGGGTTTGAATGCAGCCCAATGGATCGGGCACTTGGTCTACGATGTTCTTTGCTACCTCGCAGGGAGGATAGCATCACCAGTTGGAGCCAGTTGTTGACACCAGGTCTGGGAAACCTAAAATTTTTGCTAAAAAGTCCTAAGAGAAGAAATCATCACAAAAAGGGTTGAATTGAAGGTTTTTATATAAAAGTATAAAAGAAAAACCCATATTTATAAAGTCCGCCAGCTAATATATGTAAGGGTTAAGCCCCAGTCAAGTTCCGTCGGCGGAGATATTATAGATCAAGATCAACGGTCCATATCAACCCCGCGTCGCCAATGTAATCGTCAACAAACGGTGGAGGGTGGTAGCGGACATAATACCACCAAAGCACGTGTCCGATATTCATTCATCCGCGCATGGATAAAGTGGTATCGGAAACCACTATAGCACCGCGCGGAACCACCCATTATGGAAATGTGGAAAGATACCTTACGTGACAAGATGGGACCCAACACGTGGCGAACAGGGAAAGCTTGGTAGGGCCATGGCACGTGGAATCATATTTTACAATGATCGGAAGGCTGATACATAACTAAATAAAATCAACGGCCAACGTCTCATCCGCGGCTAGAAACATGCACACAGGATATAAGGAAAAGCGGTCGCGGAGAATAAACCACCATAACAGGTGTCAACAGATGGTGTATCCGCGCGGGGAGCAAACCGGAAAAAGAAACCGCCTTTCCGATCGCGGATACCACCGGTGGAATAAAGGGGGACAAGATCTGACGGTCCAAAACAAAGCTTCGAAGATCAACGGTTGGATATGACCCGCGTTCATAAAGGTGCAAGGAGGTTATTTTAAAAGGGCTTATATAAAAAGAAAGGGCTCCACATAATGGCATTTTGCATGTGTCGTTATCCTGGAGAGCTGCGAAGACTGGTGGAAGCTGGCGATTGTGACAGAAGGCGAAAAGCGAGCACTTAAAGGTAGGGTCTGGTGACCTGTCACACTTTTTAAACGGAATTTTGTTTAAAAGAAGCATTTAAATGGAGACTGTGCAAGATATAGACGTTTTTAGGTCAAAAGATGCCCTAGAAGACAGAGATGAAGATGTTTACGATACCCTAATTAGGTTTCCGGTCTCCGATGTAAAAATTAAGTTGTCTGAGTTATTAAAAGAGGGTATAGACCCCCATAGGGTTCACCAGTCGTCTCTGATAGCTTTTTGCCCAGACCAATTTCCTGTTTTCCCAGAATTCGTCTCCTGGTGTGCCGAAAATTATTCCCGGGAAGAAAGAGTCGTTTTAAACAGCCAGAAAACCAGAGCCATTTGCAAAATCAAGCCAGCCGAATTGATTAGAGCCCTGGAAGTAGATTTTCCCCAAACCCTGGACCCTGAGGTTTTTTCTGAGGTTTCAATTATTGAAAATTTTCATCATGCTTCTCAGAGTGATAGAGAAATGTTTTTGTCGACGTGTCTCAGACCAGAGACTAGCATTTCTGAACTCCCTTATCCTTTAGATATCAATCTTTTTAATGAAAATACTCAGTTGGTCTTGACACTGTTGGACGTAGTTTTAGGGTTAGATACAGATTTGTATATAACTGAGTTTCAATTGAGTTTATTGTACAGAATAAGTATAATCCAGTCGGGAATTGACGAAAGTCAAATTCCCCGACTAAATTTTGAAACATTCATAGCGGAAAGGATTCATGACCAGATGGTCAATTTTTCCACGCACAGACATTTCAGGTTTCAGGCCTTTTTAATGAGAATGATTATGGTATCCAGTCAGGAAGAATTACAGTTCCCAGAGATCGTTTTCACAACTCCACTGGAAAATAATATGTTCAACTTTATCAACTACATGCTCTCAGAGATCTTTAAGATGATTTTCGGAAAAAATCTGCCTAGACTACTGCCGGAAATGCAGGTATCAATGCAATTGAATACAGAGTATGCTACAGGGGATTGGTTTTTATCGAAAGATATTACAGTAGTCATATTGTATGGATTCAAGCATAAACCCTATGTGTTACCAGCATTCCTCACTTTGAGGATTTTTGCCTTGGAATTCTTAAGACAGAAATTGATTGTAGAAGATAACAATTTTTTAGTTCACAGACAAGCAACGGACATTAAATACCCTTTCACATTAGGTCCGTTCACAATAAAGAATAAGAATGCTGCTGTATATATAGAGAAGTTGTTAAAAGACATGAATTTTGAGACAGATGCAGCTATGGAATATGACCCATTAAATATCATATCCAAACGAAGAATTGAGCATCGTATCAAGGCTCTGAATCATCAAATTGTTGAAGGGATGGCAGACAGAGCCAACTGGCTCGAATACAAAGAAGAAATGATTCCAGACACGTCCGACAAAGAAATTTCATTGGAAGAAGCAACGGCAGAAACAGAAAATGAAATAAATACTACATTAGTGGGGTCCAAAAGACCTATACAGGACATCATGATCATTGATGATGAAGAGACAGAAAAAGGCAAAAGATTGAAAACCGATGAGTCACAAGAATTGACAACAATTTCAGAAGAAGCAAAAGCGACAGAAGATGAAATACCAGAGGTTACAGTGAAGGAATACAACATTGAAGAAACCCCTGTAGGGGGTGATGTAAATAGACCCAGGAATATCATGGACGAATTTGATGAACATAGTAAAAATAAACAGGAATCCACGGAGCAAACAAGTCAATTGTTTCCAAAGGTCAGGAATATATCAAATAATGAAGTGAGCTTATTTACCAGCAGGAACATCAAAGAAAATTCTTTGAAATTTTCAGTTGTGACAAAAAACAAGATCTCAGAGATGAAGATAGACTTGTCAAAAGTAAATGCCCCTGATAAAATTTTGTTACACAGACAAGCTGGAGAGGTCATATACTCAGACTATTTGGGGGCCACATTGAGAGCAGATAAACTGAGGAATTCAGTAAACAAATTAAATAATCAGTTGAGACAGGAAAAGGCGGAGAATAAGTCTCGACAACAGCAAATTAAGAAATTGCAAATAGATTTGACTAATAAAGATGGAGACGCAGCCACTAAACTGCTCAAGGAGAAGGAAGAGGTGATCTTAACATTGAGGCAAAAATTAAAAATCCCAGACACTGTACTCATTCAAGGTGCAGAATTGACGGTATTAGAAAAAGAAAAAGAAGAACTATCTAACGAAGTAAATGATGTTACTGCTAAGATTTTAAAGCTTTCTGACGAAAGGGATTGTTGGGAAAAAGAAAGGTTCATTTTAGAAGAACAGTTGGCAACAGCAAGAAAACAATTAGCAGAGAAAAGTCAGCAGCAGGTGCAGCCAGGCTCAGAAGAGGATAAGACCAGTGTAGATGGAATTTTACAGGCAATGTCACAAATAAGTCTAAAAGATAATGAAATCAAATTGTTAAAGACAGAAATACTGAAATTGAAAGAAGAAAATGAAGCAAAAGATAAAGAAATAAAAACCTTGCAGGCAAAAAATCAGGAATTGAGCAACAATAATAAAGGATTAGTAGCTCATGTAACAGGGCAAGCTGCTATGCAGGGGTGTAAACATATGGTTTGGGACCAGATCATTAAAGAGGTTGAAAAACTTAGGCCATATCTGGATTATATAAGAGTTAAAGAAAAGGTAGCCAAAGATGGCTTCGAAAGTTGCCGAGCAGTCAGGGAGAGCCTAAATAGAAAGCCGAAAGAAATAGCCCAGAGAGCAATAACATTTTTAAACAGTCTATCTGAGGCAGACCTGACAACCATGAGTATAACGAACATAATTTCTGTCATCACTTGGGCCAGAAGGATCTTAGGCAAATACTCACATGTTGAAAATGTCGAGGCTAAAGCAGGAGAAATAAGGGAAGAAATAATCAAATTCAAAAAGCAATTTGAAAAGTTAGTGGATAAGGGATTCCCAGCTTTCTGGAACGAAAAGAGTGAATTAATTCCTCCAAATGAATATAAAAGATTACTGTTTGATATCAGGATGGATCACCGAAATTTCCAGCAGCTAGATCATATGCTCACAGGAAAATTTTTAATGGAGAAGATGTCAGGGGAATTTGAAATTTTAAATATGCTAATTTCAACTTGTGCAAACCTTCTTCCTGTTTCTTATGCAGGTCATATTGAGATGCGAGTATTGGTGAAGGAAATGACCAATTATGACTTACCCACGGTTGACCAATGGAATTATGTGGAGAAGTACGGAAAAACCAGATATTCTGTTCATACCTAGATGCACTGGAAACTCTTGCCATGTGGCGAAAGGATGATATATAAAAGGTTTTTCCAAGTGGCAAAAAGACATTTTTATTTTTAAATTTGTAATATTATTTGAAAGACAGTTATGGGTTGCTCGAAGACAGTTATATTTTAGTTAAACGTTTTTAATTATTAGTTAGAAGAAGCAGTTATGTGGAGCTTCTTCTAAAAATTTTGTATAAAAAACAATGGAGGTCATTGTTGAAGGGGTTGGAAATTTTTTGAGAAACAATGATGTTTTGAAGTTTATTTTTGAGAAATAAAAGCAGTACAGTGATGGTACCTATCTTTAGATATCAGAGATTCATGAGTTAATCAGTCTTACAGTCTGTTATTCTCCTTATCTTTATATGTGCATGTTTACTTTCTTCGTTATATCTCCCATAGTGTTTTTTATTCCATATTTAAATGAGCACTTGAAATAACTTTGAGATTCATATTGGTTATGCCTCATTTTATTTGCATTTAAATATCCCTTATATTCTCCAAAGTTGACAATAGATTCATCCTGGATAGATGCCTGTTGTTGATGGAATGTCTTTACTTCTTTCTACTCCACCTGAAAAATTGAATTGACTGTAATATGGTTACTATCTTGCCTCTGTATAAATTTGTATGGTGAAAATCTCTTACTGGTTTATTATACATTTTGAAAGCTTCAACTCCATGCCCAATGTTTCTTGTTTACCTTTTCGACCAGAAAATATTTTTTGAGAAATTCTAAAAGAACTTTTGTATATTTTAGCCTTCACATATATATCAAGAGAGAGCCCTCTCTGGTAGAGAAAATGGCTAGTTCTTCTACCTAAATCTTGGTTTGAAATAGGTTACCTTAGGTCTTATTTTTTTACAACCGGAATAAAATCTAAGTGTTAACAATTGGCATGGCCTTCACATTGGGGTCAACTTTGCAAAATCATCGATCGGGCACTTATGGCTATCATTCCTAGCCGAAACCTTCCTAGACACACTTAAAGGACTCCCCGGGACCTGCTTTTGTTGTATGGTAGGAATCCTATGCCCTCGGTAGGTATCCAACAGGTGTACCTAAAGGCCTTTCGGATGCGACACAGAATGAGCCGTAGAATGACAACCGTGGCTCGGATAGACAAACCGTCGATTCCATTGGATTCAGGACATCGGGATAGTGCTACGGGTGCCCCTCTCCTCCATTCTCGTAGCCAAGGTGTCATCTTGTAGGTCCATCTTGAAAACTAGGGTTTTGCTTAGTAAGGGTTTGGGAAAATTTTGCACATTGGGGTCAAATTTGAAAAATCATTGACTAGGCACTTTTGGCTAGCGGTCCCATCTGGAATATTCCTAGACACACTTGCAAGACTCCCTAGAACTCGATTTTCTTGCACTGTAGGAGTTCTATGCCTCCGGTAGGTATCCAACACGTGTCCCTGAAGGCCTTTTGGATGCGAGAGGGAACAAGCTGTAGAATGAAGACCATGGCTCAGATCGAAAAACCGTCGAATCCATTGGATTCAGGATGTCGAAATAGTGCTAGGGATGCCCCTGTCCTCCGGTCTAGTGGCCCAGGTGTCATCTTCTAGGTCCATCTTGGAAACTAGGGTTTTTCTCAGTAAGGGAGTGGGCAATTTTTCCACATTGGGGTCAAATTTGCAAAATCATCGACCGGGCACTTATGGCTAGCGTTCCTAGCCGGAACCTTCCTAGACACACTTGCAAAACTCCTTGGAACCCGGTTTTGTTGCACAATTGGAGTTCTATGCCCCCGGTAGGTATCCAACAGGTGTCCGTGAAGCCCGTTTGGATGCGAGATGGAACGAGCAATAAAATGATGACTGTGGCTCAGATTGACAAACCATCGAATCCGTTGGATTCAGGACATTGGGATAGTGCTAGGGGTGCCCCTCTCCTCCGGTCCCATGGCCCAAGTGTTATCTTGTATGTCCACCTTGGAAACTAGGGTTTTTCTCAGTAAGGGAGTGTGCAATTTTTCCACATTGGGGTCAAATTTGCAAAATCATCGACCGAGTACTTATGGTGATGATGATGATGATGGTGATGATGATGGAGACATTGATGATGATGGTGATGGTGATGGTGATGGTGATGGTGATGAAGATGATGATGATGATGATGATGATGATGAAGAAGAAGATGATGATGATGGAGATGTTGATGAGGAGTCTTGAGCTGACAATGATGATGAAGATGGTGATGATGATGGTGGTGGTGATGATGATGAAGGCGTCGATGATGATGGTGATGGTGATGAAGATGATGATGATGATGACGAAGAATATGATGATGATGGAAATGATGATGATGATGATGATGATGATGAAGAGGATGATGATGATGGAGATGTTGATGAGGAACCTAGAGATGATAATGATGATGAAGATGTTGATGAGGAACCTAGAGATGAGAATGACGATGAAGATGTTGGTGAGGAACCTAGAGATGAGAATGATGATGAAGATGTTGATGATGATGATGATGGTGATTATGATAAAGACGTTGATGATGATGGTGATGGTGAGGAAGATGATGATGATGAAGAAGATGATGATGATTGGGATGTTGATGAGCAACCTAGAGATGGAAATGATGCTGAAGATGCTGATGATTATGAAGACGTTGATGATGATGGTGATGGTGATGAAGATGATGATGATGATGATGACGAAGAAGATGATGATGATGGTGATGGTGATGAAGATGATGATGATGATGATGATGATGATGATGATGATGGAGATGATGATGAAGATGTTGATGATGATGATGATGGTGATGATGATGAAGACGTTGATGATGATGGTGATGGTGATGGTAATGGTGATGGTGATGGTGATGGTGATGGTGATGGTGATGGTGATGGCGATGGTGATGGTCATGATGATGATGATGGAGATGTTGATGAGGAACCTAGAGATGACAATAATGATGAAGATGCTTTTGATGATGATGATGGTGATGATGGTGAAGACGTTGATAATGATGGTGATGGTGATGGTGATGAAGAGGATGATGACTGTAAGCTACTAGGATTACATGATTATCTTAATAGGTAATATATATATATATATATATATATATATATAATTGAATTGATTGAGTATTACATTGGCTTGTCAACATTATATATGCATGTTGACCTAATGAATGGTTGCACCTTAAGGATGTCACCCTTGGCCTATTAATACTAATTAACCTAATTATAAACTAATAATAATAATAATAGTAATATACTGTTTTAGGTATATTACAAGTGATCCGGCTATGAAAAGATTCGACCACAAATCTGCTATAAGCGTGTTGCAGCTGGAATTCATTCCACAAATAACAATGCCACGGTTTAGAAGTTCTTGAAATCATTGGTCGCATTTCCATTCAAATCTTCTCATGCTTATGATTATGTAGATAAACACATAACAACTATATGGGGTATCTTTTGGAGCTCCTAATCTGATGGTGTTTCTTTGATCTTTTAATTTGATGTAGATTTTTTATATTTCTACATGCTTTGATATGGTTTTCTTAATTGTAGTGGCAACTACTAATAATGTACTTACTTCCTTGTGTGGCGAGCTTGTTTTTGTTTTTTCTCTGGGAACCTTTTGATATTGAGATTCTAGAACATCTCGAGTTGCGACCACTGGTAGGATGATCATCTCTTCATTTTCCACAACATCTTCTAGGTTTCGTTTTTCTACGTTATCATGATTAAGGTCATCTTCGACACCTTTATTTTCATCATCGCATTCTTGTACAACTTCAATTCTCACATAATTGATGTTAACCTTGATTTTATTGACTTCATTGACTTCTACTACATCGATATTTTCTTTACAATTAATATTGACATTGTGATTGTCAATATCATATTGATCTTCCATATCCTTGTCTTCTACCTCTTCTGTTTCATTGTCCTTGTTATCATCTTCCTTAACAAGTCCTTGTTCTGGAGTTTCACTAGACAATTTTATAGATTTTTCGGCTGGTGTATTAATGTGTCTTACGTCCATACCTTGTAAGAAGCCATAACGAACTTCCGGTAGGCGTGCATAGCTTTTACTAAGTATCGCATTTTGAGGTTTGTAGTTGGGATGTCTTTTCTTATACCACTTGGTGTCTGGTTGTGTCAATATTTTGTGAGGGGGGTATAAGGAGTTGGTCAGCCAGGCTACCTTTCCTTCCTGGGGGTAGTAGTGATTTTATATTCATCCCTACTTGAATATGTAGGAGTCGCAGTAGTCCCTTGTTCCTCTTGACTTGGTAAATCAAGAGTCACAGTTACTTCTTCTGTCATGGGTGTAGATCCCAACACTTCTTGACCCGAGAACTCAGAAGTTATAATAACTTCTTCCTTTATGGTCGTAGTCCCTTCTTCTGTCGTGAGTGCCAATGTAGAACCCAGCTTTGCTTGACTTGAGAACTTGGGAATCAACATAGCTTGTTCCTTTATGATAGGAGTCCCTTCTTCTGACATGGGTGTAGATGTAGTTTCCATCTTTTCTTGACCTGCAAATTCTGGAGTCACTACAGCATCTTCTTGATGTTGTGTTATCGTCAACTTCAATTCCTTAACTAATTTGATAATGTCTTCATATCCTGTTTTTATTTTTGCATGTTTGTTTATTTTTATGTCTTCAACTTCAATTTTTCCATCTATTCTAGGTTTATTGAATGAGCTAATAATAATTTTATTAAAAGGGTGAAACATGGTAGTTCCACTATAAAAATCTTCCAAAAGGAATTTGAATAAATTTGTTTTTATACACAATTAATAATTAATAATTATTATTATTATTAAAATTATATAGTTTTTTTTTAATTTAAAAGTTATGATAATTATTATTATTTATAATAATAATATTATTATAATTTTTTTTTAAATATATTTATTTAGGGTTTTTATGTGGAAGGTTTGTTGGGTGTGAATGAAGATAAAAGGTGAGCGTGGAGTTGGCGTCATGGGAGAGGTGGTGTACAGAGAAAGTGTCTTCGTAGAGAACATGTGGGGAAACAACGAGGGGTGCTGCGATGATATTGGGTGGCGCAAAGAGGAGATGTGAGGTGGGGCGAGCGACGAGCTATGCGATGAAGGGAGAGAGGAGGAATGTGTCGGGGCTGAGAGGTGAAAGTGGCGAGAGGACACACGTGGGATGAGTGCCAGAGGACTGTAGGCGATCGGGGATATATGGATGAGTGATGTGGTTGTAGGGAGAGTGTGGAGGTCGTGGACGATGTGGATGTCGTGGACGATGAGCGTGGAAAAGGCTATGAAGCCTCAGGGTATTTAAGGGAAATGGAGTGTGGATGCATCTAGGCACAGTGTGGAGGGAGCAGCGAATGGGAGGTGGAGCTGCTGAGTGCAACATGGAGGGAGAAGTAGAGCGTGGGGGTTGGAGGAGGTGGGCTCTGGGGAGGAAGGAGGTTGGAGATAGGATGGAGACAAAGGGTGAAGCTGAAGCACCGAGGAGGAGCGTGAGGTACAACAGGATTAGGGGGATACGTGGAGATGGTGGGTGGTCATGGGCATGTGAGGAGGAGGAAGTGGCAATGTGGAGAAGTGGGAGTGGGGTCGTGGTTTGGGAGAAGCAGGACTAGAGCATTGCAGAGGTGGAGCTACGTGGGGGTAGAAGAGAAGTGTTGGGGATGGGGAGATGGAGGGTGGTGAGATGGAATGCATAGGAGGGGTGGGGAGTGCGCAGCAGGGAAGGGTTGTGCGTGTAGGAGGTGTGCGTAGAGGAACACGTGAAGTAGGAGATGGGGGAATTGAACAAGGGAAGAGTGGGAGTTGGTGTGAGTGCGTGAAGTGGGGGTGTGTGGAGGTGTGGGAAGGGAATGTAGAGTGGGAGAGCGAGTAGCAGTGAGTGGGTGTGGAGTGTTGATGTATATGTAACTTCGGAATTTAATTCACCTATGTATATTGTACTCCTATAGAGATGTTATTATTCCTCTATACGGAAGTGTCGTCATTTGTATTGAAAAGTGTCACAATTGTCACAACTTGCATGTGATGGGTTATTAGAGCACCAAGTGTGGGGTCGGCCCTGATTAGCATTACCATGGGTTATTAGACTGAGTTAGACAAGTCAGCCCTACTATTTTATTAGGCAGGTCAGGTCATGTATAAATAGAGTGCGGGAGGCACTCTAGTTGATCATCTCATTATTCACTTCTACACTACTCAGAAAGTGGCGCACTAGTGGAGGAGGAGGTTCAGCTGCTAGGAGGACTATCTCTGTGTACTTGGGTTGTATCATTGCTTTTCTATCTCTGAGGAAGTTGTGGGTTTTTTCACCTTTATGGTTTTCCCCGGTGAAACTCTGTTTGTCTATTGTCTCATGTGCTTGCTTGGTGTGATTGATATGCATTGTTATACTTGATATGCTGTACATGTTATTCTCTTAGTAAAGATCCTAGAGTATGTTGAATTAATGCTAAAAAATTAACATGGTATCAGAGCTAACCTGAGAAGAAGACATTGTACAGTTGCGGAAACTAGGGTTTCTTGTTTATTGGGTTTATCTCCACAGATATTGAACGGAAGTAGGGTATTTTGACTCTCCTCAACAAGGCATATCTTTCTATCCAACCAGAATTCAATTATGGGCACTTTCATTTTTGGCCCTAAAAATTAAGGCTTCCACAAAAATAGGAATTTTTGAAATCCAATGACATAGCTGGAAGCGCCTTGGAAAAATTGAAGTTTAGAGCTTTGGATCAAACTTTGTGGTTGGGTGAAGCTCCAGGAAACTCAAACCCTAATTCAGGGTCCTCCCAAGTGAATCCGGGAAGACTAAAAGGCATTTCTGAAGGGTGAAACTTTGCAGATTTCAAATTTTGAATATGCCAGGATGATCAGCTCATTAAGACGCATCTTTCTATCCTTTCAGAAGTTTGAAATTTACATTTTCAATTTTTAGGGTTTCTCTAACAAACCCTAATCCAGCACCAGATCCAGATTTCTACAAATCAAGTGGTAAGACTTAAATCTTTTCTATTTCCATTTGAAGTGCTCTTTAAGATGTCTCACCACACCAAGCTTGAGGATAAGCTTGAAGGGGATGATAACTTCCAAGCATGGAAGTATAGGATTGGGTTAATCCTAAAAGAAAATGAATTGGATACTTACATAAGTTTTGAGGTCCCTGTACCAAAGGAAGAAGAGGCTAAGGACTTGCATAAGAAGAACTTGGTCAAGGAAAAGAGGATCATTGCTAATTCTATCAAAGACCATCTCATACCACATGTCTCATCTCTAAAGACACCCAAGGAGATGTTTGACTCCCTGACCAAGCTATTTGAAGGAAAGAACATAAATTAGAAGATGACTCTACGGAATCAATTGAAAGGGGTAAAGATTCAGAATGGAGAGACCATTCAATCCTATTTTTCTAAGGTTTCTCAGATCAAGGAACAACTTGAAGATGTGGATGAAGTGGTGGAGAATGGTGAAATTTTTATGACCTCTTTGAATTGCCTACCTAGGTCATGGGATTCCTTTATCCAAGGAATATGGGCAAGAAGAAAAATGATCTCCTTCAATAGAATGTGGGAGGAATGCTCACAAGAAGAAGCAAGGCTGGTGGCCCGAGAACAAAAGATGGGGAATGAAGATCAAGCTCTTACAACACACACCAAGAAAGGAAAGCCCAAAAGAGAGCCATCTCATTTCAAGAAATATTCTCACCACCATAAACATAAAGAGAAGAGAATATGTTTTACATGTAATGAGAACGGACATATTGCTGTAAATTGTCCCAAGAACAAAAAGGAAAACAACAACTTCAAGAAGAAGAAGAAGGGCAGCAAAAGGAGGTACCATGCTCATGTTGCTGAGGATGATGAACCCCCCACACTAAGTTTTTTTGACCCAAAATCCGACGATGAAAAAGTCGAATTTGCTACAACTTATGGTCGCTCATCCGACAAGGGCAGACTTTTTTTACAGTCGGTGGCATATCGGCTAAAATCTGACAAATTTTTAGACGTCGCATATTCAATGGCCCTACCTCGTCGGTGATCCGACTTCCTCCCACTTGACAGGTAATCTGATAACCGACAGCTTTAACTTCCAATATTGGTCGGATATCATCCTTTTGCCATTGAATATGTGGCACACATTACAATGTCCCTTCCTTGATGGCATCGGTTCAGTCGTCAGTTACGTGACCCCCATACCATACAAAAAAAGGCGGATCCGACATTTCGATCCATCGGAAGCATGGCAAAGGTGTCAGAAATTACCCTGCTGTCGACGGTAAGGTCGTCAATTAAGTGACGTCTATGCCATACAAATAAAAGGTGGATCCGACGTTTTGAGGCGTCGGAAGCATGGCAAAGGCGTCGGATATCACCCTACGGTCGTCGGTTAAGCGACTACCATACCATACAAAAAAAGGTGGATCCGATGTTTCGAGCCGTCAGAAGCATGGCAAAGGCATCAGAAATTACCCTGCGGTCGTCGGTTAAGTCGTCGGTTAAGCGACTACCCAATACATTTAAAAAAAAATAACATTTTTTAAATAAAACTTTTCATATTGAATACACATGTTCTCCAATCCCTATGCTTATGTAACATTGTGGCATATTCATCACAAAGAGATGGTTGGTAGTGTGCTTCCATTGTGTCAAGGTACTCTTACCTAACTTCTCTAATTTGGTATACTGAGGAGTTTGTATATTAATGTATGAGATCATATTCTTTGAATTAAGCTCATTAGATAGTTAATGGATAGTTACTTAATGTAAAAGGCTCATTCTTATTAAATAAGAACCAGTAGGTGGTTGGTAGTTGTTAGAAAAGTAACCACACTTAGTACCATAATCCATAAATTTTTAATTGTACATGTGCTTAATTAAACCATGTTTTGGATTAAGTGACTATAGTTGGTCAAAAACCCACTTTGAGAGTGTTCACACCCACTTCCAAGCAAACCAGTTCACCCAGCCTCCAGTTTTGTCCACAAGTGCGCCCTCATTTATTGCTGGTGCGCCCTCTCTCCTTGTTTTGGGGAATTTTAGTTGACCAAGGGCGCTAGGGTGGATTTTTGCCCTTTTTTGGCTAGATTTGGAGCATTTAATGCTCCCTTGGGCCCCCAAACCTCCTCTACTTGCTCACCCACGCCTGCCTTGAGCTAATTAATGACCCAACATGCTTCAGCCACCTTCACACCAGAATTCGTGGCTGTTTGGGGTGATTGGGATTGAGTTGGACCCACCTAAGGGGGATTGAGGCCAATTTGGCATTGATGACTTGTACACTCAGCTTGAGCCACCTAATCCTCTCGATTTTCTCATGGATGTAATAAAAACCTGTTACTAACATTTTCACATGTTAGACAGTCAGTTAATCAAAGATTTGAGCATACATTGTGTGTAAATTTATCATCTTTTTCAAGTTTTTCCACTGTATTTGCAAATTAATTCGATTTTGTGAGGTTCTCCATAGCTCCTAGATCTTCTGTGATCAAAATACTCACATGGTATCAGAGCCATCGTGGAGTTAGTGAGTTGCAGGACAACATTGAGCATTGAACTGCATTCTAGAGAGGATATCCAGATAAAAATTGAGTGTTTTTTGCAGGTGTTTCAGTAGTTTTCTCACCATTAACGCAGCAGTCATGGAAGCAAACCAAATGTTGCTCACACCCTTCAATTTTTTCGATTGGAAGACTGAGATGGTTATCAAGCTGAGATCTAAGGGTCTCTATAGAGTGACCATGGGCACAGAAGTGGAGCCAAATTCTGCTGTGGAGAAAGCAAAGTACTACAATCGACTTGATGAAGCTTATGGATTGCTATGCCTGAGCATTTCAAGGGAACTCTTGTTTCATACAGACAGTTTGACAACCCCCAATGAAGTATGGGTGAAGCTGGAATCACTCTTTGGGAAAACTGATGAACTGAGAGGCCACCAGCTTGAAAACGAGCTCATTAGCTTGAGCCCAGCGCATTTTGAAACCATCCAGGAGTTCTTCACGAAATTCAAGTCACTGGTGCTTCAACTGCAACAATGTGGAATTGTTAAGAAGGAGGAACAACTGATTCTGTCCATCCTTTCAAAGCTAGGCCCAGAGTTTTCAGTATTTGTTAGCACATTTCACTCAGCCAAAATGACCCTTCGAAATTGGCAAATGCCATCACTAGCTACCTTCATGGAGTGTCTCACTCAGGAGCAGGATAAACTAGTTCAGATGGGCACCATAAAATCAAAGGACCAAGCATTGGCAATGGGTGTTTCAAATGCAAGCAAAGGAAAGCAGAAAGCCAAGAATTCGAAGCAGCAAGAGAAGAGGATGTTTGACAAGGCCAAGTCTGCAGATGGGGGTTCGAATCTGTCAAAGGAGAAGGACAAGAAGGGAAAGGAAAAGACCAAATGCACCTATTGTCATAGGGGATGGCATCCAGAGAGCTCATGTATGAAGAAAACTATTGACTCAATGGCGCAGCTGCTGGAGAAGAACAACATCCCAGTCCCTGAGGGCGCAAGGAAGAAAGAGAGCACCTCAAACCCTGACAATAAGGAGAAGTGTCATGCCTTGGTAGCAGGTACTTCGAATCCCTCATCCTTTATCATTGATTCAGGAGCTTCCAGACATATGGTTTCATCCAGAGAGCTCTTCTCCTTTATGCATTCGAATGGTGGCCCAACAGTTCGAATGGGAGATGATTCAGAACTCCAAACCAAGGGGATTGGTAGGATTGACATGGAGCATGGCTATTTCAGTGATGTGCTCTATGTACCTTCATTGGCTGCAAATTTGCTATCAGTCTATCAAATGACCCATACAGGAGAAGCCAAGAGAGTGACATTCACTCCAGATTTGGTAGAAATCTCAGAAATCTCTTCAAATCAAGTTGTGGCTGTAGGATATGCAAATCATGATGAGAGAATGTACAAATTCTCAAATTTCATTCCAAATTCTAGTGACCATGCTCTTGTCTCTCATGCCAATGAGACCTCCAAGCTGTGGCATGAAAGATTTGGCCACATGAACTACAAATATCTCCATCAATTGCACAAGGACGAGATGGTGGAAGGGCTTCCAGAAATCAGATCATCAAATGGTTCATGCATTGGGTGTGTAGTTGGAAAGCATCCTGAGCGCAGCTATGAGAAGGGAATGGCAAGGAGAGCCACTCAACCACTTGGATTGGTACATTCAGACCTCATTGGTCCTCTTCCCACTCCATCATATGGTGGATCAAGGTATGTACTTACATTCATAGATGACTACTCTCGATTCTGCTGGGTTTACTTCCTTAAATTGAAGTCAGAAGTGTTTGAGAAACTGAAGATTTGGAAAGCCCTAGTGGAGAACCATAGTGGTCATAAGATAAAGATCCTTAGGACTGATAATGGAAAGGAATATGTGAATAATAACATTCAGCACCTTTGTGAGGAATGTGGCATCCAAATGCAACATTCAATCCCCTACACACCTCAGCAAAATGGTGCGGCAGAGAGGAAAAATAGATCTCTCAAGGAGATGGCTACTTGCATGATTGAAGCTAGGGATCTAAGCTCTAAGCTATGGGCTGAAGCCATCAATTGTGCTGCTCATATTCAGAACAGAGCCTTTCACAAATCAGTCAAAGGAAAAACCCCCTATGAGGCATGGTTTGGCCAAAAACCAAATGTGTCAAATTTCAGGATTTTTGGGTCTAGAGCATGGGCTCGAATTCCATCAGAAAAGAGGAAGGCTTTGGAGCCACAGAGCAGGGAATGTATCATGGTTGGATATGGTGAGGACACAAAGGGCTATAAGCTCTTTGACACATCCACACTCAAAACTTTCATTGAGAGAAGTGTGCAATTCGAAGAAGAACCAATTCCAGATTTTGAGCTTGCACCGGGGGAAAGCTCCTCTCCTTCACACCTTAATGAGATTAGTGATGATTCTACCTCTGATTTTTCTGATATTGCTGAAGATGACATGGCTGAAGATGACATTGCTGTACATGAGTCACCATCAAGGCCCAAGTGGGCTGAAAAAATCATAGAAGCTGCAGGTGAATTGGCAGGCAATCCCCAAGAGCCTAGGAAGACTAGATCCCAAACAATCAATGCTTCCTTTGCAAATGAGAGTGAGCTTGCTGATCACTGTTATATGATGATTGGATCTGATACAACATCATATCAGGAAGCTCATCATGATCCAAGGTGGAGGGCAGCAATGCAAGAAGAATTCCAATCTCTCCAAGAGAACAAAACATGGGATTTGGTGCCTCTTCCTCCCAAGAGGAAACTAGTGCAATGTAAGTGGATTTTTCGAACCAAACCTGTTGCTGATGGTTCTGATCTGAAATATAAGGCTAGGTTAGTGGCTAAGGGCTACTCACAAATCCATGGTGTGGATTATACAGAGACCTTTGCACCGGTTGCAAAGATGGACTCAATTAGACTAGCTCTAGCCATGGCAGCTAGTAAAGGTTGGGAAGTTCACCACATGGATGTCAAAAGTGCATTCTTGCATGGTGAGCTACAGGAAGAGATATATATGCAGCAGCCTGAAGGATTCCAAGAGGATCCCACACTTGTATGCAGGTTGAAGAAGTCACTCTATGGACTCAAGCAAGCCCCCAGGGCTTGGTATGCCAAAATGGATGCCTTTTTGCTCTCAATTGGTTTCTGTCGATGCAAGTCTGATCCAAATGTTTATTTGCAGCATTGTGATGATAATTTGCAGGTCATTGTACTGTATGTCGATGATCTCTTAATTACAGGGATATGCACCAAACAAATTGGCGCAATGAAAGCTTCTTTGCACAGTGAATTTGCCATGAGCGACCTAGGATTGCTAAGGCAATTTTTGGGTTTGGAAATTGAGCAATCTGAGAGAGGTATATTGCTGAGTCAATCTAAGTATGCTTCAGACCTGTTATTCAAGTTCAAAATGGATGAATGTAAGGCAGCCAAGTGCCCATTCCTTTCAGGCATAAAACTAGGTGAATTTGAAGACTCTCCGGTGGTGGATTGCACTCTCTATAGGAAGCTAGTTGGAAGTTTGCTGTACCTTACACATACAAGACCTGATTTGTCTTATGCTGTAAGTGCTTTAGCAAGGTATATGCAGCAGCCACATGAGATCCATTGGAAGGCAGCCAAAAGAATCCTTCATTATGTCCAAGGAACAAAGAGCTTCGGGGTACACTATGCAGCTGGTTCTTCACTTCAACTAGCTGGATTTTCTGATTCCGATTGGGCGGGAGATCCCATCGATAGAAAGTCCACTTCAGGTTTTGTGTTTATGTTTGCTGAAGGTCCCATTTGCTGGTCAAGTAAGAAACAGCATACAATTTCTCTTTCATCAGCAGAGGCCGAGTACAGGGAAGCAGTGAACGCAGCCACACAGTGTGTTTGGTTGCAAGGCATTCTTCGGGAGTTTGGTGTTGCTATTGATTCTCCAACCAATATTTGGGTGGATAATCAAAGTGCCATCAAGATATCTACTGATCCAGTACAGAGGTAAAGAACAAAGCACATTGAGATCCACATGCATTACATTCGGGGCTTGGTGCATGACAAGGTGATTTCAGTGCAGTATTGCCCATCCACCGAGCAAACTGCTGATATTTTCACCAAGTGCTTTACTGAGAAGACCTTCACTCACTTAAGAACTTTGCTTGGAGTGAGTGATGGATGGTGATTTCTGCAATTTAATTGCAGGTTCAGCCCCATGTCCATTTTTGAGGGAAGTTTTTATCCCATGAGGTTTTACTTCTTTTCCTCGGTTCATATGGACAAATAAAATTTCTGTTTGTATTGAGGTGACTTGAGCCCTTGTTGCCAAGGCCTCCCACTTATCTTTCATGAGATGTACCAAGTTATGGTTAAGGGGGGGTGTTAGAACAGTAACCACACTTAGTACCATAATCCATAAATTTTTAATTGTCCATGTGCTTAATTAAACCATGTTTTGGATTAAGTGACTATAGTTGGTCAAAAACCCACTTTGAGAGTGTTCACACCCACTTCCAAGCAAACCAGTTCACCCAGCCTCCAGTTTTGTCCACAATTGCGCCCTCATTTATTGCTGGTGCGCCCTCTCTCCTTGTTTTGGGGAATTTTAGTTGACCAAGGGCGCTAGGGTGGATTTTTGCCCTTTTTTGGCTAGATTTGGAGCATTTAATGCTCCCTTGGGCCCCCAAACCTCCTCTACTTGCTCACCCACGCCTGCCTTGAGCTAATTAATGACCCAGCATGCTTCAGCCACCTCCACACCAGAATTCGTGGCTGTTTGGGGTGATTGGGATTGAGTTGGACCCACCTAAGGGGGATTGAGGCCAATTTGGCATTGATGACTTGTACACTCAGCTTGAGCCACCTAATGCTCTCGATTTTCTCATGGATGTAATAAAAACCTGTTACTAACATTTTCACATGTTAGACAGTCAGTTAATCAAAGATTTTAGCATACATTGTGTGTAAATTTATCATCTTTTTCAAGTTTTTCCACTGTATTTGCAAATTGATTCGATTTTGTGAGGTTCTCCATAGCTCCTCGATCTTCTGTGATCAAAATACTCACAGTAGTCATTAATTTTGAGATTGCATGTAGTTATGGTTTTGTTTATTAAGAAACTATTTATAGCACTAGAAGGATGTATATTGTTTTGTCAAAGATTGGTATTGTATTGAAGCTTTGCTCAAAGGATCTCATCCTCTCGAAGAGGACCATGAACATTACTCTCTCTTTTTGAATTTATTAATACAAGTGTTATATTTTGCAAGTTTAATCTCTTTCTTGCATTTTCTTTTGTTCACTTATATTTATTTGAGGTTAAGGATATTGATTCCAAGGAAATTTAAGAGAAGGTTAAGGATATTGATTCCAGTTCATCATTTACTCAACCTTTAAAGTTATGGAAACTCGAAATTGGCTATGAGGAGCAACCAAAAATCACAACAATCTCCAATAAATTGTCAAAATTTAAATGACACGCGAGTGGGTTGTAGAAAGCCAGCATAGTAGCCATTCATTGAGCTTCTCTCTATTTCGATAATAATTTCATATTCTCTATTGAACAGGGCCAACCACGTGAAGGTGGAATCTCTTATGGCCCCTCCCCCCCCTCACATCACTCTCAATTCCCCATACCCAATGCATGCACTTGAAAAAAACAAATATGTGCAAATTCATCCATATTTTATCATGAACTTTCATCCATTATTCATTCAATAAATGCTAACATTCACTAAACCATTGTTTTTGTCGATCCACATATTCATTCAATAAAAGATAACATTCAATAAACCATTCATTAATCATTCAGTCAACACATTCATTCAATAAAAGCTGAAATTCAGTAAAGGTGACAGTTTATTACACTGAATCATGAAAACATTAGAAAATTCATTAAACCATTCATTAATTAAGTACGCCAAAAATCGTGGATGATATACTGTTATAAAAATATTTAAACGAGATTTGAACCTGCGACCTATGTATAATCCCAAGGATACCACCTTTAAGCTTGACCTTATCAATCAATTCCCGTCACCATTTCCTTTCATACGACATCCCAAAACCATTTCTCTCGACACCTACTCTTCATTTATTCTGCATGCATTTCACTATGCAACCGTCTCAAATTCCCATTGCGTTTTCCATCAATTAGTTTACCAATTCAATATGACCCACATCCATCATCCAACGAGTGTTTCCGCAGTCTTCAGTTTCAGCCTGGCAAGGGTTGACGGTTCATGGTATTACGTTTCCCTTCAGCTGCAAATGACAAACTCATAGTTCACTATGAAGGGTTGTCTGACAAATGTGACGGTCATAGAAATATTGATAGTCAACTATGAGTTTGCTATATTGCAGCTTAAGGGAAACGTAATAGAATGAATTGTCACTTTTATCAGGCTGGAACTCAAGACCGTGAAAACACTCCTCGGATGATAGGCATGGGTCATACCGAATTGATAAACTAATAGAGGGAGAACGCAACGAGAATCTAAGACGATTGCACAGTGAAATGCATTCAGAATGAATCAAGGTTGAATGTGGTAGCCCACCATCTCCTATTGTGAAATGCATGCAGAATGAATCGAGCTTGAAGGTGGTCGCCCATTTCCAGCTGCACTTCAAGCTTGAAGGAGGTAGCCTTGGGACTAGACATAGGTCATAGGTTTGAATCTCCTCAGTTCAATTTGTACCTTGTTATTTTTTCGATGCAAACTATATGTTTTCTTTAATTTGCTGTTGACTTTAATTCCCTAGCGTAAGAGGAGCCATTATGGTCAAGTTGCATTCCTAAAAAAGAGATGAGCATTGACAACAAGCAGCATGTCTCTAATTGTTGTCGATGTATGCTAGCTTAGTTGCAAATATCACGCTTCAGAAGAAGCCAGCCTTGAATGGTAAATATACCAATTTGGAAGGGTTTAATGTGAGGTTAAGGATATTGATTCCAAGGAAATTAAAAAGAAGGTTAAGGATATTGATTCCAGTGCATCATTTACTCAACCTTTGAAGTTGTGGAAACTCGAAATTGGTTATAAGGAGCAACCAAAAATCACAACAAGCTCCAAGAAATTGTCAAAATTTAGACAACACGCAAGTGGGTTGTAGAAAGCCAGCATCATATCCATTCATTGATCTCCTCTTTGTTTCGAGAATAATTTCATATTCTCTACTGAACATGGCCAACCACGTGAAGGTGGAATCTATTATGCCCCCCCCCTCACATCACTCTCAATTCCCCATACCCAATGCATGTACTTGAAAAAAACAAATATGTGCAAATTCATCCATATTTCATCATGAAATTTCATCCATATATGTGCAAATTCATCCATATTTCATCATGTGGAAACTCAAAATTGGTTATGAGGAGCAACCAAAAATCACAACAAGCTCCAAGAAATTAACAAAATTTAGATGACACGCGAGTGGGTTGTAGAAAGCCGGCATTGTAGCCATTCATTGAGCTCCTCTCTATTTCGAGAATATTTCATATTCTCTACTGAACAGGGCCAACCATGTGAAGGTGGAAGCTCTTATGACCCCCCCCTCACATCACTCTCAATTCCCCATACCCAATGCATGTACTTCAAAAAAACAAATATGTGCAAATTCATCCATATTTCATCCTGAACTTTCATCCATTATTCATTTAATAAATGCTAACATTCACTAAACCATCGTTTCAGTCGATCAACACATTCATTCAATAAACCATTCATTAATCATTCAGTCAACACATTCATTCAATAAAAGTTGAAATTCAATGAAGGTAACAGTTTACTACACTAAATCATTAAAACATTAGAACATTCATTAAACCATTCATTCATTCATTAGACCAAAACTCGTGGACGATATATTGTTATAAAAAATATTTAGACGTCGTTTTTCCCGTCCTTCTTTTTATAAGTTTTTCTTCTCTTCAATAGTGGTACATAATCTATAAGAGCACCATCTACATCTGGACTTTCTTCTCTAGTTATTGGTTCTTTAGCAGGCACTTTTGGTGATGTATGCAATATCCTAGCTGATTGTTGTTCTATACATGGATTTTGCAACAAGGGGTTCGGATTTGCTGCAGCGATGTGAAAATGTTACATCGCTATATTTTGCTATTGTAATGACAAGTTTTTCATTAAAAAAATTCATTACGAATGTGTTTTTTAACCTGGTGTGACCAAATCATGTTGTTGATGTTCTTGTCCAGTCTCAACCTGTACATTTTCACCCTCTACATGCTCTGCAGTTGAAATACGGTGAACTACAATTAATGGTCACCATTTGCAATGCTATACATAAAATTGTAGCATATGAATCAATTCATTACAAGGATTCGAAGCTTTATCATCGATTTGTTGTTGTCCCTCCTCGACACTAATGGTATCATTGCTTTCCTGTTAAAAACAGAGTCAATATTTTACATTAAGTATTTGTAACGAAAATATTCCACAAGCGACAAATCTTCATTAAACTATATAGATTCTATATACATGTGCACTGGATTGATTGGTACCACAAGACTGTGTTTTCCCAGATAAGGTTCTTCGACGTTCAACAATAGCACCAAAGCCTTCCTGGAAGCCAAGCTTCATGTCTTCCTCTGTGGGTACTTCATTGAATCGATCGACCTGCATATTTGCTTATCGTCGTTAATTAACATTTTACGGTGCAATAAAATGAAAAATAATTTTCAATTTATTATTTGTATTCATTGTTGGTTTCTTGAAACTTATAATCCATGCAACCAAATTTGAATAACCACCAGGGCCAAGCTTGTGTTGACCTACTTTTTCTAGTCTTTCCTTTGTGGCCTTTGATGTGTCTGATAGCCTATGCAAGTGTTGAAATACGTTAGATGTTCCAAGTTCGATATGGAAATCAAGGATAATAAGGTTTAGAATTACATTGTGGAAAGTATTGCATACCTCTCTGTTCCTGGTGTTAGCTTGCCTTCTCTTCTCAAAGCCTTCTCCTTTCCATCTTCCACTAGAGCTCTCCACTCCATTGCTGGAATCATTGGTGGGCGCTCATACCTCTGGTTTTTTTCGAGGTGTGTCCTATATTGGTCTCGGACAACCTTCACATGTTGACAAGCCTTTTTCAAGACATTGGAATGATTGAAGGTTTTGTCCCCGAACAGGCCAACCAACCAATTAGTGAGTTCATCTTTTAAATTTTTCGGTTGTCTATCCCACCTTGTTCGGATGGTGGGCCCAAAGATCTCCAAGCAAATGTCATTCATATGTTTATAGAAAACATCGTTTCCTACACAACGATCATGCCATAATCATAATTAGTTGATAAAAAATGTTTTATCGATATATTACAATGAAATTATAAACACTAATTAACCTGATCAACTATGATTAATTACCTAGGATCCTCGCTATCTTTTTTGGGACAAGATCTTCATCCACCAAAAATGTTGTCTCCAGTGTTCCCGTGCTTTTGACACAGGAAGATCCTAGAAATGTAGCTTCTTTGACATCAAAATTAGTAGGGGTCTCGGTGTAGACCCCTTCTTGTAGACAATCCGTTGTGTGTTGGTCAGTAGCGGTTGTTGTGCTCACAGCGGGGGTCCGTGGTGTTTCGGAACGTGTTGCCGACTGTTCAGTCGACAACAATGGCGAAGGATTCGAACTACGTGGAGTCGTTTGGTTGTGGTGCAAAGTCTCTCCATGAGCCTCGCTGGGGCCAACACCACCTTGACCACTATTATGTGGTGCCTTATAATTCTATAAATACACACCACGTCTTATATGTTCAATACTATCATATAAAAGAGAACATTATAAATATTTAAATGAATTATTCTATGATTCAAGATTCCTCAACTTACTTGTAAGGTATTAGATCTATGTTCCAATAATGCAATCCTTTCTGTAATTGTGCTTGTCTGCGGAACCTGGATTAGTAGAGTAAGGATTTCCACAGTATATCTATTCAACAATTTCTCTACCATCTTTAGAGGGGCTATGGCTTTACGAATTTTTTCGCAATAGTGAAGCACCTATGCCACTTAAGGTTCTAACGAAAAATCTTGCGATGTTGATTCATACTGTGATTCACTAGTGGGATGCAACAAACATATATAAAGCACTACTGAGTTCTTTATTGATAGATTCCAAATTTGATATTAACGTAACATATCTATCATGATAGATTTGTAAAATTACAACACGGTTTACATTATCATAACGAAAGCAGTATACACATGAAAAATACATAACAAAATTAACATTATGCTATGTATTATATTGGTAGAATTGAAATGAATTATACCTGCGACCTCGAGGATCGCGATACACTCATTGGATCAATGGTCATAGGCGGCTTGCCCCGATCTACTAATATCTGGGAGTTGCCCCTAACAACACCCTAATAAAAAAACATAGTGAAAGTCACCTAAACGAATCCAAAACTATTCATGAAAAAACACATCAAAAAAATTATTATTCATATTATATTTTTAATATTACAAAGATGTATACCCATTGCGCGGACCCTGGTGTGGCCGACCTTATAGAACCGGCCTGCATAAACAACATAGACTCGAAAATTACGTAAAGGAAACCAAAATATTCATTGAAACATTAATATAATGCTAAAAAATTTTGACATATTTTAATTGTACAATTCAAATCAGGTCTACCTGTTGCCCCAAGGGTGTTGCCATCTGATCAACATTCGACGGGTGTATTTCTCGATCAACATTCTGCATCAAATATAAATAACATTATATAAAGAAAACCAAGTTATTAATAATGGAAAAACAAAGCAAATAAAATCTCTTTTTCTTATTATATTTGTACTCTTAGAAAGATGTATACCAACTCCATCGAGGAAGAAGTACTCCTCTGACCATTTGTTGGCAGGGATTTATCCCGATGACTGGCCTGCGAAGTAAATATGGGAAATTTAAATGAAATAAACTAACAAAAAATCCTTATGATGTTTAATTTATTACTAAAACGTTGGGTAAAATGTTTTATAGTAACCTTGTATCTACTCGGTTCACAAGGTAATTAATAAGCAACTCATCCCTTGCAGATATTGTTTTAATAGAAACTACAAAAACACGGTTTCCTTCATGCCCCTCAAATTCGCAGTTTGGTTGCTTAATTGTAGACCCTGGTTGTGAATTGTTTATAAACCCCGCAATATTCCCTGTGGACTTTGGCCTTCTGTCCATGTACAATGTTCCTTGTTTATTTTGATTTTTGTCTTTCAATTGTAAATAGTTTGTTGACAATCCATAGCTATGCATACTTTTTGTATATCAGACAAGGTGCATCCAATCGTTGTAGTTGTATATGGTTCCAACAAACTCCATCAATTCTGTACATGTCCCGTAACCAACCAAGATGCAATCCATGGAAAACAACCCGAAACCATGTATCGATGATGGTGCAATTCGATATCTCCTCTCGTTCACACAAAAATCAGTGTTCGGTGGAGGAAGATCCTTCAGTACCCATTGTTTCACTAAATGTCTGTACCTCAAGGGAACCTCTTCATCGTCTTTTGTCTCATCACCATAGGAACATGCCCCCCATTGACCGTGAAAAAATTCATTGCATCTATGGAATCTTCTTTTGGTTTTTTGACATCTAGTTGATACAATTCTTCTAGACCTACTAGATGTCTCACTTTCCTCTAGCCTTCCTAGACTCCCCTCACTCGAGGAAGACAAATCAGACAAATATCTGTTTGGTTCTACCTGCACCATTGGAAAAAAGTTTAGATTCGACCGCAAGGCATAGCACCTCTTAAAAGTTGACATGTATTGCCTTTTATAATTTTAATTGATCCTCATTCCCTTTGTCAACATGTAGGCATTCAAGTGATGAAAAAAAGATGACCAATTTATCTTTCTTAAGAGTAGAAAGTCATGCAATATTTATGAGTTTTTTTTTACTATTTGATTTAATTCTACATCACACATGGAACACACATGGAACACTACACATACATGTTACAGTATCTCCTCTAATGCTACAAGTCCTGGCTACTTAATGAAAACTATTTACCACATATTTGATTACCTTAGTGTAGATGTTTCCTGTAATATACTCAGAAGAGTTACTTTCAGAAATGACTGGGCCTCTTAGAGGCTAGTCAACTATAGGAACCAAGTGACCCTATGATAGGGCTAGTACAAACCAGAGAGAGAGAGATGACTGGTCTATGGTACGGTCAATAAAAGAAATTCAGTGACAATAAAAAGGCTCAGTACAAAGACCAACAAGTAAGGTACAAGTCAAAATAAAAAGAATGGGTATAAAGACTCATAACCCTTGGGACTAACGGGGTGTACACTACCTCAAACGTGGACAAACTACCATAGTTATAACCACAAGACCAAAAACATAAAATGCGGTACAAATCAATATATGCAATATCTCCTTGTAACTACCTCATATATGCAATATCTCCTTGTAACTACCTCATATATGCAATAGCTCCTTGTAACTACCTCTTATATGCAATATCTCCTTGTAACTACATCATATATGCAATAGCTCCTTGTAACTACCTCTTGTAACTCAAATAATACCACCAAAAGGTATGATAGCATGCAGTCTTCCTAAGTAAGGTCAGGAGGGTGGTACGAAGTGTGTATAAAGACTCATAACAATTTGGAGAAAGTGGGTGTACCTCAAATGTGGACAAACTACCATAGTACCCACAAGACCTAAAACAAAAAAGGTGGTACAAATCACAAGATATCCCAATATCAGTAAAACACCCAAAAGGTAAAAGGAAAGGTACCACAAAATATTATCGACAAAATAAAAGGACCATAAGACAATCGACCAAGGTGGGGTACAACCATTCATCTCTCTCTCAAATGTACCATTGTTCCATATAAATTGAAAGACCATCATCACAGTAAACGGAAAAGTCCACACGGGTGATGTGATCACGTGGTCCTCTAGACTACTCCTACGGTCAAGCATTATTGGCTCCATGAAGGGGTGTTCAGTCCCTTCAGAAGGCCATCTAGCTCAACCATCTCGAAGACCTAGGAGAAGAGGACATCACACATCATCAAATAAATATTGGTAACTACCATGTATGAAATAAAAAACCCTAAAGCAACTGAGCGTGCAGAAGGGGAGCTATGAAAAGACAAGGCTCACAGGCCAAAAAAACAAGCTCAAAAAACTATACTGGGATTGATGTCATAGTAAGCGAGCTGAAACAAAATTGTCCAGAATGCCAACAAGTAGCACTAAAAAGAAAAAGACCCTCTAAAAAGGTGATAATGCAAGAAAACTTCCTATCTAGGAGCTGAAGACCTCAAAACATCGTATCCTTCACAAGGTGATGAAATCCAAGTCGAACAATACGAAGTGAGAGACCGAATTTGAAGGATATCCCTCTACCGAAAGGGATCCTGGGTAAAAGAGCCCTAGTAGAAAAGTCACTAAGCTACCTCGTTCATGACATGTCGAAAAAGGTTTTCGACGCTTCTGCCTTATCACCCTTGTATCACCAGTATGGTGGCCGGAGAATACAAGGAAGACAATGATCGATGTTTCCTTAGGGATAAGTGGAGTGCAGCATTCCACAAAGTCTGTCTAGTTCTCGATCTCGTGGCAGTTTAACCCCTGAAACAACAGGAGGCCCCTCCACAAACTCGTTGTGACCGTGTCAATAAATACTAGAGGATTTTAGTTCCCTAAAGACAACAACTATGTCTCAGATGAAAGATGACAAGGGAGAATTATTTGGATGCCTATCCCTTGTGTCCTACCTAACTAACAAATTCTTTTTATCCTCAAGCGAGGTTAAAGTGTGCTGAGTTAACGAGTTAAATTTTAATGGTTGTATTACTCAATCAGGTGATGGAAGTGAAACTCGTGGTGTGATGACTGACTCAAACCATGCTAATGCATATGAATAAAATAAGCCTTTCATTTCAATGAATGCTAGCTAAGGTAAGGAGAGAGTTCTTTCAAACTGTAACGACTCTTTCAAATTAAATGAATCCAACAATAACTTTCTTCTACTTCTAATGACTAAAATGCATGACAATGTTTAAACCTAATTAGCAAGCATAAGCATGACATTGTGATATTGTGAATAATCGTGTATGCTAGGACACATTATTTCAATTTAAAACCCATGTAATGTAGGCATATTTTGATATGAATATTGAGAGTTGAGATCTGGTAAGGCTTTAATGTTGAATAAAGTAGGAGATATAATATACAATGGAAAGAAAAATCACAAGATCTTTCAATTTTACAAGTGAAGGAAGAATGACGAAAACCATTAAAGATGATGCATGATAATGAATAAATAAATAAATAAGCATGACAACATGAGAGAGAGAGAGAGAAATGGGGTAGACTCGTATTCTATTAAGATGAACAATTAAAGGTAATGAGGTAAATTTGACGACCTCTCTTCCAAATCTTAACTCTTTGTTTTTGACATTTTATAATTGTAATATGTTTACTAAGTCAACTTTGATTAAGTACACATTGAACAATTACATTTAACATGTCATATTCCTTTTTATATTTAATAGAAATATGTCTTGATAACTTATGGATCCGAAACATGGACTATAACCCCCCCAAGATTCAAATTAATCCATCCCCCTTACAGAATGATGGTCCTATTGATTTTAAAAATGTTACAAAAAAACGACATAATGTGTATGGAAGGAAGATGTTTACAATTTGTTGATTGCCAATGAAGAGGGATTTTTGTGGCTAAATTGTAACCATGGTTTTCTGGATCACACATAACTAACTTGGTAACGAAAGATTGACCTTGAAATTGAATTCTAATGTGATGGTTTATTTTTACATGGAAAAAGTGGATTTGATATAATAGTAAAAAATCACAATGAAAAATAGTGATTCTAATAGTAATAGACGTCTTGTTGCAAATCTGTTCATAATTTTTACTATAAGCGAAGCAATCAGATTCAATTAGATATCAATGTTAGATGTTTAAGATATATTTCCAGTCATATATGGAACTCATCCCTCCATGGCTTGTGGATTGAGATATTGATTGTTGAAACCCAATGTAAAAACCTTTAGTGTTAGTGCTTCTACTAATGATATCTCCCAAATTGAGCAACGAAACGAAATTCCACTTGCCAATTTCTTGAAATAGATGTTGATGATGTTTGATGACATTAATGGTACATCACATGTTTTCTTAAATTTGTTTATACTACCATACTATTCCCCTAGGAATCAAGGGTAGCTCAGGAACCCCACATGAATGGACCCCATGACCTATAAGCCCCCACCCCACCATAGGTATCATTGCACCATTCCATCAAGCCTAATGGTATTCTGGTGATGACCTCTAAATAACTATACATATACCTAAATTATGGTTACCATTTTCTTGAGATCAAATGCATGGGAAGGATTAAAAAGGAAAAAACAAAAGGAGGAAGGGGTCTTCATTATGTGTATCCTCTTTATTTTAAATGCCTAAAAATTTGGTTAGTTTTCATGATTAATGACCTTCTTTGATAATATGAAAAATATTTATGAAAAAAAAATAGAAATAGATAAGCTACGTAGTGGCTAGTCCCTGTTGAACACGAAATGACAAGCGTTTCAATGGACAAGCCATGTCAAATTAAGAACTAAAACCTTGGTTCTCAAATTCGTCAAAAGGAAAATGAAGATAGTGTTAAGTTGTGAGACATTGCATGCCAACATAATCCTTAAACATGGTTGCTACCAACATTCACATATATGAGCTACCAGGATCACCTAAAAAAAATGGGTGATGTCCTATTTCCCATCACCTCCCTTGCTATCGACATGGTTTGTATTGACTTCTAAATAGTTGGATTAAGAGAGTCTTGGGTAGTGTTTGGACAAATCCCCTCAAGCTCTCTTAGACTAATGTTGTTCTACCTACAAATTACCTTGTACTTGTCTACAACTATGTTAATGAAGAATACTCTCTTAGTAGCCAATTGATGTTTCATGGGTACTCTTTCATTTCTTATAATGATAGTTGTTGAGTTGATAAGATTTAATATATTGCTCCTCTTATCAACTTTCTCTCTTTTTTTCAACCCCATTTTATTAATACTTTAAGGTACTAGTCAAATCTACATTCAAAAAATTAATTTCAGTATTCGAAATATTTTCAGTTCATTGATTTTTAGATGCAAGTACACATATTTGCAATCTTCACACAAATTTGAGCATTTGTACTAAGTATTGGGTTTATCTAGTGATAAGTGACTAGTAAGCACCAAATTCTGGCCTATCACATGGAAAGTTCTGTTCGAGTCCTAAATAGGAAGGTTCATATAAAGACAACCAATCTTCTGCATTTGTTCCATTTCTACGAGCATTACTCTAATGCAAACTTCTGATGACAACATGGAAACTTAGCATGGAAAATGCAAGATCCTCTAGCACTATTCAGTGGATGTTCACTTTCTTGGTGTCACCAATTAACCAAAGCATGCCCATTCTTGTTTCCATTTGAGACAAGAAGGAAATACTTTTATTCACTTTCATTTGGGTTATCTCGTGCCCTACAGCGCTTGTAGAAACAACAGAGTGCTGAAACTTCAAACTTCAATAATAATATAGAAGTATGAGTTGGTAAGGTGCAACATCAAAAGGTTCGTGTTTATAGGCACCGTATACTAGATTCAGCTATGAACGTAATGGAGATGTATGGTAGTAATAAGGCAGTTCTTGAAGTGGAGTACTTTGGAGATGTTGGAACAGGTCTAGGTCCAACTTTGGAGAGGTTGGAACAGGTCTAGGTCCAACTTTGGAGTTCTATACTCTTCTTAACCATGAATTACAAAAGAAAGTGCTTGGAATGTGGAGGTCGGGTTCTTGTTCTAAGGAAGTTGTCGTGGCAGAAAATGTTGAGATGCAGGATGTTGAACACCATGGAGTATTTTTTCATACAAACAAAGTCAGTACAATCCCTACAGTTGAAACTGAAGAGTTTGTGCAGGCTCCTCAGGGGTTATTTCCTCGCCCATGGCCACCTAATGGAGATTCTTTGCAGGGAAGTCAATTTTCCAAGGTAATAAATTATTTTCGTCTTCTTGGACAACTTATGGAAAAATCTCTTTAGGATGGGAGGCTTCTAGATTTACCTCTTTCAACAGCTTTTTATAAATTGGTTCGAGTCTCATAAACCTTGTTCAAATACGATTTCCATCCACGGTTCGAGTCTCACAAACCCCAAGTATTAGGGTCATTTTGTGCATAAGAAGTTTACATGGCCATTAACGATTTCAATGATAAAAGCAAAGTGCAAAAGCGATTAGCCATGAGAAATGCAAAATGGTTCGTTGCATTAAAAAATTAGAATAGCAACCAAAAAAGTCATCCATCATTTAAAAGGGAAAATGCAGAAGCACATTCGGATTCCCAACCCTTAAATTTTATACACAAATCAACATTTATACAAACACGGGGCCCCAAGGACAAACCCCTTAGCATTTTGGGTATTCGTGGCATCCTGAAAAGCTCAGTAAACATAGATATAGAGTTGAATCTTACCGATTTGGTAGGCATTGCAGCACTCAGCTCGTCAACCTCCTCAACTGGCACTGGCTATCAACACTAGTCTCAACTCCTCAACCGGCACTGACTCAGCTCCTCAACCTCAGCTCCTCAACCGACACTGGCTTAGCTCCTCAACCGACAATTCAATCTCTCTATAACAAAGGTCATGAGTTCCAATCCCTAAGAGCACTAATAGATGATAATAGCCCTTCCACCCTCAATGATGATGCCATGGGTAAATCCCTCCAAACAACCATCCATCGCCAACAATGATGAACGGGGATGATCCCAACTCAAGGGTGAAAAAACCACAAAATGGAGAACAATAGCTCACCTGGTAATGTGGGTGGTGCCAACCCAGCCGAGAATGGCGTTATTTTTGCTATGTATCTTGATGAATGGAGGGAGAAGATTAACTGGCTCAGCTCCTCAACTGGCACTAGCTCAGCTCTTACTGTAATGCAGGTTCGCACTCGTCGGGATATTTCGAGCTCGCAAGAGGAGCAAGCGTAAATTGGTAAGTTTTGTTTTTTTTTATGTTTTTTTATGTTATATTTGTAGTTTTTTTTTATATTTTTTATATTGCTACACATTAATTTTAATTTTTATATATTTAATTTTAATATATGTTTTAATATTTATTAATTTGTAATTTTTATTTATTAATTTGTATAATTTTTATTTATTAATTTTAATATTTATGTATGTCTTTTTTTCATATAAAAAAATAAAATAAAAAAAGATTTAATATAAAAATAAAAATAAGGTTTAAAGTTTAAAAATATTTTTTTATTAAAAAAAATAAATTAAAATTTTAATAATGAAGTCAGTGATAACGATGATGACAATGTCAGTAGTGATGACAATGACAGTATGAGTGACGAAGATGATGATGATGATGATGATGTTGATAACTAGATCATCATCATCATTGTTGTCATCACGACCATCATCTTCGTCATAGAGATGATCATCATTATCATCATCATCATCTTCTTCTTCAAAAACAACAACATTTCCTTATCTTATGTCCATTACACCATGGGCACTACAATTGGCAAGGATGAAATCTTTCATCCCTACCATTGCCAAAGACATGTCCATGATCGGGTCATTGTCAGAAGAGCATGCCATCCTTAACGTACAATATCATTGGTATCACTCGATGTAAATATAATGGATGTATTTGACATCACCCTTTTCAAAATCATTTACTGGGGGCATCTATTTTGAGGTTTTGGAAAAGAAATATGGTCCTAGGTTAAAATATAGAGTCTTAGGAAAGTACAATTGCCTCTAGGGATCATGGGACTACATAAGGAATCTTTGGCCTATGAGTAGGTTATGTTGTCCATTTTTCTATTTAGAACGCCATGTAAGGTTATTTAGAACCATACGATGGTTTGAGGTCAAAAACTAGGATGTTAAACCATACAACCACCTATGGGGATCATGTCTTGTATATAGTGCCTCAAATAACCACACTAGGCTACATATGAAATATGCCTTGCCCATTTTACTAATGCATGAACTAACCTTTTATTAAAAGGATAATCATTACCAATGAGATTTGTGGACTAGGTGCATCTCTTATTTGCATTGCTTATACGCATGATTTTTGTTAGTTAGGCACATTACTTATGTGCATGATAGGTAAGGTGCATATGTTAGTTACATCAGTTAAATTTAGTGTGTGAGTTATGAATTTATATTTTTTTCATTATGTTGTATCTCTAACTAAAAAATCTTCTTGGCACTAGCGATGTGATAAGAATGCCTACAATATGGGTCACATGGGTAACAAGATGTATTGTTTGTATCCATGCACAAGGTTAGGTTCGGAAGGAGTTAGGTCCGCTAGTGGGTTAATTGTTATAATCGGACATTAATCGTTATTTAAGGGCTACTATGTTAGTGTTTAAAGATACTAGTAGATTCATGGCCTACGGTTAGTGGAACACTAACCATAGGTTATGGTTGTGAATGTGAATTAGGTTCATAAGTTCCCCAAACCACCACACAAGCATGGAATTGGGAATCTTTAACATGTGAGTGAGATATATTTATTGTTTTGAGTCTTGGCACACCAAGGATGATATTTTATGTACATGGAAACATCTAATACCAAAATAACATGTATCAATTATAAAAAATTCTTGATGACAATTTCATGAGATAATTGATGACATCTTTAACCCACGTATCGATAAGAACTTTAACCTACATATCGATAAGTACATTCTGGTTTCAAATGGGACATTGATACATCATTTCTAGCATGTTTAAACAATTTTGGACCTCCTCCATTTCCATAAGTTGTAAGATAAAATGAAAAGAAATCAAGGTTTTTAAGGATTTGCCGCATACTCCCTCTATTACCAAGAATCTTAAGATGATTACGATGATCATGATGATGACGATGATGATGATCAAGATGGGGACGATGATGATGATGATGAAGACGACGATGACGATGATGATGATAACGATGATGAAGATGAATATTTAAAATTACGATGATGATCATGATGACGAAGAATGGTGACAATGATGAAGATGAAGATGATCATGATCATGATGATGAAGATGATCATGATGTAGATTGATGATGACGATGATGATCATGATGATCATGATCATGATGAATGTGATGATGATGATGACGATGATGAAGATGATGGTGATGATGATGATGATGATGATGATGTTGGTGGTGATGAAAACGACAAGGATGATGAAGACAAAGATGATTACGATGATCATGATGATGACGATGATGATGATCAAGATGGGGATGATGATGATGATGATGATGAAGACGACAATGACGACGATGATGATGACGATGATGAATATGAAGATGATAATGACGATGATGACGAAGAATGGTGACAATGATGAATACGACAATGATGATGATCATGATGATGAAGATGATCATGATGTAGATTGATGATGACGATGATGATCATGATGATCATGATCATGATGAATGTGATGATGATGATGATGTTGAAAACGATGATGAAGATGATGGTGATGATGGTGGTGATGATGATGATGATGATGATGTTGGTGGTGATGACAACGACAATGATGATGAAGACGAGGAATTTCTCTCCTCCAATACTTTATGTCTTCTTTATGGAATTATTTAGATGACAACCATCTACAAGTGACATGACAACCCAATCAAGAGATTAAAGAACAAAAGTCATTATATTACGTAACATGAAGTAGAGAATGAAAATCAAATTAAGAATAAGTTCTATGTTGAATTAAACAAACAGTAAGCACATGGAAAATTCACCACTTACCTCATGTATTTCCCGAGAGTATATATTATTTGCTTGACATTGTTGTCGAAGTTGTTTGGGATAGAGAGAGGTACAAAATACTGTAACAATAATATACAAATAGTTTCAGTATATCAAAAAAGAGTACTAGACATACAACAATACCAACCATATTCAATGGAAAAAGAAAAGAAAAAAATATTAAATGCATACCATATTAATTATTACCTTCATGAAGACATGCCAATCGTGCGTTTTCACCCCCACGAAATAACCTTTCTTTGTTATGATATTCTTCATGTTAGCACAAAATCCAGTGCAAAATTTAATTTTCCGAATGACTTCTTTTACAACATTACTTTGCTGGTCCGTTAACATCCATGGAAGTGAGTTTATATTAATTTTCTCTCCGTTGCTATGAAATTGAATGACGTCTTCCATTGCATGGTTGTTATCTTGAATGTATTTGAAAATTTTGACAATTTTTTCTTTGTCACTCCTTCCATCCAATATTCTCCATAATGTTTTAGTCACATTGTTTATGATATGCTATGTATCAAATAGATGAGAAATTTGTAGGTGCTCATAGTAGGGAAACCTACTAAATTGTCTAGGATAACTTTTCATTCCTCGTGGAAGCCCATTAATGCCTTCATGATGATCACATGAACGACAATGATGAAATTAAATATTAAATCAATGTCAATTACACTAAAAAACACACAATATAATAAAATACAATATGATCATATAGAATGATTGATTATACGTACCTTGACGATTTCTATTATATTGTGACTTCCATAGCTGAGGTGTTATTCTCTTTGGTTTTAATGCAGTCTCTTGCTTGCCATTGAAAATATGTTATTCACTAGTTCGATACCTGTGATTCTTGGAGAGGAAATGCCTATACTCATCAAACACCTCCTTTCCTAAGATTTTTGAACGACGAGATTTGATCTTAGGACCACAAACTAAACATGCAAATTTCCCCTTTGTCTGAAGACCTAAATAAAAATATGGAATATCAATATTGTGTATTATAATTATATAAAAAATGACTGGATTATTTAGAAAAACATGCATGCGTATTATATTAACTAGTAGTTCGTAAAATTAAATACAACTAAAGTGGAACTTATAATTACATACCACAGAAATTGGTTAACGCTGGGGCATCATGTATTGTCCATACAAGCATTGCATGGAATTGGAACTGCCTTTGTCGTATTGGTCTAGATAAGTCATACATAGTGATGCCATTCCATAACTTCAGTAGCTCGTCAATAAGAGGTTTGATATATACATTCATATCTTTGACTTGGTACTTACCTGATTGATTTGAACATATAAAATAAATATTCTGATTATGAGATGTACCATTTAGATATATAAACCATATTTCACAATAGAAAAACTTTAAATATATATATAACATTATGAGACCAAAAATGACAAATGAGAATATACCATTGCATTAAAAAAAACTGCATTGTTCGTAACTGGAATAATCATCGACAACATTATGTGCTCCCTCTTTATTGTCAACCATGGAGGAATGCTGTTGTTGATAACAAAAATAGGCCACACCGAGTAAACAGATCTCATATCTGCAAAAGGATTGACACCATCTACCTCCAAAGAAATCCTAAGATTACGAGGTTCGTCTTTAAAGCGAGGCCATTTTTCCTCCATATCTCTAAATGCAAACCCATCTGCAAGCATCCGAACAATGTCGTCTTGACTTCTGTTCCGTGCATGGTAATCCATAAACTGCGCTATGTTTTTGCACCTGAACAATCATTGTAAATGGGGGATAATGGGAATATAATGTAGAACCTTGCGAGGCACCTTTTTAGTTACTTGATCTGTGCGATATCTACTGATATGACATTCAGGACATTCTGTTGCAAATTCATGCTGGTTGTAATAAAGAACATGATCATCAGGGCATGCATGAATTGCTTCATACTGCATTCCAATTTCTTTCATGATGGCATATAAATCTCGATATGTGCGAGGTAAAATATTTGACGGTGGTAACAAATATTCACCTATCATGCTACAAACAATTAAAATAAAAATCTAGTTAATATAATATAGAAATAATATTAATGAAACAAATTTCATTTGTAGTAATTTGACTTATATATGAATTAACAATAAAATACATGACAATCATATATATTCTGTGATGGAATATATTACATACCTTAACATCCGTGTGACTGATATGTTTGAAAGACCATTCATAACCTTGAAGTTCATTACCAACAATATAGTGGAGAGAAGATTTGTCTTGGAGTCGTCATAAAGGGGTTTGTATGCCTTGCCAAGAAGAGGTATATCATGAATATCATCAAAATGTTCATCATTTTCATGATCATCATCATCATCCATTCCAACATTAAATGAATCATGGATCAAAGTATTTGTAACATCATCTTCAACTATGTTATCAGTATGATCATCTTTTTCAATGTGATCATTAACTTGTTCTCCATTAGTATTCATAGCTCCATGTCCCTCTGGTACTTGTTCTGGAAGCACTTGCTGATCCGGATGATATGCCGTAGGATTTATTTCCTTTATAATTACATGAAACAATCAATAGATAATAGTTAATATAAGAAATTCAAATGCAAAATGTAAAAAATTCAAATGCAAAATGTAAAAATTTATGTGTTACATTAAAAATTTAAAAAAATTTGTAGTCTTGGGATGAAAAGAACAACGACCAATTGTACTGTTGGTCCAAAATAAGAAATATTATAATAATACATAAATTTACAAAAGCAATCAAAATAAAAACATATATAATGCAAAACTTACAAATGGATGGTATTCATGTCCCCCCTCGGCCCATGCTCCCTACAATGTTTTGTGGCTGTTGTGATCAAAATTCTTCTCCTCTTAAAGCCCCTGCATTGATTACATGGACAATATCATTTACCATCACCCCTTATTTCAACTCCTTCCCACAATCTAGCAAGCAATTGTCGATTTTGTTTGTCTGGATCAGGAATATTCGTAGTTGACATTTTCTCGTAAAGAGCTTAAATAAAGATTATCGATCTTAGAAAATGAAGCTCCACAGTACTTTACTCACTTGAATAACAAAAACAACGAAAAACAGTCCGTCGAACAAAAAAACCATCCGCAAACTGTCGCTGGTATGGAAAACATGTCGGAATGGTTGGATATTTATAAATTTTAAAAGTAAAAAAGTCAAACTGGCATCGGATATCCGACGACTCTAATCTAGTTACCGTTGGGAAAAATCTGTTGGATATCCGACTTCTTCGAGTTAGAAATGGAGTCGGTTATCCGAACAGGCATCGGATATTTGCGGATCCATCAGATATCCTACGTGCCTCATCGGATATTCAAAATTACGTCGGATATCCAATGGATGCCTCATGAAATTTAAAAAACAAAAACAAAAAAAGTAATTTTGAAATAAAAATTCGACGACACAGTCCATTTCGTCGGAGTTCATCGGATTTGCTCGTCGGATTTTGGGTTCAAATCTACTAGTGCCAAGAAGAAGGCTAGGGAAGAAAGTGATGCTTCATCAAGTGAAGATGAATATGTTCTAATATCTGCTCTCACAGGTACTATCTCTCATGGATGTAATGATTGGATTATTGATAGTGGGGCTTCCAAACACATGACTGGGTTTAAAGAATCTTTTGTAAATCTATCTAAACATGAGTCACCTCATAAAGTGAAACTTGGGGATGACTATCAATATCCTATCAAGGGAAGTGGTGAAGCTTCCTACAACCAAGACTCTGGGAAGTCCTTGAAGATGAAAGATGTTCTATATGTACCTGGGCTCAAAAAGAACCTACTCTCCATATCTGCATTGGATGCAAAAGGCATGAGGGTTTCATTTGTAGATGGCCAAGTCCTAATGTGGCCAAAGGGTAAAACTATAGATGATGTAATAGTGATTGGAGAGCAAGAGGGAGGATTGTACAAATTGAAGGGACAACCTAAACATGCCATGTTACATGAATCCATGGATCCAAGTGAACTTTAACATAGAAGCCTTGCACATGTGCACTACAAAGCACTACCAATTTCAAGTAAAGTAGTAGAGGGTCTTCCTGAAATTAAGACAAATCATGAAGGTATTTGCAAAGGATGTGCAAAAGGAAAGAACATTAAGAAGGCATTTCCAAGCAATGAAAGTAAAGAAAAAGGAATCTTGGAAATTATCCACTCCGATGTATGTGGTCCGATGTCATCAAGTTATCTGAGTGGGTATGTATACTATGTCTCTTTCATTCATGATTTCTCTAGGAAGACTCGGGTTTACTTCTTAAAAAACAAAGATGAAGTATTTGATAAATTCAAGGAATTCAAAGGATTGATGGAAAATCAAACTGATAAGAAGATCAAGACCTTCAGATCCGACAATGGCGGAGAATTCACTTCAGGTGATTTCAAGAAGCTATGCAATGATTTAGGTAGTAAGAGGGAGTTGACTGCTCCTTACAATCCACAACAAAATGGAGTTGCAGAAATGAAGAATAGAACTATCATGGAAGCATCACAGGCAATGCTTCATGACCAAGATCTTCCTATGCATATATGGGCAGAAGCAGCTAGGACAGTTATATATGTGTAGAATAGAACACATCACAAGATATTGGACACCAAGACACCAGAAGAGGTCTTTTCTGGTAAGAAACCTGAAGTTAGACATCTCATAATATTTGGTTGTCCAATATTAACTCATGTTCCAAAGGAAAAGAGAACTAAGCTAGATCCTTCAGGAAAGAAGGGCATCTTTGTGGGATACAGTGAAATCTCGAAGGCTTACAGAATATACTTTCCAGAGTTCAAGAAGATTGATGTCAGCAGGGCTGTAACATTTGATGAGGACTCACCTTATATCAAATCAAGGAAGACACCTGTTGAAGATCATGAAGAACCAAAGGAAATCATATTTGAAGATACCACTATGAATGAAGCAATTCCAGAAGCAACTCATGAAATTGAAGATCCACAAGAACCTATAAATCCACCCCGCGAGAAGAACTCTCACAAGAGGAAACCTGCATGGGCTAGAGAGCTCATCCAAGATGCAGAAAGATATGGTATTCCAGAAGAAGAACATAGAGAAAGGAAAAGGACAAGGTCACACACTAGCTATGTTTCCTTTCTCTATGACATCATGAACAAATAACCTTCCAGTTATGAAGAGGCAGTGGAAAAGAAAGAATGGAAGGATGCCATGGTTGAGGAATACCAATCGATCATGAAGAATGATGTTTGGGATGTGGTCCCAAGACCAGAAGGGGAGTTTGTTGTGACTTTCAAGTGGATCTATAAGATCAAGCATGCTGCAGATGGTAGCATAGAGAAATACAAGGAAAGGTTTGTAGCTCGTGGCTTCTCTTATAAAGAGGGAATAGACTATGAAGAGACCTTTGCTCCTATAGCCAAATACACTTCCATCAGAACAATACTTGATCTGGCTGCAGTGATGAAATGGAAGATACACTAGATGGATGTCAAGACAACTTGCTTGAATGGTGTAGTTGAAGAGGAAGTGTATGTGGAGCAGCCACTTGGTTTCGAAACACATGATAGAAAGTCATAAGTGTGCAGGTTGAAGAAAGCCTTGTATGGCTTGAAGCAATCTCCTAGGACTTGGTATGGTAGAATGGACAGTTTTCTATCTAGTTTGGGCTTCACCAAGAGTAAAGCAGATTCCAACATTTACTACAAGGTTGAGGAAGGAAATCCTATGATTCTACTATTGTATGTGGATGACCTGTTTGTTACGGGTGATGTTAGACTGATTGCCAACACGAAGAGGAAGCTTGCTTCCGAGTTCGAGATGAAGGAATTGGGGATGATGCACTACTTTCTAGGTATGGAGGTGTGGCAGAGCGCAGATGGAATATTCCTTGGACAAGGGATGTATGTAGTAGAAATCCTAAAGAGGTTCGGGATGATGGACTGCAAGGCCATGGCCACACCTATGGAATCAAACTTGAAGCTCTTGTGTGATGCTTCATCTGATCCAGTTGATGTCATTGTGTATCGTCAGATGATTGGATCCTTGATGTACCTGACAAACATGAGACCAGATATTTTCTTTGCGGCGAACACATTGAGCCAGTTCCTGACGGATCCCAAAGGTGTTCAACTGGCTGTTGTAAAGCATATTCTGAGGTACCTGAAGGGTACAATTGATTATTGGCTAAAGTATGATGCGAATCAAAAGTTTAACATGCAAGGTGATGTTGATTTGGACTTGGCAGGCAATGCTGCAGATAGGAAGAGCACTTCTGTGTGCTGCTTCAGTATGGGATCAAGTGTGATCTCTTGGTTTCATAGGAAGTAGTCATGCATAGCACTGAGTACAGCCGAAGCATAGTATGTTTCAGCTTGTTCAGCTAGTTGTGAGGCAGTATGGCTGAGGAAGCTACTGTTAGAGTTATTTGATATCCCGTTGGATGCTACTAGTATATATTGTGACAACCAGAGTTGTGTGAAGCTGTCAGAGAACCCGGTGTTCTAGGACAGGTTGAAGCACATTGAGATCAAATATCACTATATCAGGGATATGGTGTAGAGAGGAGCAGTGAAGCTCCTGTATGTTGCGATGTCACTACTACATTTTTGGCCTTGAGGAGGGGTTGCCTTTCGCCCCCAAAATTGACCTACAGGGGGGGTTTGGATTTGGGGGCGTTTTTGGAAAAACCACCCGTAAAGGCGCCGATGTTAAAATATTTTCGCTTTAAGGATGGTTTTTGACGAGATTGGAACCACTCCCCAAAAGTGACTTTTGGGGGCGGTTTGTGACCCCCCTCGTTGAGGTCTATGGAGGTGGTTTTAAACCCTCCTCATAGACACCTTCACAGAGACCTACGGGGGTGGTTTTGAACCCCCTTCATAGAGTCATATGAAGGAGGTTGTGAACCCCCCTCATACAAATCTACAGGGGTGGTTTGGAACCCCCCTCGTAGAGGACTATAGGGGTGGTTTCAAACCCCCCTCATAGAGGCCTATAGGGGCGGTTGTGAACCCCTCTTGTATAGTCCTATAGGGGTAGTTTTGAACCCCCCTTGTAAAGGCCTATAGGGGCAGTTTAGAACCCCCCTCGTAGAGGCTTATAGGAGCAGTTTTGAAGCCCCCTCGTAGAGGCCTATAGAGGCAGTTTGAAACCCCCATCGTAGAGGCCTATAGGGGCGGTTTGGAACCCCCCTTGTAGATGCCTATAGGGGAGGTTTGTAACCCCACTTGTAGATACCTATAGGGGTGGTTTGGAACCCCCCTCGTAGAGACATATGAGGGTGTCTTAGAAACCCCCTCAGAGTGACATATGAAGTTGGCTTAAAACCCCCCTTGTAAAAACATACAAATACGGTTTGAAACCCCCTCTATAGGCATAATAAATCATAATAAAATATATTTTATTAAAAATACTAATATTGCAATATCAAGAGGGTATGGAGGAATCGAACCACCATCCTCCTGCTTGTAAGGCATGTGCTCTACCATTGAGATAGCACCCTTTAACAATATTAACACAATAACAAAAGACAATAAGAGGATGAGCAATCTAAACACCCATATTGCATTATTTTAAGTCTAAGAAAAGACAATAAGAATATTCAGGAGATGATTGTAACATGATATCCACATGTACCCAAATATCTACAGATTATCATGCAAGAGAAACCTACTCTTTGCAATCCTCACAAGGCATAAGAACTATAATTCCAAACTTTTCGATTACTTACTAAAACAACAAAAATGTTGAAAAAAATTGCATACAATTTGCAGACACAAATTTCAATCACGTGATATGCATTTCATAACATTGCAGTGATTCTTATTGTAGACATGACATATGTGCCAGAAAAATGCTCGCCATTGGCAAAATTGGCTGAGTATTGAAAAACGGGCCTAAGTTCCTTGTCATGCTCTCAAATCCAAAATGGCATATATTGAAAAAGAATTCCTTCATAGCAAATCAAACATCAAAAACTTTGAGGATACACGAAAATACCAATATTGCAATATCAATAGGGTATTTTCCAAGACTTTCCTGATTACATCGAGGAATAGATAGAATTATAACAACACATATTTCATTAAAAATAGAATAATATAGTGGATCTAGAATTTAGAATTTACACTAGATTGAGTTTTTTCAAAATGAGGGCACACATATTTGATTAAAAATAGAATAATAGAATAAAATAGAATAATAGAATAATAAAATAATATAGATTGAGTTTTTTTCAAAATGAGTAAATCCTTATACTTGGTTTCATTACATTATTGCAGTAAGAGGAGTGAGGTGCTCTGCAGCCCCATATGGGGGAGATGTTTTCATGTAAGGTAATGTACGTAACATAACACAAAAAAAAAATAAAAAAATAATGTTGGATGATAAAATATTTTTTTTATTAAAAGTAATTAAAAAATTTGATGTCCGTCAATAAAAATAAAAAATGAAAATTTAAACCGAGATCTATCAACCAAGAGAAATCAAATTTCTTGAGTTTAATTTTATTTTATAAAATTATACCTTAATAAATTGGATCCCTTCTAGTACTTGAAAGATATAGGTTTAAGATGGGTCTATGCTAGTTTATTTTAATATTAATTATAGTTTGTATTAAAAGCTAAGTTGGTTAAATTTATTTAATGACATCCAAATTGTGCATATTAATATGATTAACCATTTATTTATGATTTGATATTCTAACTACTATGTCTATCAATTGATTTATTATGCAGGTAGAAGGTTCGCACAATATTAGAATGACCCACATAAAAGCTATTTAAGAACATAATACCAATGTGTTTGTTACTATAACAATTTTAATTATAGACATGGATAGTAAATATTGACTGTGTTGAGTACTATGTTTTATTGATGATGACGATGATAATGATGACGATGATAATGATGATGATGATGATGATGATGGTTGTTAATGTCCACTGTTACCTACTTTGGTCTACTGGACCTTATGAGAATTTATTTGGTTTGCTTTAAATTTGTATTCATATGCTCAAAACGCTTGAGGAGAACCGTTTGGAGTTCACCATAATTATGGCTTATAAGAAGGCTAGGAAGGTTTGTGTTGCAACAAAGATGCTGGAAGTAAAATATAATATGGTTGTACACATGACACTCTAAGAGAAAGTGATTTTCATTTTAAATGCTCATAGTCTCACGGAGATGAAAAATTCTTTTCGCCCACATCATTTTAGGAACTATTCAACGCCTTGTTTCACTATGGAGCTCATGAGAGTTTGTTCTTATCTTGGATATATTAATTTATCTTGTACTTGTACATCATAAACATAGTCTCAGCCATTCTCTTGATGGGGGAAAGCCACACTTCACTTAGGAGAATAGGGTAAGGCGTGTTGCTTTTATTTTTAAGTTATAAGTTATTAAATACTGCTATATTTTCTCAATCATTCGCTAAGATTCTTTAGAGATGCTACAACCCTAAACTTCACAACCATACACCTCACAACCATACACGATTTTTATTTTTATTTTTCTATTAAAATTTAAGTCGATCGAGGATTACGTCAAGAATATAGATTGTGAAAAAAATTCTTACATATTATTAAAGTTATTTAATGGAATTTATTATTTAATAGTAACAAACCTTATATTTTGACTTTTTCCTAATATATATTCCTTATTATATTTGATAATAAACAGAGTTCGCTATTATTCTTATATATATGATTTAATATATAAGTTTTGTTACTATTATTAACTTGGAATTTCATTCTAATTTTATAGTATATTAAGTATTGTGTCTAGGTTGAGTTTCCATAGTAAGTCTAAGAGATTGACATCATTAAACTATAGTGATCTATAATGTTGTGAAATTATGACATAATATAGGCATTTCATTTGTTACTACAACAACTTTAATTATTGTCATAGTAACTTATTTTCTCTTTCTTTAGTATGACGTTTTATTTTAGGAAGTTAGCACCACTTTATAGTAAAAAAAAATAAAATTATAAATTATAAATAGAATAGCAACTTACCCTTTTGACGATAAAAATAAATTATAAATTAGAATAGAAACATATTTTATTTGCATTATGATTGTAAAAAAATAGGTTGATAAATGTTTACTTCATGACCAAAGATTGTGCGAGAACTTTCATAATGTAGATCAAATATCAAAGATTACTCCTGTAGTGTTTGAACATGTTAAATTTTAAATAACATATTAATATTCATCTATATTATATTCCTTACAATATTTATAATATCATTAATATTTCTATTTCTATATTAAAACAAAGTTCATCAAGACTTGACTGATGAATAATAAATTGTGTAGAAAATTTCTTACATATAAAGTTATTTAAAAACATATTAATATTGTTTTTGTGACTATTATTAACCATTTTAATAATGACACAAGTGTTGCTTCTTTGCCCAAAAACATTTTATGAATTTATAGTCTATGTTTTACCCTTATGATGATAAAAATAAATTAGAAATTAGAATATCAACATAATGTATTTTTATTATTATTGTTAAAAATTATGTTTATAAATGTTTACTTCATGGACAAAGATTGTGCGAGAAATTTCATATTGCAGATCAAATATCAAAGATTACTCTTGTAGTGTTTGAACATGTTAAATTGTAAATAACATATTAATATTCATCTATATTATATTCCTTACAATATTTATATTATATTAATATACTAATTTATATTTATATTTCTATATTAAAAAAACTTCATCAATACTCGACTAATGAATAATAAATTGTGTAGGAAATTTCAAGTTATTTAACAACATATTAATATTGTGTTTGTGATTATTATTAACCATTTTAATAATGACACAAGTGTTACTTCTTTGCCCGTGTTGAGTGGAAGTTTGTATACTAGTACAATGTTGTTTTCACTTTAAAGTCTACTGGAGGAAAAAAAAACTTAAAAGACTAGTTGTGTAGTTTAATGATCAAAATCAAATTGACATGAATTAGGCATTTGACTAGTTGTAGTTTAATGAATTATTTATATCAAATATAATAAGGAATATATATTAGGAAAAATCACTTCAAACTTTATCTCAAGTGCCTAGTATTTATTCATAGACCAAGTCTAAAAGATGTTTTTAAATGCATTATTGAATTTGATTATGAACATTTTATATATTGAGACGATATGTTGATCTGAACAAAACATTGAAAAGTTTAATATTGTTTGGTCTATGTATTTCTCATAAAGAAACATGACATTAATTAACATTGAAGTTAAACACACAATTTGAATAGTTGTTCTAAATAATATAATATTTCTCAAAAAATAATATGAAGAGAATATTTGATATACTACAAACATTGAAAAGTGTTTCCTATTGTATATTAATAGGTCCTTCAAAGAACAAAATTACATTCATGAATCATCTCCACCTAATCTCATTATATCCGCTCAAATAGATCAAGTACAGCTTCTACACCAAATTTATTTATCTTGGTCTTCTTGCATTGTTCTTTCTTTGGCATCCATGCCCAAATTAGGGCATTAATTAGAATAGATCAAAGTTGTGTCATTGGGATTTGGTACCCAATATTGTTCTAAAAATTTTCCCTTGTATTTCCCTGAAGCAGGCATCCACCAATCAACCTTTACATGAAGAGTCTCAGTTTCATTATCCTCAAATATATATGACTGGGCTTTTTCCATCCAAATCAGCTCTCCTTTATCCTCATTTCCTGATCTAACTAGCAACATATTTCCTTTCTCAACATCATTCAAAGGATTGAATGCTGGCTTTGGCTTGTTGCACTTGGGTCCAACATATATCGGTTCATCTGTCACATTATCAAAATCCTCATCCATAATACTTGAGATTACACTGAGTGCATTACAATCAGCATTGACAATTTGCCGTGTCTTGGGCCAGAAATCCACAGAATATGAATCACTTGCATCCATTGTTATATTATTATTGGATATTTCATCTAATGCATCAACAACTCTTTCCCAATACTCTACTTTATTTTTCCATTCCTCTGTAACAATTGGCAATTTCTCATTGCCAATAGCATCTTTCCACATTTTAATGTATGATGTTATTCCTTCCTTTAGTTCTTTTAAATGGACATCATTCTCTTTGGGACCTAAAAAATATGGGTTCCCTATGGGAAATTTAGGTTGACCTTCATCATCTATATTCCACAACTCAATTGGTTCTCACCATGCAGTATCTCTAATTGATTCTTTATACCTCATCACTGGAACATTGTTGAGTACAAGAAATTGGAAGTACTGGACATTAAGATGTCCAACTAGTGCATCTTTTCCCTCCTTGATGTATCCATTAAGGAAATTTTTGAAGGCATACACTTTGTCAATAAGTGTAGGTGGAAACACTCTTTTTTCTTCTATTATGCGATATGTATCCATCATTTCAGGTAAAGAATATATATCTTTATTTTTCAAGTTGGAAAAACATTCTTCCATAGGTTCCATCTATGTCTTCATGGGTGTGACCCACAAGAAAGAACCCAACCTCAATAGTGATGAAGACATCAAGTGCATTTAAAAGTGATAGAAACATGAAAACATAACCGTTCTTATTATCACTTGTTGCATTGTCCAACCGTAACAACAAATGTGGAGGAAGAGGTTTGAAATCAACATCATGATTTTTTGATCTTCCATGAGATAGAAAATCATCCTTGTACACTCTACAATTTGAGTAAATAGAGGTTTCAAGTAATGCATTAGAAATTAGGTTTCTTGAACTTCCACTCTCATAAAGGAGATCGCCATACTTATCATGGTGTGGGTCTTCAAGGTCCCTCAAGCATTTTGCAAGAGATGTAATGGTAAATTGTGATCCCATGTGTACAAATGGCAGGGAGAAATGACCAAAACCTCATGTGTTATGCCCATGTGTTAGCATACCTGTCAATGACAAACCCAAGTTTGTTCCTGCAATATATTTTGATTTGACACGTAATCTTGGGATTGAAGTCTTTGTTTTGTCCATTTTATCATGGATAATGCTCAAATACTCCTTTGGAAACTGCTCTGACATAATCCTGTGTGCATAGTAGCAATATCTTCCACACATAACAGTCTTGTTATGTTTGTTTATTCTACCTCGTGCCTTTTCTTCCAACTCTTTTGTAGTCACTGACTTCATCTATGCTTTCAACACGACACATTCACTACATTTACTAAATTTGGCGTTCTTTGAGAATGCTACCTCTCTAAAATGAGTATTCCAGATCTTGCTCATTGTTGGTTGTGATATTGATGAATAATTGAGATGTTGAAGACCTTCTCTGATCTCCTTTAACATAGAACTTTGTGTGTAAGTTGAAGGAAGAAATCTTAAAGGAGCAGATGTTCCATCTTCTTCAACTTGACGTGTTTGGTTTGGTGAAAAATATGAATTATCCATGACAATTTTGTGCAATATTTATATGGCTGCCATGGTATGTGCACGTGCTTTGCATTTGTTGGTATTACCATGAATGTCTTTGATGTGTCCTTGTTGGAAATATTTTTGGTAGTTATAGAAGGTGATTTTAGGAATCTTGTGTATCTTGTGCCATGCTTTCTTACAAATAATATTTCCATTAAATCTCATGTCCTTTACTTTCCTAACAGTTGGAGGTAGCCCATGTCCATGAATCTTTGAAATGATTGTGTTTGGAGAGAGAGAATTCAATACAAATTCCCTAATACCATTTTTATTTATGAGTTTCATGCCCCTTCTAGCATCTGCAATGGATTTCCTATCCACATGTTGAAGACAATCTTGTTTGCAACATTGAGCTGCTGCCAAAAGTCGGATTTATTTCTCTTCATCTATCTGTGTTTCACATTTTCCAACATTTTTTGTAGAAATGGCACATTTAATCATTTTATATGGCCTCGTTACATGCATATCAATTGAATTTTTATCATTATAAAGATCCCCCTCCCATTTATTTAAGGGACTTGTGTCTTCTATAATATCCCATACCACCATTTCCGTGGGGGGCTCTTTGAAATTTTCTTTCACCCTTAAAATCTCACCTTCATCATCCACCAGCTTATTTATTGGCCATCTAAACAAACAATGCATAGACTTATCCCCAATTCTACATCTTTCACAATTTCCATATATCTCTTCCACAAAAACACTGAATTCCATTTCACCTAGAGTTTCACCCTCAGCCATGTCATCCTCGCGGACATAAACTACGATCCCTTTGGCAATGCACATGCTTGCTCCTGTGCATTCATGTGTAAGAGAAACCTTCTTATATGCGAATTTAACCCTATCTTGGAGAATATTTATTGGATGATAATGACAATGTGTGACCAAATCTGATTCTGGCCAAATCTCATAAGATTCCAATGCACCCCCTAATGTATGCTCAAATCCTGTTGGATGTGGTAGAAAAGCATCATGCTTTAATGCTTTCTCTATTTTAACCACTATGCATCCTTTCTTTACCATCCTTCCATGCACCTTATGCCCAAGATCTGTATTGAATATGGATCCCTCACCCACCTTCACTCCATGTTGCAGAAGATCTACCTTGTTGCCAATGGAAAATGCAGAAGAGACATTTGCACCTGTACACCAAATTAAAGAAGTTTAGTATTTGCTAAAAAAAATATTCAATGTAATATAAATAACATTTAACACATGCTTCAAGATTTTTATTTACCTTTGTTATGCCTCAAATCCATGATCTTCCATGGATGTGTGTCCCCTTCATCAACATATTCCACAATCAAATGTGGTTGAGTGACATTAATTATCAAAATCATTACATAGCCTGCATTAACTCTTTCTCCACCATAATAAGTTCCACTATCTGTAGAGTCAACCCTTCCTAGCCCAATAATTTGACCATTAATTAGGAGGTTAAAATAGTCCCCCATTGTCAAATTTATGTTTTCCATTGAAACTCCTTTCAATTCTGTAACACAATTGAATTGTAACTTGTAAATAAGGTTAAACCATGTCAAGTTCCAATTTAGAATAACCCTATTATCAATGTTGACAATTATTTAAAATCCACGAATTAGCACATAAGAGGGCAATTGTATTAAATAGGGAAAAAATGTCCATGAATATATAACATTTGAATGAAATATCCAACAAATCTAGCACATCATATAGAATTAAAGCATTAGAAATAATATCCATTGTAAAGAAGGTAAAACATGAATGAAAATCCAGAAATACACTGTACTCAAAATAAACATTTCTACATTGTAGCAAACAACAAATTTGTAACACATTTTGTTCACAAGCACAATAGATCATTTGTAGCTTACTTTAGGTTAATTAATTAAAAATCCACAAATTAGCACATCATAGGGTAATAATAATATAGCTACAAAAATTGTCCATTAATAGATAACATTTGAATGAAATATCCAACAAATCTAGCACAACATATAGAATTAAAGTATTTGGAATAATATGTTGTATTTTAAACAAGGTAAAACATGAATGAAAATCCATAAATTTAGAGTGTCATATAACATTAAAGTACGAAAAATAGAATAATCAATCACAAACATAAAGCAATAAAATTGTAGAAACACACTGTACTCAAAATAAATATCTATTCTTTATAGGAAACAACAAATTTGTAACGGATTTTGTTCACAAGCCTCTATCGAAATTGACATCATTGATTTGGCATAACATAGGAGACAAGTTGACTCAATACCCCATCAAATTGACTAGAGACTGAAACTTGACTATACTAAAACCTATATTACAAGAGGTCTGATGCAAGTTAGTTATTTTTTTAACAACTACGTGAAATATATATCATGTTATATTTCCTTCTGACAACAACGATGTTAGCTCTCATTCTAATAACAATATTGCACAATCAATGAAATGTAACACGTGTTACCTTTCCTTTTAACAACAACATTGCTAGGTGAAGGAAAACTACCGAAGTGTTAGCTTTCATATGATAGTTTTATTCCAGGATTGTCGTCAAAGATAACGTGTGTTAGTTTTTAGATAGTAGTTTTCCTTCTAGCACAATCGTGTTGATCACTTTCACCAAATACCACTATCAAGCCTCTATCTAAATTGAAAACAATGAGTACGTTTAACGTAGTATCCAAGTTGACTCAATACCCCATTAGAAATCATATGCATTGTAAACAAGGTAAAACATGAATGAAAACCCACAAATTTAGAGCGTCATATATTTCACTAATGTATGAAAAATAGAATAATTGAGCACAACATAAAGCAATAAAATTGTAGAAATACAATGTACTCAAAATAAACATTTCTACTTTACAACAAACAACAAATTTGTAACAGATTTTGTTCACCAGCACACTATTTATGGAGTTCCACTGGCAATGAATTGAAAACTAGATATAGAGTTCCATTGTGAATAACTTGGGAACTACTATGAAAGATCAATCCCTATGTAATTAATGCATGAAGCTAACTAAGTAGAATATGTATTTTAAACACGTTAAAACATAAATGAAAATCCACAAATTTAGAGTGTCATATAGCATTAAAGTACAATAGAATAATCTAGCACAACATAAAGCAATAAAATTGTAGAAATACACTGTACTGAAAATAAATATTTATACTTTAAAGCAAACAACAAATTTGTAACAAATTTTGTTCAGAAAGCTCTATCAAAATTGACATCATTGACTTGGCATAACGTAGGAGCCAAGTTGACTCAATACCCCATCAACTTGACTAGATACAAAATCTTTACTACATTAAAACCTATATTACAAGAGGTCTAATGCATGGCATAACGTAGGAGCCATGTTGACTCAATACCCCATCAACTTGACTAGATACTAAATTTGTACTATATTAAAACCTATATTACAAGAGGTCTAATGCATGTTAGTTATTGTTATAACAACTTCATGAAATCTATATCATGTTATATTTCCTTCTAACAACAACGATGTTAGCTTTTCTTCTAATAACAATATTGCACAGTCAATGAAATCTAACGCGTGTTACCTTTCCTTTGAACAACAACATTGCAAGGTGAATGAAAACTTACGAATGTTAGTGTTCATATGATAGTTTTCTTCTAGGACAACCACATCGTTGTCAAAGATAATGTGTGTTATTTTTTAGAAAGTAGTTTTCCTTCTAGCACAACCATGTTGACCACTATCACCTAATATCACTATGAAGCCTCTATCGAAATTGACAACAATGACTAGGTGTAACGTAGTTAGGTGTAACGTAGTTGCCAAGTTGACTCAATAACCCATCCACTTGACGAGATAGTCATGAAATCTAACACACGTTAGCTTTCCTTCAATTAACAATATTGCATGGTCAATGAAAGCTAACACGTGTTAGCTTTCCTTTTAACGACAACATTGCACTGTGAATGAAAGCTAATGGGTGCAATCTTTCATATGATAATTTTCTACTAGGACAACCACATTATCGTCAAAAATAACATTTGTTAGCTTTCAAATGGAAATTTTCCTTCTAGCACAGCCACATTGATCACTAACACCTAATATCACTATCTAGCCTCTATCACAATTGACAACATTGACTAGGTGTAATGTAGGAACCAAGTTTAATCAATACCCCATCAACTTGACTAGATACTCTAGCTATCTAGCCTCTATCACAATTGACATCATTAACTAGGTGTAACATAGGAGCCAAGTTTAATCAATACCCCATCAACTTGACTAGATACTCTAGCTTGACTATACTAAAGCCTATATTACAAGAGGTCCAACGCTTGATAGGTTTTGTTATAAGAACAATGTGAAATCTATCTCAGGTTAGTTTTCATTCTAACCAAAATGAATCTAACACACGTTAGCTTTCCTTCAATTAACAATATTGCATGGTCAATGCAAGCTAACACGTGTTAGATTTCATTTTAACATCAACATTGCACTGTGAATGAAAGCTAAAGGGTGCAATCTTTCATACGATATTTTTCTACTATGACAACCACATTGTCATAAAAAATAACGTTTGTTATATTTCAAATGGAAATTTTCCTTCTAGCACAACCACATTGATCACTATCACCTAAGATCACTATCTAGCCTCTATCGCAATTAACATCATTTACTAGGCCTAACATAGGAGCCAAGTTTAATCAATACCCCATCAACTTGACTAGATACTCTAGCTTGACTACAGTAAACCCTATACTGCAAGAGGTCTAATGCATGTTAGCTTTTGTTATAACAACAATGTGAGATCCATCTCATGTTAGCTTTCATTCTAACCAACATGAAATCTAACGCATGTTAGCTTTCCTTCAATTAACAATATTGTATGGTCAATGAAAGCTAACACGTGTTAGGTTTCCTTCAATTAACAATATTGCATGGTCAATGAAAGCTAACACATGTTAGCTTTCCTTTTAACAACAACATTGCACGATGAACAAAAGCTAATGGGTGTTAGCTTTCATATGATAGTTTTCTTCTAGGACACCCACATTGTTGTCAAAGATAATGTGTGTTAGCTTTCAGATGGCAATTTTCCTTCTACCACAACCACATTGATCACTATCAAATAATACGAAACCCTATCTTACAAGATGTCTAATCGATGTTAGCTTAAATTGTTATAACTACAACATGAAATCTATCTCATGTTATCTTCCCTTCTAACAACAACATGAAAGCAAACACTTTTTAGGTTTCCTTCTAATAACAAAATTGCACAGTCAATGAAAGCTAACGCGTGTTAGCTTTCCTTTTAACAACAACATTGCACTCTGAATGAAAGCTACATGCAAGAGGGTTGAAAGCTACATGCAAGAGGGAATTCCCAAGCCTAGGAAGTAAGGGATTGTAGGTAATTTACTTGGTGGTTCTCTCTCTTCTAGTAAGTAAGAGAGAGGTAGGAAATCTACCTGTATTTTTTATAGGTATGCTTAGTTAATATGGTGAAACACATTAACTTGTTTGGCTGGAATAATGTAGAATTCTTTACATTCCAAGGAACGTAAATTTTCCAAACTAGCAATCAATAGGTTAGTGAAAAAATTGTTTTGAAATGAAATCTTCACCTTGGGTAGAAATATGGTGGTGATATGAATCCTTTTTGGAGGATTCAATAGGAGAATGATGTGATCATCGAGATAGGTATATTCAAGATAACCAACACCCTTATAGCAAAAAAAATGTTGACACCCAGTAATAGCCTTGTGCAATGAGTACGGATTATCTCAAATGTAATATCCTAATTAGACTTCATGGTGTTGAAAATAAGGAATTTGTCTTGTTCATGCCCCACACAACATTATAGTTTTTTTCATAAAATATTGAAAAAAAGTTGAGAATGTGCATGTGAACCTATTACTTGTTGACAAATGTCCAGCAGTGGTTTGGTGGCTTGATTTGGCCAATAATAGTTCATTGCTTTGCTTTGGAACGTGTGGGTAGCACTAAGCAATCTAACAAGTGATTAGGGTTGGCACTATTACCAACTAAAGGTGCTATACATTCTCCTTTTTCAAAGGTAGTCAATAAATTATGTATTTCACATATATGGCATGCTCATACTATACTTTAACAAATGGGTTATCCACCATTGACTCTATGTTGTAGTGCTCAACTCGAAGAATAGAGTGAACCTTTGGAGGAACATGACGAGGTTGGGTTCATTGTGTGACCACCTTCAGTAGTGAACCTTTGTAACTATACGATGAAAGACCTTTACTAGATGGAATGAAAGTTAATGCAAATGCAACAAATCACGTTTTTGATATATTTCAAATCTTTTTTAGTGTGCTACGATCCACTCACATACTTTTAAAGTTGATTTCTATGTGATTACTTAGATTACTAAATATTGCAAGAGAGGAGGATTTGAATTGTAATCACATGATATAAATTCAATCACATGATATAGAGCCTTAAGAGATGTATGGAATCATCAAAAAAATTCTAAATGAGCATTATATCTCCATGGTTGGACTTTTCATGCCATAATCCTTTCCATTTATACATTCTCCACGTGTGTGAGTCACATTGAATCAAACATTATATTCTATGAGATATCCTGTAAGAAAAAAATGTGGATTGGAATGGTGTAGGTCTTGAGGATATTTGTAAACATGAGATAATAAACATCCATAAAATCATCTTTGCATAAATGCTCTTAAATCCAAGGCAAGTCCACTAACAAATATATGCTACAAAAATTTATAACAAATATATGTTAAACTTTTTTATAACAAATATATGCTAAAATTATTTAGATTGCGAAATTTATGCATCAAACAAAATAAATTGATGGTACAAATCAACGCTTGAATCCACAACGGAAACCCTATGAATGGGTCATTGGTGCCCTCTACGAGTTTGTCCATAATGAGGTGAAATAAAGATTGGGTTTATGCAAACAGAGGTTTCTGCCATGCAAGACTCATGACTTCAATAATGGATGGTCCGAAGGTGCTAAAGATGGACATGACGAGTATCAATCTCCAATTAAACATGTTACCATATTGACTGTTCTCTATCTCAATAACCTTCAACTGGAACAATGACCCTCCATTGCTGAATCCATGATATTGACTGTTCTGTCTCAATAACCTTCAACTGGGATGATGACCCTCCATTCCTGAATCCATGATTTCTACTTTATCTCCTTGAAATTCTGGAGCACAAATTTTATTCAGTCGGCCGCATAGTTCGGGCTGCACAGAGATGGTTTTTAGGAAGCTGCAGAAGCAATTATGTAATGTATGCTTATCTCTGCATTCATGATAGCAGCATGGTAGAGTATACCCCTTTATTTCAATTTTGCACCCATGATGTTTAAATCCCCATAGGATTGGGACTGTGAGACCTAGCTATCATACAAAAGTAATGTGAGAACTCACCTTGAAAGATGAAGGATGTTCACTTGCTTGAAAGAATGGTGTAAGATGTGGGTTTACGTTATGAGAGGGTGATTATTCTATTTATTAAAAACTTAACGTTCTAGCTTTGCGAATTGAAGGGAAAGCAAATCTCAATCAAAGGAAACTTACATGGAAGCTAAATGAATTAGCTCTCTGAGATAAAAGCGACTCTCTAGAACCTGCTTCTTTCAAGTAATTCAATGATGATAGAAGCTAGGTGATGATAGAAGTTAGTAAGAACTATAGCCTACTCTTTTTATATAAATCACTAATGAGTAAACTCCATTACTCACTGTATAATACTGCTATGATGGTATCAGAACTAAACGAAAATGTTGAACATATTGCACCATTCACAAATATGTTATAGTTTGATTAAATACAATGGATGCACAACATAGTGGTAGAGTGTTTTCCAACCATACATTTAAGAGAGATTGTCCCAACAAGTTTGCAGATTCAGTACTGGCCTCGACTGTGCCCCCAAAACCTAGACCTCCACCAGCGATTCAGTCGACCTGTAGCTTATCTTTTTCTTGCACGCGTTCTCTTTGGACAGTGTAACCAAAATAAGCCACACCCACACCCAGGAACATATCCTATGATGAGCCAGAGGACAAAGAAAACATGCAGAGCAAAAAAAAAAGGATCTAGCAGCTCAAAAACAGCTTAGACCAGTGCTTCAGTTTGGCAATATCTTAATAAGTTAACCGCTGAATGTGGTAGCGCAAAGGCAGCCCATATTTTTTTGAGCGGAAAATTTAGTTGATTTGGTATTTTTTTGGCTTTTTCCAAAAACAATATTACTAGATAATTTTAGATAATTTTTTTTTTGTTTTAAAGTAAATTTGGATAATTTGGTATTTGTTTTGGAAATTAAATTGAGATAACTTGGTTATTTTGGAAGGTAAAGTTACATAATTTGGTAATTTGTTTTTCATATATTATGTTTCTAATATTATGTTGCGTTCCATTAATGTTTCTAGATCTCATCCCATTTGTGTCCCCTTTACTTTTATATCTTAGCGCATCCACAATTGCATCATAATGTGTCCATTCCAGCGTCATATGCATCCCATAATCAATTTTGTCTAGATATGTGTCATAATTTTGTTTCTTATTTGCACTAAAATATCATTATTTGCATCTAATATTATTCTACCTTTAGACTTGTACACACCATAAACAAACAAACCTTCCCATTTGGCTATGCTATCTCTATGAGTGACCAACCATTACCCATAGGTTCCTCTTAAGGTTACATCCAATGCCTAAACCCTTACTTCTACTTGTATAAACTCCTCTAATTGATCAATGAAAGGTTTTATTTTCATCATACTTGAGAGGGTTGCATTGTTTTGCAATATCCAATGGGGAAACCACTCTTAAATTAATGGTCTCAAATCCTACTTGAGACAGAGGGTTGCATTGTTTTCATCGTACTTGGGAGTGTTGCATTGTTTTGTCATCACCCCATTGATGTCTACTTCCGTATCCTTCACTCTTCTAATTGCATAGTTTTATATCTATTTTCCAATCTTATATAGATAGGTGACAATGATGTTCGAATCTTAGATAGTTCTATACTCCTTGTTTAAAGGATTTGTAGTGATCATATTCATTTATCTCTATTTCTATATAAACTATAGGCAATATGTAATCTTGTGCTCTATAATATGACAATGTCTGCACATGGATTGAGGTTTAGTGAAATTCCTCTTGATGTGCCCTAGTGAAATTCCACTATGTCCTTGACTATTTAAACCACTATAACATTTTTGTCCTTCGTATCCACCTTCCACCCCCCATTGTGCTTGTCTTAGATGCTTGCACCATGTATGCATCCATCATGTTTTAGTGACCCTCTATGTGGCCATCATGACATAATTGTTCAAAAATAGGAATTCAATATTGTAGTGACCCTCTATCAGACATCGAGTGCTCCGCATGTTTTCTTTGTTATTTTTTTCCTTGGACATCCCCTATCGAGTGCTCTGCATGTTTTCTTTATTATTTATTTTCCTTGGACATCTTTTATCTAGTCCATTGGTTAAGGTGTCCAATTGATTTTAAACTTGTGTCAATCCTAAAGGTGATTCTATGAAACCCTTAGCAACCTACATGTGTGTGTTGATATCTAACACTTAAGGTTATCAAGATATCCTATGTTGGGTGAGAGGAATTATTATATAAGGTAAACATAAGATAAGAAAAATTAAGTAGGGGCTCCACTGTGTCCTTGATTGTTTAATCCACTATAACATTTTTGTCCTTTGTATCCACCTTCCACCCCCCAATTGTGTTGGTCTTAGATGCTTGCACCATGTATGCATCCATCATGTTTTAGTGACCCTCTATGTGGCCATCATGACATAATTCTTCAAAACTAGGAATTCAATATTGTAGTGACCCTCTATCAAACATCGAGTGCTCCGCATGTTTTCTTTGGTATTTATTTTCCTTGGACATCTCCTATCTAGTCGGTTGGTTAAGGTGTCCAATTGATTTTAAACTTGTGTCAATCCTAAAGGTGATTCTATGAAACCCTTAGCAACCTACATGTGTGCGTTGATATCTAACACTTAAGGTTATATAGATACCCTATGTTCGGTGAGAGGAATTATTATATAAGGTTGTAGCCCCATTCACTGAACCACTCGATGTGTTAAACACCATATGATAAATTTCATAATAGAATTGCTACATAAATAGAACACCAAGGTTGGGAATGGAACTCGAAACCTCTTCTACATGAACTAAAAGACCATGTCACTGGTGTCTTTTAGCAAAGTACCTGCAATCATAGGGCTTGTTGTCATTCCAATAGATTGCATTATACACTTGCTAGAATGTAGAAAAACCAACAGGGGGAATGAGACTAAAATTTCTTATGCATGGATATGGATCCTTATCCAAAAGAACAAAATGAGACATTTTGCAAGGTACCCAGTATGACTAGACATGCCGAAATTCTTTCCATTGTGACTGGACATGCCCCACTTGAGTCTATCATTTTCCCTATACCTCCCTCATATGGAATCCCTCAACCAGTCCTTATACCTCCCTCTCTTCTTGGAAACTCACCATGGTATTCTTATACTTTCTTCATTATTTACTCTACCATCATCTAATATGACTTCTCCCCTCATTGTCAAGTAACCTAGTTGGATTTTAGGGATCACTTATCTCCATAAATTTCAACTTTAATTCATATTTTAACTTCTGAATTCATTACCCCTCCCTTAATTCCATTGGCTACATTAAGTAGGGGCTTCACTGTGTCCTTAATTGTTTAATCCACTATAACATTTTTGTCCTTTATATCAACCTTCCACCCCTCAATTGTGTTGGTCTTAGATTCTTTCACCATGTATGCATCCATCATGTTTTAGTGACCCTCTATGTGGCCATCATGACATAATTGTTCAAAACAAGGAATTCAATAATGTAATGACCCTCTATCAGACATCGAGTGCTCCGCATGTTTTCTTTGTTATTTCTTTTCTTTGTACATCTCCTATCTAGTCGGTTGGTTAAGGTGTCCAATTGATTTTAAACTTGTGTCAATCCTAAAGGTGATTCTATGAAACCCTTAGCAACCTACATGTGTGTGTTGATATCTAACACTTAAGGTTATCAAGATATCCTATGTTGGGTGAGAGGAATTATTATATAAGGTAAACATAAGATAAGATAAATTAAGTAGGGGCTCCACTATGTCCTTGATTGTTTAATCCACTATAAAAAAAAATTCCTTTGTATCCACCTTCCACCCCCCAATTGTGTTGGTCTTAGATGCTTGCACCATGTATGCATCCATCATGTTTTAGTGACCCTCTATGTGGCCATCATTACATAATTGTTCAAAACTAGGAATTCAATATTATAGTGACCCTCTATCAAACATCGAGTGCTCTACATGTTTTCTTTGTTATTTATTTTCCTTGGACATCTCCTATCGAGTGCTCCACATGTTTTCTTGGTTATTTCTTTTCCTTGGACATCTCCTATCTAGTCGGTTGGTTAAGGTGTCCAATTGATTTTAAACTTGTGTCAATCCTAAAGGTGATTCTATGAAACCCTTAGCAACCTACATGTGTGTGTTGATATCTAACACTTAAGGTTATCAAGATATCCTATTTTGGGTGAGAGGAATTATTATATAAGGTTGTAGCCACTTTCACTGAACCACTCCATGTGTTAAACACCATATGATAGATTTCATAATAGACTTGCTACATAAATAGAACACCAAGGTTGGGAATGGAACTCGAAACCTATTCTACATGAACTAAAAGACCATGTCATTGGTGTCTTTCAACAAAGTACCTGCAATCCTAGGGCTTGTTGTCATTCCAATAGCTTGCATTATACACTTGCTGGATGTAGAAAAACCAAGAAGGGGAACAAGACTGAAAGTTCTTACAAATGGATCTGGATCCTTATCCAAAAGAACAAACTGAGGCATTTTGCAAGGTACCCAGTATGACCAGACATGCCAAAATTCTTGCCATTGTGATTGGACATGCCCCACTTGAGTCTATCATTTTCCATATACCTACCTCATATGGAATCCCTCAACCACTCCTTATACCTCCCTCTTTTCTTAGAAACTCACCATGGTATTCTCTATGGTTCTTATACTTTCTTCATTATTTACTTTACCATCATCTAATATGACTTCTCCCTTCATTCTCAAGTCACCTAGTTGGATTTTAGGGATCACTTATCTCCATAAATTTCAACTTTAATTCATATTTTAACTTCTAAATTCATTACCCCTCTCTTAATTCCATTGGATACATTAAGTAGGGGCTCCACTGTGTCCTTAATTGTTTCATCCACTATAACATTTTTGTCCTCTGTATCCACCTTCCACCCCCCAATTGTGCTGGTCTTAGATGATTTCACCATGTATGCATCCATCATGTTTTAGTGACCCTCTATGTGGCCATCATGACATAATTGTTCAAAACAAGGAATTCAATATTGTAGTGACCCTCTATCAGACATCGAGTGCTCCGCATGTTTTCTTTGCTATTTCTTTTCTTTGGACATCTCCTATCTAGTCAGTTGGTTAAGGTGTCCAATTGATTTTAAACTTGTGTCAATCCTAAAGGTGATTCTATGAAACCCTTAGCAACCGACATGTGTATGTTGATATCTAACACTTAAGGTTATCAATATATCCTATGTTGGGTGAGAGGAATTATTATATAAGGTAAACATAAGATAAGATAAATTAAGTAGGGTCTCCATTGTGTCCTTGATTGTTTAATCCACTATAACATTTTTGTCCTCTGTATCCACCTTCCACCCCCCATTGTGATTGTCTTAGATGCTTGAACCATATATGCATCCATCATGTTTTCTTTCATATACTTCTTCGGTACAAGGAATACTATATTCCTAGATGTGTGATATTTTTGTCGCATCGGATTCCTATTGGGATAATGTCCCTATGACTTATAGATTTTGCACTAGTATGGTTTTCTTCCCATCGGGAAGGTGTTTGATGTGGCCATCATGACATAATTGTTCAAAAAAAGGAATTCAATATTGTAGTGACCCTCTAACAAACATCGAGTGCTTCGCGTGTCTTCTTTGTTATTTCTTTTCTTTGGACATCTCCTACAGGAGGTTGGTTGAGGTCTCCAATTGATTTTAAACTTGTATCAATCCTAAAGGTGATTCTATGAAACCCTTAGAAACCTACATGTGTATCTTGATATCTAACACTTAAGGTTATCAAGATATCCTATGTTGGGTGAGAGGAATTATTATATAAGGTTGTAGCCCCGTTCACTGATAGATTTCATAATAGACTTACTACATAAATAGAACACCAAGGTTGGGAATGCAAGTCGAAACCTCTTCTACATGAACTAAACGACTATGTCACTGGTGTCTTTCAGCAAAGTACCTACAATCATAGGGCTTGTTGTCATTCCAATAGCTTGTATTATACACTTGCTAGAATGTAGAAAAACCAAGAGGGGCTACGAGACTAAAAGTTCTTACACATGGATATGGATCCTTATCCAAAAGAACAAACTGAGGCATTTTGCAAGGTACGTAGTATGACTAGACATGCCAAAATTCTTGCCATTTTGACTAGACATGCCCCACTTGAGTCTAACATTTTCCCTATACCTCCCTCATATGGAATCCCTCAACCACTCTTTATACCTCCCTCTTCTTGGAAACTCACCATGGTATTCTCTATGTTTCTTATACTTTCTTCATAATTTAGTCTACCATCATCTAATATGAATTCTCCCCTCATTCTCAAGTCACCTAGTTGTATTTTAGGGATCACTTATCTCCATAAATTTCAACTTTAATTCATATTTTCACTTCTGAATTCATTACCCCTCCCTTAATTCCATTGGCTCCCCCATCATGTGAAGTTTACACTTTGATTGGGTGCGGTGAAATATTCATTATTCCTTTCTCTACACACAATATTTTAAACCACAAAGTTATTAAATATTCCATCCTTCTTGGACATTCCTCAAAGTATGTTTTATCCATGTTATATTTGTTAGAAAATTCCACAATGTATTCCAAGAGCTAGGCTAGTTTGTTAGAAATTTCCATGATGTATTCCAACATCTATGCTATAATATTGTTGGAACATTTAAACCATTTAAACCTAGTTACATCTAACCATTTAAACCTAGTTACATCTAGGGTATAATATTATTGGAACATTTAAATAATTTAAACGTAGTATGTTTAATGTGAAATTTATATTGTTAGACTACGTTTAATGTGAAATTTATATTGTTAGACTATAAATGAATCAATTAATCAATTAAAGGAATTAAAAAAAACAAAAGTTATAATCAATCAATCAATTAAAGGAATTAAAAAAACAAAAGGAATTAAAAAAAATAAAAGGAAAGAAAAAAGAAGTTATAATCAATTAATCAATTAAAGGAATTAAAAAAACAAATAAAAGGAATTAAAAAAAAGGAAATAAATAAAAAAACATAAAAGTTTATATTGTTAGACTAGAAATGAATCAATGAATCAATTATAAAGGAATTAATTAAAAACAAAACAAATACAGAAATGAAGGAATGTTTTAAAAAAAAAAAAACAAACCAAAAATCCTTGTTGCCAATTTCAAACACTGGCAAAACACTGGCAAACGCTAATATGGGGATCCTTGTTGCCAATTTCAAACATTGATATGGATTTTCCATTGCTAGATCAAGCGGGAAAATGGTTTTCGTTTGGTCCAAAGAGCATGCAGTGCCAGGTGTTGATCTAGGCCCAAACAATATCCAAAGAGCACTCATCGCAGAAAGTTGATCTTTGCATTTTTCTTTTGCTGGAACACGTTTTGTGTGTGTTTGGTTAGTCAGTCTCCAGACAACACGCATGCAAGAATAGCAGAGCGAGGTTTTAATTTGGGATTTTTTTCGGCTTCCAGGACTTCTTGAGTTGATCTAGGCATTTTTCATCTGCCGAAACAAGTTGTGTGTGTTTGGTTAGTCAAAGACTCTAAAGAGCACACGTTCAGGTTTTGAATCCATTCAGCAACGAACACAGGTACTTTCTTCATATCTCATAGAAAGTTGACTAGTTGCACTTATAGAAGCATTTTCTAAGGTTCTTTCTCAGATTAAAGTTAGTTTTAGATTTTTTTCCATTTTTTCTTGATGACATTAATATTACAAAATTTACTAGTAAGATACAGGTACTTTCTTCATATCTCACAGAAAGTTGACTCATTGCACTTATAGAAGCATTTTCTAAGGTTCTTTCTTAGATTAAAGTTAGTTTTAGATTTTTTTCCATTTTTTCTTGACGACATTAATATTACAAAATTTACTAGTAAGATAAAACATTCAGATCCAAACAAATTTGAAACATCAATGCACTAAACATTCGTGTTAATATCTATTGAAATTAGTCCACAACAGTTTTCAGAAAACAGATAAAGGATATATATGTCCTTAGTAAGAGGCATGATTTATAAAATACATTTAGGCCAACTAATTTGAGCTATCTCTAATTACTAGTATAATTACAATAGTTCAGTAGGAGAGGAAAAGGAATCCTGGCACTGACTTTTGGCCTTTATATTTGCAAATCTAGAAGGAAGAAGGATTAACAAACCCTTCCAGATTTAATTTAGTTCTCTCCCATTATCTGAAGCAGAATTTGAGCATTTGAATGTTATATCTTTGTCTATAGATAAATAGGATAATTCTGAAGCGATCTCAGTCAGAATTTACATTTGAAGACATAGGGGGATTCATCCCACTCATGGATTGAGAAAGTGGCATCTTTCTTGAATGTCCGTTCTACATAGATGTAAACTTCCTGCAACGATCAGAGTGTTTTGAGTAGAATTTATTGGTTATAACTCTGTTTGCAGAGTAAAAGGAAAATTCTAATCGATTTCAGATAGAAATTTCATTTGAAGGCATAGGGAGAGTCACTCCCACTCTTGGTTGGATACAGTGGAAGTTATTCACTAGCATACATGCACAACTCTACGATCTATCAAACTTTGAAGAGATGATAGGAAACTAGCCTCTCTATTACATTTTATTATTGGCCTAAATAGGCTCTCGGCTATGCAAAGCTGAATTTGATAAAAAATAATTTGATTCACTATTGTACTCAGCCGATTTGGTTAAAAACCATGGCTTTTTTTTTATATACAATATTCGTTTATGTTAAATAAAAAAGTATAATTACAGTAGCATTAAATAGAATTGATTACAACTAAAAAATTACTAGCATACGGTTTACTCTAAAACCGTAAACCAGTGACAGATAGTACTCGTTTAGACATGTAAGCAGAGGATTTCCAGCCTTATAACACAAGTACTAGTATTTAATCTATGTAACTCAGCACGTATAGAGATTATAAGGCTTTTATTCTAGAAATGCTATGTATTAGGATTCTTACTTGTAAGGCATAAGTCATGGTTAAATGGATCATGAAAGCAGTACTAGCATCACTGAATTACCCATATAACATATGATTGGTAGTTCAGCCGAATAACGCAGATACAGAAGGAGAGGAATCCTTGTCACGATCTTCAGTTATAAAATAAGAACATTTAAAACAACATACGACATTAATATTACAAAATTTACCAGTAAGATTAGACATTCAGATCCAAACAAATTTGAAACATCAATGCACTAAACATTCGTGTTAATATCTATTGAAATCAGTCCACAACAGTTTTTAGAAAACAGATAAAGGATATCGTTTTCCTCATACTCATATCCCAGTATATAAACAAACCATATCCCAATATAGAAACAAAATACTTTTCCTAGTATATCATCGTTGAAACCCCAAGCTATTCATTTAGGAATATTGTTCAAGGTTTATCCTAACTTAATTATTACAATCAAAACTAACTTAAATTTATATTCCTGTGCCCTTATGGTTTTAAGGAAAACAGTTCCAGTAGATCTATCGAGTCCCGGGGGTCTTAATCGTTGAGCCACACATGTTGCATTAGTGCCTGACATATGGTATCGATATAATTTGACCAAAATACACATCCACGATCCACATATCCAAGATAGAGAAAAAGAAAAAATATGAATAAGTAAAAATATGAAAAAAAAACATTAATATAACATGAAGTGGTTGCAGAATTTCTGATTCTGCAGCTGCTTCTTATTATAGAGCTAGACACCAATTAATAATTAAAATAGGGCTCAAAAATTTAAATCAAACTAAAAATTACCTTCAAACAAAATATATACAAGTAGCTACATATACTGGGACAAAAATCAAAATGATACTATGATTTCTTCACAAAATCACTGGAATTGGGGTTGACGAAGATATTTATGCCTATTGTATTAATAACTGCTTTACCAGTAGATTTTTTGAGCCTATTCTTAAGCTCACACACCTCGGCTTGGTGTTGTTCATTTAGCAATCTTTTCTCTGTTTTGAGATCTCCAATTATACCTTTAAGATCTATAATTTGTTGTACCATTGAATACATGGTAGCCTGATAATAATCTACCAAATTCCTACAATTAGCAGTACAACCTTGCTTTTCACCCACATCCATATTTGTTGCTTGTTGTTGACTATCTGAAACATTTGATTCTTCGTTAATTTTCTGAAGCATTACATCTATACCAGGACCAGAAGGTTGAGAATTATGTTGTTCTTGTTTTTTAACTTTTTCTACAACTACATCAGAACTCTTCTCAAATCTTTTTTCACATTCTGGAGTGACATTATCAGAGTCTGTCACTACCTCGTTCTCCATCTTTTGCGGATCTGTGTCAGGTTTTGATTCATCCTGATCTGGTATGTCAATGACCGAAATCGTTTCTGGATGACCTCTCTGCTTGTTTTCTTTTGCCTTACTATACCTAGCATAGCCGGATAGAAGACGGGATTGTCTTTTGTATTTTACATTGTTTATAGGCCTGCCAACAGTCTTTCTAGGTCGTAGATTTCTTATTGGTGGAACATCTTTTTTTCCTAGAGACTTGTGATCTTCAATCTGGTCATTTTTTACCGTCCTCTGTGCAAAATCATTTCTCACTATATTGCTAGAAACATTGTTTGGTTCAACTACAACATAATTTTGAACAGTATAAGCTACTGCATTTACATTGCTAACCTTAGGAACATCCGTTTGAACCAAATCTTTTAATTTATTCAAATTATTCAACAAATGAACAACCTCAAAACTTTCTAAAACAGAATCAATAATATCATCCAGGGATTCATTATAAAGATGAGATTGACAGTGTGTTTGAGCAACTGTACCTATGAATTCACCGTAACTCGGTGACAGAGGCATTGAATCCATCAACTGCACAGTAAATGTGGGTTTAATATTGGTTATATTTTCACTCAAGCATTTATCCTGGCATCATGAAACCTCTTCATTGCGTAGTGGCTGAACATCCCCCTGGACACATAACTCTGAGTGAACCTAATTTTCTTTCGCTGGCTCCAATGAGACTGATTCCTCATTGAAAGATGATGTTGGATCAGGGTGGTCAAGAGTGGTATCCACTGGAAAGGATATTTCAGTTTCGGGGATAGAAGTTTGATCCATATCTGGAGGGGAAGGATACTCAACATCTGGGGCTAGTGCTAACTGTTCCGATATCCCCCTATCGAACCCATTTCTTTCTAAGAAGTCAAACCATGTTTGGGCCAATTGCTCAAGATGCAACTCAACGAGGATTCTAATTAGGCCGAAATGACATAAAACCTGTTCGGATTCCTTATATGTTCCATGATAGCGCGATGACATAACTTTGAGGCTAAGCAGCAGGAAATGGGGTAAGTTCAACTGAAACCCCAATGTGGCCATGAAAATCCTAACATGATACCTCAAAACGTTGCTATATCGACTGTCACAGGTGATAAAATAATAGATAGGTTTAAACATCTTCCTCCATTTAGGTTTGAAATAGGTCAAAGCCATACCTTTAGTATATTGCTCAGGATCGATAGGCTTAGCTAATAGCTGCTTCCATGGAACATTCTTGAGCTGCGCATGCTTGCCCCATTTCTCACCCTCATTTGACAGACCCGTGGCCGCAGCGATGAAGTCCTCATCAATCTGGAATTTTACATCCCCAACCGCAATCCTTTCTCCATCAAACAATTTAGCGAAGGCTACTGTGACTCCTCTACTATAGCCACGAAATTTCCTAATGAATTCTATCCACCCAGCTCTCTCAAAACCCTTGAGAATTTCGGAATCCGATTCAACAGCAGTTGCATTGTCAGGTTCAAATCTGCAAAGATTCCCATGACCACAATGGGCGACACGGGATTCCAGAACTTAGGAATTCAGCAAGAAAAAAAAAGAACAAGATAGAGATTGAACTAGAATAGGCAACACAGGATTCCAAAACTTAGGATTTCAGCGAGAAAAAAATAGAACGAGACAGAGACTGAACCAGAACAGGCAACACAGGATTCCAAAACTTAGGATTTCAGCGAGAAAAAAACATAACAAGATTGAGAGTGAACCATAATTTTGATGGGTGAATGCGTTGTAAAAACCGTCCCACAGGAAACATGTGGAAGGTATGGTCCTCACCGCCTTGGCTTGTCAGTTTTTCAAGAAGTATTAAGAACCAGAATAGGCAACACATGATTCCAAAACTTAGGATTGCAGTGAGAAAAAAACAGAACTAGACCGAGAGTGAACTAGAATTTTGATGGGTGAATGCATTGTAAAAACCGTCCCACAGGAAACATCTAGAAGGTATGGTCCTCACCACCTTGGCTTGTCATTTTTTCAAGAAGTATTAAGATAGGGCATGTCAAGTAATAACTGATAAGGTACAGAGACTGAGGTATGGTCCTCACCGCCTTTGGCTTGGCATGTCAAGTAATAAATGACAAGGTACAGAGACTGAGGTATGGTCCTCACCGCCTTTGGCTTTGTGTGTCAAGTAATAACTGACAAGGTACAGAGACTGTAAGTGTTGCATTAATAATATGTGCATGAGAGGGATAGGTGTCATTTAGGAAGTATAGATTTTACTGTCACGACATGTCTTCTGTAATGCCCCTAGAATGACTGTGGACCTTAAGGGAACCTTTCGAGTGACCCGACTGAACAACTTCGATATAATGGTCTCTTGAGCCTTCTTATGCCTTAAATGATTGAGGACAACCTGAAGATGTAAATGACGACAATAATTGATAAATGAATTAAGGAATTAAATTCTATGTGTGGAAAGGGATAATTGATTGATTACATCTTGATTAATGATTAGCCCTGATTGATCAAGTCAAAGTGCAGTAGGACAATTACAGTCCTAGCTCTGCGACTTGGGAGGACGCAACTGAGATGCATCGTAGCTTTCCATGTTTTTTATTCTGAACTTCGGGACGAAGTTATAATTAAGTAGGGGTGTATGTAGTGCCCGTAGACTTGTGTAGACATTGAGGGCACCTGCTGAGTGACTTTGCTGATTGAAACATTAATTAAATAACCTTTTGACCTTTTTTTTTTTTTTGAGTATGTGTATCTGAACTGTTGAGGTAAATGAATAATTGCATATGTTAAACGATTAGCTATGACTATGAAAAATTATGTTGATGGATAATGCTTAACGAGTAGCAGTATGGTGATTATGTATTTGGCGACGAAATGTATATTTGATAAGATGAATGAGAAGTTTGAATAAATCATAAATGTTTAACAATGCTAGAGTTAGAAACCAGATGATGATTGTTGAGAACAGTGCTACTAATAATTTGTTGCGAGAAGTGTGTGTAGAAACAAGTGAGACGGTTCACCAACGGACACACAAAGGAACATGGAGGGTCGTAGAGTACAGGTAAATCACACACAGGGGAAGCGACAACGATGTCAACTTTCGACAAGAATACCACGCATGAGCAGATAAGCATTGATCCGCTTGCTCAAGAGGAATGCGTGAGGACGTACGAGGTGGGCCACGACGGAGCTGGTCACGTACGAGTTGAGGGGTGCGCAGTGAGAACGGACTCACTCCTCAGCGCCATTAGTCCCTAGATAGCATGTAGACGGAGGATGGATGGTAACGATTCCTAAAATCTCTACAAGAGTTCCCGCAAGTCAAAATGGAAAGATGGTGGCAGAAGGGCCCAACGATGCGGTACCCTGTCAAGAACAGAAAGAATGGACGCAAGGACCCAACGAGGTGGTACCATGCCAAGGAATGGAAACCATGGATGATTGGACCTGACGGAGTGGTGCCATGTCAGGGGATTAAAAAATTAAGGAACCAGGAGCCCAACGATGTGGCACCGTGATCCTAGTGAGTTTGATTGTTAAATTAAACTGCATAAAAACTTAGGAGAATAACTCTAGATTATTACTTAACAAATGCATAACAATAGCTTAGACATTTGCACATGAATAGTTATTTTGTTGAGCATTTAAATTAATAGAAATTATTATTTAGGAGCAAAATAGATTAGACACCTAGTCAACTAAAAGCTAGGAGTTGATTAAAATATCTGGGGGACAAACTAGAGCAAACTTAGGGATGTAGGTGCACTTCCCAGAGAAACTGACACTTGGATGGGTGAGTGTTTTAATTAAATAAATAATTAAAAATATTTAATTATGCATGAAGCGACATGTGTCGCAGGAGATTTCCCTTTATAAGGAAGGCTTAAGGAATGGGTAAGGGGCCCATAATTTGGACGATTGTCATAATTTTCGAATGCCTCAAAGACTTGCTGCTATCTAAGGGTTTGGCTTAGAAATCCTGGTGGGAAGGGAAGCCCAAGCTGAATTTCTGAAATACTTGTGTGAGCTCTACGACCCAAAGCTCGGGGGAGGCCATGCGACTGAAAGCATGAGCCTATGGTTGGGTGGTGAAGCTAACGGTTGCTTCGCCTATGGTTAAACGAGCTTTGCTGGAGGGATCCTACGAAAGACGCAGACAACAATGGACCAGTTGGATTGGGTTGACAGGTTAAGGTTTGCTTATTTTTGTTAAGTTATTCACTCTTTTATTTTATTTTTCCAATAACTATAATGGCTAATTTGTTTGTATGAAGTTTTTAAAGTTTCAGGTTCAGTTCAAGGGGACCCTAAAGGAGGGGTCCTACATTAACGTTCACCATTGAGTATGCCACGTCTGGGAGCTGTAATGATAGCATTTGCTAAGGTGGAGAGAAGACCTATGTTTTATTGATGCCACGTCAGGGAGCTGTAATGATAGCATATGCTAAGGTGGAGAGGAGACCTCGGTTTTATTAACAAGTGGAATGTAAGGACCTGAAGATAAAGTACACATCATCCCAACGAATGAATCGAGTTTATTCATTTCATTTACTAAATGAGAGTCAATGGTGTTTGAAAAATTAATGGCATCAAATCAAAATAATGGAGAAATAAGTAATTAAAGATATGTGACACATGGAGAAGTGCTAAATCGTTAAAGTTTATATTTATTCTTTGATTAAAGTTGTGGAATGTGTAAATGGATTTGATATTAGGATGTTTAAACATGATATTTGGATGTGCTTCATCAACTAATGTTGAATGTCGACATAATATTAAAAAAATAAAGTTTGTTCACTTCAATTACTATCAACTACTATTATAGACTAAACAACTATCCATGTGTGTGTGAGAATCCAGGGATTGTGTCCCTTCTCGATTCTCGGAATATGCCAAGCATTAAAGAACAAGGGAAAGTAATCTTTTGTAATGAATTTCATAAAGTTAGGAAATCAAGGGACAAACTTCCATTAATCAAGAACTCGTTGGAAGGTCTAGTTAGGATTCTATTCAATTTTCATTCAAATATATATATTATAATATATATATATTTGAATGAAACTTCAACTACTAACAAACCAGGGTTTGAAAGATTGCATTACGAAATCAATTGGAAAATCAACCTTTTAACTCATGTTGAATTATTAGGCAATTGAGGCTCGCCATTCCACGTTTATGCATGGACTAGTAACTACAAATTATCAAGAGAAAGGGTCAAGTTAGGTTCATAATAGGCATATTGAGTCACAATTGAATGAAGGGGTCAATCATTGAATACCATGGCAAACAATTCAATAATAAAAAATAGTAAATAAAATGAATTGATATAATATAAATGGTGCTTAGAGATCTTGGAACAAAAATCAATTGTTAACATAGACCATAGTCTTTCTCAGACAATGTTGATAAATTATCACCGATCCCATACACATGCCTATATTTCATGATATCAAATATATACTATTACCCAAAAGTATGTCCTAACAAATTAAAATATGTTTATAAATCATCTTGAATTTTATAGGTGAAAGAAATACAAATTTATTCATGAAGTTGGACATATAATCATCCCAAATGCAATAAACTCAAAGTTTGATCACTAAAATTTTATCTATACTTTTTTAACATGTATTAGCTATGTGCATTTCAAAAAAATCTCCATACTCTTTGAAAAGTAATTACTAGTTAATATTATTTAATGTTTTGATGGGGATTGTTTGATAAATACTTTATGAGTAACACTAGGAATTTATTTGGAAATAAACTTAAAATATTTATATTGATTAGTAGAGGTATTACAAAGAAGTGATGGTTCATTTGTTTCACAATTTCAATGAAGACAATTACCATTTCCCTTATACCTGCATTTTTGTGATCTAGAATAAGCTGTAGAATTCCATTAAGTTGATGCATAGTTAACAAAAAACAAAATAATTGAACTATCATTCCTCTTTTGGATTCCATGCTTTCAGTCATGGAATCCAAAAGGCGAATCATTTATAAATGATGTCAATGGATATCCATAAGTGAAATAGCATAACACTGCATTCTTGACATCTCCATCGAAAAATTGAATGGCTCATATTGTAGAAATTATACCAATGAGAGTTCAAATCCTAAAATAGAAATAAATAGCCATGCATGTAAATATTACCTGGGCGGCTAGGTCCATTGTCATTGATAATGAATACGCTGCTAAAGCCTTAAAATGGGGGGATCCATTCAATTTTGTGAAAAATGCTCTTGTGCTTGTGCTAGAGGGAAAGCTAACACGTGTTAGATTTCCTCCATGGTCCCTTGTGCTTGTGCTGGAAGCGCATCTAACATGCACTATGCCATTCCCTTATGCTTTTGCTATAAGGACAGCTAACATTGATTAGATTTTCTTCATGGTGCAATGTGGTTGTACGGGTTGGAAAGCTAACACATGTTAGATTTAATTCACCTTGCCATGTTCTTGTGAAAAATTCCCTTGTACTTGTGCTAGAGAGAAATATAACATGTGTTGATTTCCTTCATGGTGCAATGTATCCGATTGCAATGCTCTTGTATTGGTAGGAAACATAACACGTTGTAAAATCTCAAGCACAGCTGAATCTAGCTACTGTGGATTCCTCACTGGTGAAAGATTGCACAACATTTGCAAGAATGGCATAAAAAAAATTTAAATGAATGAAGAACAATTACACATGAAATGGTGAATAATGTCAATATTATTAACTGTCCAACCTTAACAAAGGTTAAGAACACCCATATATACAAATCTGGAAGAATTCGAATCCATCTGGTGTGTTCACACTGATCTAGCTTAGAAAAAGCTCAAACCCCCCTAGGTTGACCAAAATATCCCAAACCATCCCAAACTGGTTCGAATCTGCAGTGTGAATGCTGGGAATGACTGGACAGGCCCATGTGACCTCACACATGTGAAGAAACTGGTTGGCTAGAGGTTTGGAGTCTAAAATTGGTCAAAAATGTGACAAAACAAGGCAAGATTGTCCACAAAGAGAGCAAATGCGCCCTAGGTAGAAGAGAAGCATGCTAAGTGCATTAAATGACCTGAGGAGGGCGCTCTAGGCATGCTGAGTGCATTAATTGCCCTGGGGAGCGCTCCACTTGGCTGGTTTGACTCAGCACTTGTTCACATTTGCCATCTAGTTCATGATAATTGACCATTTAGTAGCTAATCAACTTAGGGATGTAATCATTAATCACTTGGGCTAATTAATCATCATTAATAAATGATTAATGTACATAGGTGGAAAAATGTTCTAACACCCCCCCCTTAAGCTAGACTTAGTGAAATATCAAAAATTAAGGCCTTGGCAACTAGGCTCAAGTCACCTTTTACATCATAAAATTTATTTGTCCATGTAAAATGAGGAAAGAGGCAAAACCACATGGGAAAAATCCTCCCTCAAGAATGGACATGATACAGAGATGATCAAAAGGTCTTCAACAGGTCTTGTTCTTCACTTGAATGAGTTGAATGAACAACTTCTTGCTGAAATACTTGGTGAAGATGTTGTGGATGTCATGATCATGCACCAATTCTTCAATGTTTTGTAGGAAAAAAACATGTTGGAAGGCTCCTTGAATCTCATCATTTGATGATGGGGGAGCATTATAAGAATGCTTCTTGCTGCATACATACTCTGATATGAATACATGATCAATAATGGAAAAGATATCTCTGCAAAATCCTTCCCAAAGAACATCAAAAATCTCAACAAAATCTGCATTTTGAGGAGCTTCCACATGGCAAATCAAACCATGAATCTTCCTTCCGAACTGATGTAGCACCTTCCCAAATCTGTAATAGAGATCATGTGGCTCTGATATATCAGAATAGGAGCCATATGGAGCAGCAAAAACTAGAGGTATAATGTCTCCATGATCGAATGGTTTTACAGTAAGAGAAGTGTGTGTAACTGGATCACACTGACAGTTGAGCAAACTTGAAGGGTCTGGAGACTTGAGTTTTGAACCATAGGTGGTAAGATCAGGTCCAGACATGTGGAACAGCAGTCCCATGATAGCCAATGACATGGATGTCCAACCAAGGAATGATATGCAAGACATAAAACCAAGATAGATCAGTGACACAGTTTTGGAAACAATAAAATTGTGAGATTTTCCAACTGTAGAACTTGGGGTTTGTGTGGTCTTTTGGGCATCCGATGGTTGGGGAAATGGTTTGATGGCTGTCATAACCTGTATATCAGCCTACATATTATCTTCCATATCAGAATATGAAAGATCTGATTGAAGTGGGAAAGAGCTTTCAGAAGGCATGTCAAAAACTAGTGAAAAATTACTAGTATTGGGAGAAAGCTTCGGTGAACTGGATGGAGATTCTTTCAGGGGAGAGACTGATTTTCCCGAATCTGATATATCAGAATGTAAATCAGAAACAGAGATATCAGAAAAATATTTGGCTCTTTCACCCAAATCATAGAGCTTTTTACCTTTGCATGTGGCATAGAGGCAATGATCTTGTTCCAAAGAGAGCTTGGCTTCTTCTCTTCTTGCAAAATCTGGAACATCAATGTTATGTTCTTCAAGTAGCTTGGTTAGAATGTCTATCTTCTTTCTGAAACATGATTTTTCATTGTGAGAACCTCTGCAATAACCACATTTGGGCTTCTCTTTCTTGCTCTTCATCTTCTTGACTTTTGAATCTTCATCACTTGAACTTGAGCTTTCATCACTTGAATGCTTCTTCTCCTTCATCTTCTTCTCTTGAGGTTTCGGCCCCTTTGGTTTTTGCTTGCCTCTTCCGTATTTCGAATCTCCAGCTGCAAGAACTTGGTATTTTTGCTTGATGGAGCCCATCAAGACCAGCTTGTCTTTCTCTTGAGTTAGCATCTCCATGAAGTCAGCCAAAGATGGCATCTTCCAACCTCTAACTGTGAGCCTTGTGGAGTTGAAGGAAGACACAAAAACTGAGTATTCAGAACCCAATTTGGAGAGAATGGACAACACCAACTGTTCTTCTTTCTTTTCTATGCCACATTGTCTGATCTGCAAGACCAAGTTCTTGAACTTGGTGAAGAAGTCCTGGATGGAATCGAAATTCCCTGGGCTCAGTGAGACAAGCTCATTTTCGAGCTGGTGGCCTCTCATCTCATCAGTCTTTCCAAACAGTGTCTCAAGCTTGAGCCACACTTCATTTGGAGTTGCTAGACTTTCTACATGAAACAGGAGGTCTCTCGAAATGCTGAGACAAAGGAGGCCAAATGCCTCATCCATTCTGTTAAAAAACTTGGATTTCTCCACAGCTGAGTTTGGCTCCACCTCAGTGCCCATCGTGATTCTGTAGAGACCCTTGGATCTCAGCAAAATCACCATTTCTGCCTTCCAATCGAAATAGTTGAAGGGAGTGAGCACGTTTGGGTGAGATGGCTCCATTCTCCTCTGCTGCAATTCGCACTTGCTGACAATGCTGATCTTCAGTACCTGCAAACAACTCTCAAATCACTCTGGAGGGATCTACACTCACAGATTCGAACCCTGTATGGATAGTGGGTGCATTCGGGAGAGCATCACACCTGAGAGGAGCCACTAGATTTCTCCAGTAAGCTCAAGGCAATGGCCTCAGGAATTATGTGGTTTCTCCACTGTTTCTGGCAATCCACTACAACAGTCTGCTGGTTCGAATTCTAGCTCCAAGAGCTCTGATACCATGTAAAATCTCAAGCACAGCTGAATCTAGCTACTGTGGATTCCTCACTGGTGAAAGATTGCACAACATTTGCAAGAATGGCATAAAAAAAATTTAAATGAATGAAGAACAATTACACATGAAATGGTGAATAATGTCAATATTATTAACTGTCCAACCTTAACAAAGGTTAAGAACACCCATATATACAAATCTGGAAGAATTCGAATCCATCTGGTGTGTTCACACTGATCTAGCTTAGAAAAAGCTCAAACCCCCCTAGGTTGACCAAAATATCCCAAACCATCCCAAACTGGTTCGAATCTGCAGTGTGAATGCTGGGAATGACTGGACAGGCCCATGTGACCTCACACATGTGAAGAAACTGGTTGGCTAGAGGTTTGGAGTCTAAAATTGGTCAAAAATGTGACAAAACAAGGCAAGATTGTCCACAAAGAGAGCAAATGCGCCCTAGGTAGAAGAGAAGCATGCTGAGTGCATTAAATGACCTGAGGAGGGCGCTCTAGGCATGCTGAGTGCATTAATTGCCCTGGGGAGCGCTCCACTTGGCTGGTTTGACTCAGCACTTGTTCACATTTGCCATCTAGTTCATGATAATTGACCATTTAGTAGCTAATCAACTTAGGGATGTAATCATTAATCACTTGGGCTAATTAATCATCATTAATAAATGATTAATGTACATAGGTGGAAAAATGTTCTAACACACGTGTTAGCTTTCATTCAACATCCAATTTTTTTGTTGTAAATGTCATTGTGTTGGTGCTGGAAACACATCCAACATGCACTATGCATTGTCCTTATGCTTTTTCTTTCAAGAAAGCAAAAATTCATCAGATTTTCTTCATGGTGCAATGTGGTTGAACCTGTATGAAAGCTAACACATGTTAGCTTTCATTCACCATGCAATTTTCTTGTGAAAAAACCCCTTCTACTTCTTCTTGAGGGAAAGCTAACACTTGTTAGGTTTCCTTCATGGTGCTATGTATTTGATTTCAATGTTCTTGTACTGGTAGGAAACCTAACACATGTTAGCTTTCATTCACCAAACAATTTTATTGTTCTAAATGCCCTTGTCCTTGTGTTGGTAGCACATCTAACGTGCACTATGAAATGACCTTATGCTTTTGCAACAAGGAAAGCTAACATTCATTAGATTGTCTCCATGATGCAATGTGGTGTACAGGGAGGAAAGATAACAAATGTTAGCTTTCATTGACCATGCAAAGTTCTTGTGAAAAATGTCGTGTTGCTTGTGCTAGATGGAAAGCTAACACGTGTTAGATTTCCTTCATGGTCCAATGTATTTGATTGCAATGTTCTTGTACTGGTATGAAACGTAACACGTGTTATATTTCATTCACCATGCGATTTTGTTGTTCTAAATGCCCTTGTGCTTGTGCTGGAAGCACATCTAACATGCACTATGCCATTCCCTTATGCTTTTGCTATAAGGACAGCTAAAATTCATTACATTTTCTTCATGGTGCAATGTGGTTGTACGGGTAGGAAAGCTAACACGTGTTAGATTTAATTCACCATGCCATGTTCTTGTGAAAAAATGCCCTTGTACTTGTGCTATAGAGAAATATAACATGTGTTAGATTTCCTTCATGGTGCAATGTTTTTGATTGCAATGCTCTTGTATTGGTAGGAAACATAACACGTGTTAGCTTTCATTCAACATCCAATTTTTTTGTTGTAAATGCCCTTGTGCTTGTGCTTGTATTGGAAGGATATCTGTCACATGCAAGATATTCCAATTTATGCAATGTTGTTATTAGAAATTGCCTTGTGCTTAGGGCTAAAGAAAGCTAGCAAAAGTCAATTTGTTACTAGTGGAATGTTGTTATTAGTGATGTGTTTATGAGCTTTTGTTTGGAGAAATACTTTTTTTATTCAAATACAAAACAAAGCTAGAAATCTAATTTTTACTTCCATAATTTGAAAATTTGGTAATAGTTTTTAACTATTTATTTCAGAAATGATGGAATGCCAAGCAAGTGAGATTTCAAAGGAGTCATCCCAGAAAAAGGAAACTTAAAAAAAACACCGCGAAAAACATATTTACATGGTATGGTTGTTTCAAACTTAGTTTATATTTCATTATAAATGATTACACAATCAAATTTCTTGTACTAAGATTGCCCATGGTTAGAACTTTCTTCATCTTGATTATATTAATGAAATGATGTGTTAGAAGAGGATTTGTAAATATTTTATAATCGATGTGTTTTTTGTCCATCAAAAGTTATTTAAATATGTTTCTACAATTGATTTTAGATGCCAAGAAGAATGATGCAAGTGGGGTTGCAAAGAAAGTATCAAAGAAAAAAGGTAATGAAAATACGACACAATTCATGTATCGTGGTACTGGTATGCATTTTAATCTAGTTTATAGTCATTTACTAATAGTTATAGGATATTTTAGTATGAAATTTGAGACTAAATGAAGTTTGATATATCATGATTATGGGTTGCAAGCTTGCATATGACATTAACTTCCTTGTTATGTATTCTCAGGTAGATAAATAATGTTTGTTATTTCATGTTTTTACATCCAATTGAAATTATAAACAAAGTTTTCTACTATTATTTCTAGATACGATAGAGCCTGGTGAAGTTCAGATTCAAACTAAAGCAATTGGCAAAAAAAGAAAATAAATTGATACACAAACAATGACTCCATCTGGTATGGTAGTTTTATACGTTATCTATTCTCCTTTATAAATGTTTATATAAGATGGTCCTTATGCAAAATATATGATAGAATTTGTAAATATTATTTCTTTTCGATTTATGCTAATAATAAATTTTTTTTATCAGAATCTATCGGTTCAAAAGGAAACAAAATGATAGGTTCATCAACAAAAAAACAAAGAAGGAGCTCACCCCAGATTGCAATTTCAACATCTATTACCACTTCAGTTTTTGAAATGATCAAACAGTTTAATACTCCCAATAAATTTGAGTTTGTGAGGGACTGGTATATTCAAATAGATACTCCTTCAAATATGTACCCCGATATGTATATATTTGGATCCAAAAATGGATAAAATCCAGATATATTAGGAATAATTGTTATCTATTATTTCGATGGTGATAGTGCTATTATATTTCAAGTGGAGGTTGTAAAAGAAAATGAAGTCAAATTAGTTTCTGGCCAAGTGGAGTACAACAAATTTAGACGAGATTTGGTAGAAGCTTCAATTTTGGATGCCTCATATACAATAAGAGACTCAATGTTTAAGTTGGATAGTTTTGAGAGCTTCGATAAATCTGGGTTAACCAATTCTACAGATATTTTAGAACGTATCACTAATGTTCTAAAATATCGCAATCTCAAATGCATGAAAACATCATCTGTCCTTATTTATTTGCATCAAAGAGGAAAATTACCTACTAAAATACCAGATGATAAACTTGATGCACATTTACTTGCTTTGAGAAGGGTATATCTAAAAGACCTGGAATTGACCATTGTAGGTAGTGAATTCATACCTACTGCAGAATTTCAGAAGGCTAGTAAAGCTGAATCTCAGATGGTAAAGCTAGTAGATCAATGTGATGAAATTCATGAGGCCTTTAAGGAATGTTATTTATTTTCAACAACTTTTAGAAGAAATGCTGATGTTGAAAGATGTAAAGAAGCCCCCAAAGTTTTTAAGTTGAGAGCACGGGATGATTGCAATGTTCAACTATTAGTGAAATCATTCCTAGAGAAATTTCAAACAACATTGCCTGATGCTCTTCTGATTCCATTCGATATCAATGAGTCTGATCCACTAGTGAACCCTGTCAAAATTTTGAACGAGACAGATATAAATGCCAAGAACATCAACTTTTGGATAGTTGATGGCCAACACACCATTCAGTCAGCCAAAGAGATTCTAACAAATCCTAACTATAGTGTTTCTGTGGAGGCAAAGAAAAAGTATAAAGAACGTAGTGCTCAATTCTTGGATCCTTCAGTTGAACCAAGTGTTGTGATTCACATTTGCTTTCAATTAAATTCTGCAAATAAGGTGTTCTTCAAAACTCCACTCATTGATTCTGTGTGCTCTGCAAGAAATTTATTAATTGCAAATGACAAATTAAAGAGGAGGATTGGAAATTAAAAGACAATAGAAGACAAGGTATGTACTTTTTATTATCTTTGCACCTCATGGTTTATTAGTTTCATATTCATAGTGAAATCTTATTAATATATATTGACTTATTTATATCTACATTGAATTCTTATAAGTTTATATTTACTTTTTTATAGGTTGATGATGAAATGTTGTGCTCATTCTTCGATTGTGCAATTTCAAATTTCACTGATAAAAAAATTCTATTGTATCTTGATCAAGCTGGTTGGGATAAATGGGACACTGTTTTTAATTGTTACTAACTTGGCACGTTGAAGTGTTCTCCCAGTCAACCAAATTTTGAAAAGTACAAGACAAATACCTTACAGAGTTTGACAGCTGCTACTTTTCGCCCCCTTCAAGGACTAACCTTTCAAGAGATTACTACTCTAGCAGATAAGCTATTGGATGGAACTATTTGGTTTTCTATTCCAATGAACCATCCAAACAATGCAATAAAATTAAAAGACTATTGTTCTAAATTGAAAACCAATAGAACAGTCTTAGATGCAATGGTTGAATATTGTCAAGATCACGATGAGAAATTGAATGATAAGAGTCTTACAACATTCAATATCATCGAGAATTATGAAATTGATGATATCATTTTTGCCAACTTTTGCAAAACTATTGCAGGATCAACTTTTGTGAAAGGAACAAGAAATACTAAAATAGAGTCCCTTTCTAAGCAAGCATGTGGTGTCCTTGACAGAATAATAAATGGATCAATAAGCATACAACAAGTTGACAACAATTTTGAATTCGGTTGCTTTTTTGGGGGACTAGGTCTTCTATCAACACTTTGGCACTCTTTTCCTCATCAGTTGCAGCCAACTCTATGGACTGACCTTGTTGTTTTGGATACGTTGGATTTGAAAAAAGAAGCATTCAACAAGGGTTATTATCTAGAATTTTTTCGATTTTTTATCGAAAATAATGAGCTGGATGAATTTACTATGGTTCTCTTTGCAGAACTTTGATCATTTAATGATGTGCAACAGGCTTTGGAAATTGCAATAAAGAATTCCAGGTTCAACTACAACATGACTATTGGCCTTTATGAATATCAAAAACAAAATAGTTATTATAGTCATGATAATGTCTTGACTATACATTTCTATACTTCAGACTTAAAGAAATTTGAGGCTTCAAAATACACTCACAATTTTGAAGACACAATTGATGAAAGTGAGAGAGATTTTGATTTCTGGATGGATTTATTAGAAAAGCATCAACAATGTAGTGATGCAAAAGTGATTATTTCTCTTTATGAAAGGACCAATTTGATCAAGGCTTGTTCTACATATAAAAGGAGAATTGCATGCATTGTACAAACAGAGTCACAAAGGGAAAACATGTGGGATATTCACAACTCTTTTCAGCTGACAAACACAATATCCACCAACTTTATGGAAAATTCAGGTAATACACTTCCTTTGTTGTTTATATCTTGATTTTATGTTGTTTAGATTTCTTAATTGTAAAGCTTTTTACTACATTGACTACTGATGGATGTTGTAAAACAGAAAATGATGATTGTGGGAAAGAGAGCAATAATCAACATAGTGTGGACAATGTTGAGAAAAGTTTGGAAATAGAAATAAAAAGAGACGAATATATGCTACTAGGTACATAAATTTCTTGGTTGTTTCTCTTGTTATTTTCTTATATTTTCAATTATCAAACCCAAGATCCATCAACTTCCTTTGTTGTTTCTATTTTTATTTTATGTTGATTGGCTATCTTAATTGACAAGTATTTTTACGAATTTGACTATTGATGGAGAATGTAAAATAGAAAATGATGATTGTGGGAAACAATGCAAGAATCAAAATATTTTGTACAATGTTGAAAAAAGTATGGAGATGGAAATAGAAGGAGAAGGAGATAGCATACCAGGTACATAAATTTATTGGTTGTTTCTCTTGTTATTTTCTTATCTGTTCAATAATCAAACCCAAGATCCATCAACATGCTTTGTTGAACTTATGTTTCTATTTTATGTTGTTTAGCTTTCTTAATTGCCAAGTTTTTTACTAATTTGACTATTGATGGAGATTGTAAAATAGAAAATGAAGATTGTGGGAAACAATGCAACAATCAATATATTTTGGACAATGTTGAAAAATGTCTAGACATGGAAATAGAAGGAGAAGGAGATAGCATACCAGGTGCATAATTTGTTTCATTTTCATCTTGTTATATTTTTAAATTTATTTAATTGTCACTTTTTATAACAAATTTTGAATTTTTATTATAGGGAAATATAAGAACAAAGGCATTAATGAAGACAATGAGCATGATATATCATAAGGCCACTGATAATACAACAATTGTCATTGCGGAAGGATATATTTTTTCCGTACATATTGTTGTGTGGTAGTTGGATTAGCCGGCTCATTTTTATCATATCTAGAATATTCTTTGAAAAATATCTTGTGGTTGCTACTATTAAACTACTACAGTCTCTAATAAGATATGGAGCACATTACATCATTTTTTTTATGTTTAGTCTGAGATTTATTCTTTTGGCTCATATGGATGGGGTAATATTTTTTTGTTCCAGTCAAATCACATTATAGTTCAAGGTGGCTAAGATAAAACCATTTCTACAAGTCATATTTTCTAATAAATGTAAAAATTGCATCTGATTATGAGTTATCATTGCAAGTTTCTTATCCTTGTCAATTTCAAATTTGCATAATATTTCCATGTGTTTCCTCACAAAGGTTTTTGGATTGCAAGTTACATAATGATTTCGATTCTCCATTGTTTAGACTTCTTAATTGGCAATCTAATTTAACTGGAGCAAGATATTCTTTGGATTTGTGATGAATTTGATGGAGTTCCAATATTAAGAAGACTTCAAAGTAACATTTTTTTTCTTTTCATGAGCAATCATCGACTTCATATTCGCACTCCTACTTTCTTGTGTTACTTCTCACTCTCCTTTGTTTCCCCTATCGATTATGTTACTAGATGAACCACATCCTTCTTACAAGTTGTAACAATGTAGGGATTTCACATGAGCATCATGTTAAGACATAAAAAACAAATATTCTTCCAAGGTTCGTGATGTCCCCTTCCCAATGCAAAGACTTTCAAGCATATCATTGATTTCTCAAACAACCAACTATGAATGGTAAAATGAACTGACCTTGTTTTTTTATAATAGTTAGTTATATGATGTGTTCATGGAATACTTGTTCCATAAATATAGAATAAATTTATTAGGTTGATGTACATATTCACATACCATTGGTTAGTTCATTATAATGGGGCCACTATAATTATATTTATTAATTTTAATTTACCTCATAAAATTCCTTTGTATACAAATTAAAAAATAAGTGATAATAAATGGGAATTAGATTATTTTTCAAAATGATTTTAATATAATTTTTTATGTTCTTAAAAGTAATGAGGTGGAGTTATGTTAATGTCTATATATGTGGTTGCAGTGCAGATGAGAATTGATATCAGTCGCAAGACGTTGTTGATCTTTGAAATGGAAGGAGTATTGTTCTCATCATATAGTAGATATGATACAAATTGTCAAATTCAAAGAAAACCAGATTGGGAATTTGGTGACATGTGCTATTTTTTTAGGCCTTTTCATTTGGAATTATTGAAATACTGCTCAAAATTTAATGATGTTTCAATATGGACATTGAATGTCATTGATAAGTACATCCGACAAGTACTTGAAAAATCAAACATTGATATCACGGTATTTCAATTCACATGGGATAGGTCTCATCGTCATTTGCATACAAAATTCAAAGGAGGGAGTACGATACAATTTTATAAGAAAAGGTTGAGCGATGTGTGGTTTCGATATGGAGATAAATATGGAGAATCAAATGTATTGCTAATAGATACATCAAATCCTAGTTCTCAGTTCGTCAGATATCGGTCAAACCATATATTGACAAAGGCGTATACATGACAGGAGCAAGATACTTGGCTTAAAAAAGTTTTATTCCCCTTTCTTAAGACACTTCATCATATCAAAGAGAAACGTGAATACATTCAAATGTTCAATAAAGCAACAACTTCATTGTTGCAGATGAAGATTATTTTTTTGAAATATTTGTTCAGAAGTACATTTCAAGTTTTCAATACAACATGGACATAGTTATTGGCGAATCAATTTGTACAACTTTATATTTTTTTGAAATATAGCACATTAATATACATTTGCATTACTGTTTATAATTGCTTTTGCATTGACTTTGTTGCAACAAAATAATTGTTTTTCTAGTGTATATAGTTTGTTTTCAAAATTGTGTTGTTCAATGGATTATTTGGAAATAAAATAATCTTATATGAGCCATCGATGCACATAGTTATTTATTGATCTCTATTTACTTTTTTAAGGGGAAATTTTATTTCCGTTCTTGATATTCTAGTGAATCAACAAATCTCATGTCATTTGCTAAAAACATTACATAAGTGAGATTTGAATAATTTAGATGATAATAAAAGCTAACTGTACTATTCGTGCTAAATTAATGGGAAGTTAGTCATATGTGAATGAGTTGAACATTCTCAACTATAAGATATTTGATTTCTCAATCCATAACATTTAATACATTTGCGCACTAAAAACAATTGATATTTGTAAAATTGCAATACTATCATATTATAAGGAAACAAGGCACATAGTCAATTAATAACTTCAAATTGCCTATAATATGCATTAATATGAATGTATAAATGTGATATGTAATTTTAAAACAAAACTATATTGAATTTCTTAGGTTGTTTGTCAATTTATGTATGACATCAAGAATTATTTATAGAGAAATGCAAATACATTGGAATGCTCAATACAAAATCCACTTCAATGTAGCTTATGGAAATTTTTTTTGAGAAATTTATTCACAAGTACATTTCAATTTATACAACATGGGCATAGCTATCAATTAATCAATTGATTTTTATTTAATTTTTTAATGGGGAAATTTTACTTCCACTCTTGATATTCTAGTGAATCAACAAATCTCATGTCGTTTGGTACAAACATGACACAAGTGAGATTTGAATAATTTACAGGATAATAAAAGCTAACTCTACTATTCAAGCTAAATTAGTGGGAATTTAGTCATACGTGAATGAGATGAACATTTTGAACTATAAGATATTTGATTTCCCAATATAGTATTTAATACATTTGCACACTTAAATGAATTAATATTTGTAAAATTGCAATAATATCATATTATATAAGGCTACAAGGCACACATTTCAAATTGCCTATTTTATGCATTAATATGAATGTATAAATGTGATATGTAATTTTAAAACAAAACTATGTTGTATTTCTTAGATTGTTGGTCATTTTATGTATGACATCATGAATTGTTTACAGAGAAATGCATATAAATTGTAATTTTCAATAAAACATCCACTTCAATGTAGCAGATGGAGATATTTTTTGAGAAATTTATTCACAAGTAAATTTCAATTTATAAAATATGGACATGGCTATCAATTAATCAATTGATTTTAATTTACTTTTTTAAAAGGAAATTTTGCTTCCGCTATAGATATTCTAGTGAATCAACAAATATCATGTCATTTGGTACAAACATGACACAAGACTTGAGATTTGAATAATTCACATGATAATAAAAGCTAACTATACTATTCATGCCAAATTAATGGGAATTTAGTTATAGGTGAATGAGTTGAACATTTCGAAGTATAAGATATTTCATTTCCCAGTCCATAACATTTAATACACTTGCACACTTAAATCAAATAATATTGGTAAAATTCCAATAATATCATATTATAAGGAAACAAGTCACACAGCCAATTAATAACTTCAAATTGCCTGTAATATGCATTAATATGAATGTATAAATGTGATGAGTAATTTTAAAAAAAAACTATATTGTATTTCTTAGATTTTTTGACATTTTATGTATGACATCATGAATTATTTATATAGAAATGCAAATACATTGGAATGCTTAATAAAACATCCACTTCAATGTAGCGGATGAAGATATTTTTTGAGAAATTTATTCACAAGATCATTTCAATTTATACAAAATGGACATATCTACCAATTAATATATTTGTATGATTTTATATTCTTTTGAAATATATGGGAATCGATAGTTATATAAATATACATTTTTATATTTTTTATGTAATGTCCCCATCTTGACCCTATTCCATTAATATTGTAAAGGATGTAAATATTGTTATTTAGTCATGGTGAGGAGCTCAAGGCCAAGGCCCCGCCATTGATTTATCGTTTTATGTATCAACAATTAGAATAGATGCATATGGTTATTGTGCTAGCCGTGCACAATGTAAATTCGGAAATCATGTAAATATGCAATGTTAATGAAAAAACAACCCACAACCAGCTATGCAATGCAACAAAGAGATGGGGCATGATCTTACAAGGAATAGGGAGGAAAAATAACCAAACCCTTGAGCCAATGGAGTCAATCCATGTGTCAATGAGAAAACCCATGAGATCCCAACTACCCATTTTGGGGTTAGGGACCCAATTATTTAAACTCTTCCCAGAGTTGGTTGAGGAAGTTAATTCCTTGGGAATGATGAGGTATGGCAGCCAATTTCGGGTATGGGCAAGCCATCAATCTGGGAATTCAAATTTTTTCTTGCAAGGCAAGAAATCACCCACGTTTTGCCTTCCCAAGGGATTCTGAACCACAGTCTTTCCTCTCTCACATAGCTTGGGGTGAACTGGGGTTTTTCCTTCACGTTTTCACCATTTCTCTGCATTCTTCCATGCCTGGGAACTCGTTTTTGGTTAGCATAGGGGATGGGAGAAGAGAACCACGATTTTCTGGGGTTATAGAGGTCGTTTCTACCGAAAATTCCCATGGACGTTTTTCTATAAACGATTATGCTCATGGGGTTGTTTTTCCATTTTCCAATTTTCGTTTTGGGCTTTCCCACCTTTTTCTGAACTAGTGGAATTTCCATTGTTGGGAATCCTACTGCAAAAACGCCTAGCAATTGCATTTTTGGCTATTATGTTCCCCCCTATTTAGTTTTAAAAGGTAAGCAAGAGATTCAGGAGTGGAAGAGGACAGATTTGGCTTGATGAGCCCAATGAAGTATCCATAGCTCAATGGTTGAGCCACTAGCCTAGTAATTCACCTCTGCCCATCTCTTAGCAGCCTGAGAAACCCAACTGCTGATTGGCTTGGCTGATTCTGGTGTATCTTTGGCCATGTGAGAGCCTGTTTTCCCCTTTTCCTTGTGGAGATCATGCCCAGCTCGGGGTGGCAGTGGTGCTGAGATATTAAGGAACACACTGGCCTAAGGTTGGGTGGAACGTTGCAGAAGCGTAGCTGATTTCTCAGGGATTACTTGGTTTAAGATAAGTATTCTCATTTGCTAATTTGATATTGCTTAAATTGATGAATGGCATGAAAATATGGAATGTATGATGGATGTGTATTGGAATCAAATTCTGTTGTGTTTTCGAATGTTTATGCATTTGCATTTCTCCATCCACAATTTATACGAATGCTTATTTGTTTAAATATGGGACTGGATGTCCAGTATTATTATTAGTGTCATCTCCATAGCCTTGTAGGATAGGTGGGATGCTACATTTTGGTATCAGAGCTGCTAGTTGTAGCATTGGACCTCTATGGGCCAAATCCAATCACAACCACTTGGGAAGGTTCTTTCCTGATCACCACAGATCTCAGCATTGGGCCTAAACATGTGGATAGATTAAAGAGGTAAAGATCACCTCCTGCTGAGCAGCAGTCATCACTGAAAGAAGGGAAGATGTCAAAAATTTTCTTAAAGTGTTTTTGAAAAATTTGTTAAGTCTGTTTAAGTCTGTTTCGGAAAGAATTCCCGAATGACTTCCGAAACTGTGGAAGCATTCCGTGAGTTTTTCTGCAACGCGGAAGAGTTCGGGAAGTCACCCCGAAATTTCGGAAGGAATTCTCTTCCAAAATTTGCGGAAGGAATTCTCTTCCGAAATTTGTGGAAGGAATTCTGGAATGTCTTCCAAAATTGCGGAAGAGTTCCGTGAACCATTCTGAAACTGCGGAAGGATTCCACGAATGGCTCCGCAATTGCGGGAGCATTCGTCGAATCGTTCCGAAACTGCGGAAACATTTCGTGAATGGCTCTGCAACTGCGGGAGCATTCTTCAAATTGTTCCGAAACTGCGGAAGGATTCCGCGAATGGCTCCGCAATTGCGGGAGCATTCGCCGAATCATTCCGAAACTGCGGAAGCGTTCGGCAAATTGCTCCGCAATTGTGGGAGCATTCGGCGAATTGCTCCGCAATTGCAGAAGCGTTCGACGAACTGCCCTGCAACGACGGCATGATTAGTAAAAAAAAAAAAAAAAAAAAACAAGGGCGCTGCCCTCGACCCGCCTTGCAGTGGCGAGCCATAAGGGGGAAAGCCACCTTGACCCCCATCATCCCCGGAGATAGTCATTGAAAGTGTGAAATGCACTCTTGGGATGAGGAGCATAGATGGCATAAAGGATGGAATTCTCAGCAAGAGAAATTGGTTGTGATATCCATTATGGAAGATGAAAGGGAAAATGCCTCACCTTAAACTATTTCTGTTTATAGCATCAGAATTGCATGTTTGGAAAATAGCAAGAATGAATGATCGCACATATGTATATGTTGAATTGCTAATTCATGATAATATCATAGCTAATGATTGCTTGTATGCTTGGTAGGGAAGCCAAGGAAAGGATTAGCTATGATGTGGATGAGGAACCCCATGATGGAATGAGGAATTGGGAAGAATTCCTTAACTCCTCCTCCATTGCTATTATATTTAAATTTCCTGATTTGTCTATACTGAAAATTATGGCATAGGGATGCTGGAAATGCAAGAGGATAGATAGATGAAGTGAATATGTACTAGATGGCATATTGCACAGTGCATGTGAAAATGTTTTTGCATGTATATGATATTGCATATTGGTAAAATAGTGGGGTTTTACATATGCAATGAGCCACTTAAGACAATGATTGTGGTTGCTAATAATTAGTTGTGTTCGCATTGGTTGTAGGAACAGAAGCAACCGAAGCATGTATAAGGATGTGGGTGATTATTGTTGCATACAACCTCATGAAGAGAGGATGGTGCAACAAATCCATGATCATGATGTTGGAAAAATGACTGAGTAGCCTTGGTAAGAGGCTGACTGATCATGTAACATCAAGCGATATTGATAAAAACCATGCAGGTAAGGGTTAACTATGCTTGATTGCATGAATGTTGAAAGAGGATTTGGTGAATCTCTTCAACTAAGCTTAAACTAAGGTGATTTGGGTTGCATTGAGTGCCTGAATGTGAATGTTAACCTACCAAGTATGGTCAGGTGTGGGTAAATGAAGGCAAGGAGCCTTACACCCTATAGTTTCTAGAAACCTCAATGCATTCACATGAATTCATGTCATGCAATTGGTGAAGATTGGTTGTGAGTTTAACAACCAAAGCAACTGAGGACTTATGGACTTGTCATGGTAGTGCATGATGTATGTAGTAATCATGGTTAGGCCATGGTATGATTAAATGCATAGTATTCATGAAATCATGCAAGATGACATTGAAGAGATATGCATTGAAATATTCGGTAAATGTAGTAAACATGCAGGCATGTGTAGGTGCGCATGTTGAAATGCATCGTGTGGATGCATGGGTGTGACATATATATGTTTCAATGCAGTTAGATAATAGATGAAATGGTGGACTATTGCTAATCCCGAGACCATTCCATAAGCTGCTATGAATGCAGGAGAAGGACTGCATGAAGAAGGTAGACATGTGATGGTCTACCAGAGCACTCTGTTGGAAGGATAGAGCTGCATGGAAAGGAAGTAATGAGTACTTACAGTTATTTAAATTGCATGGATAGTGTGACTATGTCTTGCAATTTTATTGTGATAGTGATGCATATATGGAAATGTATATATGTTTCATTACATTTCAAATGCTAAACAGCTGAAGGTGTTTGAATTATTGAGTATTATAATTCTCAGATCACTTCAGTAACTGTTATGGCAATGAATGATTATGTTCGTAGATACTCACAACGTGTTTGGCTTACTGAAGTTTCAGTTTTCAGGTAGAAAGGTCTTGCGTATGGAAATGAGGATAAGTCCATAGTAAAGACCGAGATCTACCATGTGCAGAATCCAAAGGTTATGAGAAGGTTCTCATGGTTGTAAATTTATGCATGAAACAAATCTGAAAATTGTTTGGTTTAAGTTTATGAGAATAGTCTCATAGTTGCAAATCAATTTTTGTAGGAGACAGAATTGTAAATTCATATTGAATTTAATTATTAATGTTATCGATTGGTTATGGAACAATCATATTTGAAGCTTATTGCTAAATGTTGATGACTGTTTGGCTATTTGATAAAGTGTGCCAGGATGACACATTGTAGGAAGATCATGTGTGATGGCCTGCAGAAACCAAACGCGGTGGGAAAGACCCCATGCTTTGGAAATGGGTTTCGGGTGAAACACCATTGATAATGTCCCAGCCAAACCGCATGTCGGTAAACCATGAAAGTGAGATGGTAAAGCTATTCCCAGAAGGCATGTGACACACATATGCAAAATGAATGAGTATTCTGTGACCCTAGACAAGAACATGCATGTCTAAATTATTAGGGTTAATATGCAAAGCATGCTCTATCATATTTATATCATTGCAAACTGCTTGAGTATGATTAGGGCCTACATGGCGCACATCAGAAAGGGGGTGCACACCTTTTCTGGTGTTGGGTCATGATAGGGTTTTCAATATTGACTACACCCTAAGGGAATGGATGCATTCCTGGTGTTTCAATACTTGGTAGTGAATGATATGGAATGTGGTTAAGAATTGAACAGCAATACTGATAAGCTTGCTTATCCTTCTTGTAATGTCGGCCTACACAGATGCAGATTGATACTGCACATTAAATGGATACGCAAAGGGACTGTATGGGAATTGGAAACCTTTCTATGCTCACATGAAATATTACCATAAGGGATGGACAGGCCCGAAGAGCTGTGTAATACGAGAAGGTATCATCCTTGTGTGAGTAGGGGTCATGTTAACCTGCAGTCAAGAAAGTCGCCTATAAAGTTCCTAAAAGGAACCACCGATTTGCACAAGAGAAGGAGTGGCATCCTTGTATAAATGAAGAGTTGATGTGTGTGAAGGGTTATGGTACAAGAAGGTGTGGTGGCATTGGTAAAGGCATAAAATCTCTACTGGGACAGCAGTGGGAGGGAGGGCGCCAAGGACTGACTGAAAACCCTGAGATGCCTACGGCTCCATAGTAGAGCCTTGACCTATAATGGTCAGATGGTACAAGAAGGTGTGGTGGCATTGGTAAAGGCATAAAATCTCTACTGGGACAGCAGTGGGAGGGCGAGCCCCAAGGACTGACTGCAAACCCTGAGACTCCTATGCCTCCATAGTAGAGCCTTGACCTAAAATGGTCGGTGGCGCAGTTTCCTTCCATTGGTCGATGACCCAGACGAATGTGTTGGCTCAGCACTAGAGAGGTCCAACCAGGTATGGGACTGGTTGGGCACCACCAAATGCTTGGTAAATCCAGCCGATGGGGAAGCATACTGGTTAAGCATTAACTATATCCAAGTCCATAGGCGATCCCAAGGCTTACAAAGCGAAGTAGGATCCTGTGGACCAGAGGGGAAACGCACAATACATATAAGTATTCGTTTTCATTTATGTATTGTTTGGAATAATGAAGATTTCAGCTATAAGTCTTCTAACAGCTAAGCTGATACACTATTGTTTCTTTGTTGGAAACCTTGGTCATTGCAGGAAGGCAAGACCCTGAAAGACTATAAATTGACTGGTAAATCCAGAGAGTAAATGAGTGGGCGATATAAATTGCTGGTAAATCCAGAGAGTAAATGAGTGGGCGATATAAATCCAGGGAGTAGCTGGTTGAATGCTATAAATTTCTTGATAAGTCTAGAAAGTGACTAGTTGGGCATTAATTACTTGATATGGTAAAGCAGCGTGTACGCTGGCCCAACACCCCTTAAACAATTGATAAAACTAGTCGGAGCATTGGCCTAGCATATTACTAAAGGAAATGATTGATAAACCCAGTCGACGTACTGGCCTGGAATTGCCTATTCGAATGATTGTGGAGTAGCCTATGTGCTAGCCCAACATCCGTTATTGTGTTCACGGGAAATCCAAGGCTCGTAAAGAAAAGAAGGATCTCGTGGAATAAAGTAAAGACATCCAATACAGATAAGTATTCAGTTACCTTGTAGCTTCTTGCTTATGAATATATGTGTGTATATGATTTGGTTATGATTTCCTAAACTCTTGTTTAAAGATAAACCCTATGAAAATGAACTAAACATGTGAATTGAATGTTTGAGTGTAGATAGCTGGAAGCAAGGATTATGAAGGCATCGTAGAGATGCATGTGGACATGTAACCGTCCTAAAGAGCTCAGTATGAGCAGTAATGAAAGATGGTATTAGTGGATACAAGTGGATCCTAGCAGCCAAAGGTTCTATAGGCAATAATGGGAAGGGTGCCCTAGCTAAAAGTCCATATACAGACCTTAGACACTATGTGTCATAGCCAAGAAAGGAAAGTCAAAGCATTCACATTGAAGTGAAAGAGACTAAGGAGCATGAAACCACAACGATGGTGTAGCTCCATAATAGAACAAGACTAAGAGGGAGAAACCCCTACTCTTCTCTTTCCTTTTGATTGAATCATTTATAAAACAAAATATTGTTGAATGCATATCATGGCTGAAAATAGATCGTGTTTAATTGCTTGAGATGAATTGTGAATGCTGAAATAATAATTTTCCTGTGAAAAAATGAACATGAATGAGTTCATGTGTATGTTGAAGAAGCATGAAAAGTGTGGAAGTCCCATGAATAAAGCATGGACATTCCATGTCAATTGGGAAAATAATTGACTAATCTTAATGTTTATGTTATGCTTGTCCTAACAAAGAATTCCCATGATGAATTTCACAGGTAAGAAAGTGAAACAATTGGTTGCAGTCGGCACAAGAAAGTGTTGCTAGTAAGCAAAGTGTGTTTATTGTGCTCCCATTGACCATGGCAGCATACCGAGGGCTATTAGAGTTGGTTGAAAGTCTTCTTCAAACAATTTCCAGGACCCAAGAAAATCTTGGGGAGATGCTCAAGCTACAGAGGCAACAGAATGAGATAAACCCTGAGGCTCTGTAGGAATCCATTCGTCTGCAAAAAGAGGTAAAAAGCATTCTGGGAGCAATCAGCAAGGGAAAGGAAAGTGGATCAATGAAGAAGAATTCATTCAATCGTCCGATTAAGAAACGTTCCAAGTGGGAAGACTCAAAGGAAATGAACCAGGAAAAGGTAAAGCCGCCAATGAAATGTTGGGGATGTGGAGGAAATCATTGCCTTCGTGACTGCCCAACAAGAGAATATCGAGAGGGTAGCAACAGTAAATTCCCCAAGTACGTGGACCCGTTGGAAGGAAAGGAAAAGGAAGGAATTGTTTTGGAACGATGTCCTCATGCAGAGCTAGAAGTTCCCAGCCAGCAAGAGTAGCTTGTAAAGTCCAAAGGACTTAGTCCTGAAAAACCCAAGTAAAAGGTGAAATGCAGGACAAACCTACCACATTTTTGTGAATTTTGGACATATGTAAAGTGGGTATTTATTTTCCGAAGCGTTGGAACACCGAGGACGGTGTTATTCCGAGGGGAGGGGAATGTAATGTCCCCATCTTGACCCTATTGCATTAATATTGTAAAGGATGTAAATATTTTTATTTAGTCATGGTGAGGAGATCAAGGCCAAGGCCCCGCCATTGATTTATCGTTTTATATATCGGCAATTAGAATAGATGCATATGGTTCTTGTGCTAGCCGTGCACAATGTAAATTTGGACATCATGTAAATATGCAATGTTAATGAAAAAAAACCCACAACCAGCTATGCAATGCAATAAAGAGATGGGGCATGATCTTACAAGGAATAGGGAGGAAAAATAACCAAACCCTTGAGCCAATGGAGTCAATCCATGTGTCAATGAGAAAACCCATGAGATCCCAACTACCCATTTTGGGGTTAGGGACCCAATCATTTAAATTCTTCCCGAAGTTGGTTGAGACAGTTAATGCCTTGGGAATGATGAGGTATGGCAGCCAATTTCGGGTATGGGCAAGCCATCAATTTGGGAATTCAAATTTTTGCTTGCAAGGCAAGAAATCACCCACGTTTTGCCTTCCCAAGGGATTCTGAACCACAGTCTTTCCTCTCTCACGCAGCCTGGGGCGAACTGGGGTTTTTCCTTCACGTTTTCACCATTTCTTTGCATTCTTCCATGCCTGGGAACTTGTTTTTGGTTAGCATAGGGGCTGGGAGAAGAGAACCATGATTTTCTGGGGTTATAGAGGCCGTTTCTGCCCAAAATGCCCATGGACGTTTTTCTATAAATGATTATGCTCATGGGGTTGTTTTCCCATTTTCCAATTTTCATTTTGGGCTTTCCCACCTTTTTCTGAAATGGTGGAATTTCCATCGTTGGGCATCCTACTGCAAAAATGCCCAGCACTTGCATTTTTTGCTGTTATGTTCCTCCTTATTTAGTTTTAAACGGTAAGCAAGATATTCAGGAGTGGAAGAGGACATATTTGGCTTGATGAGCCCAATGAAGTATCCATAGCTCAATGGTTGAGCCACTAGCCTAGTAATTCACCTCTGCCCATCTCTTAGCAGCCTGAGAAACCCAACTGTTGATTGGCTTAGCTGATTCTGGTGTATCTTTGGCCATGTGATAGCTTGTTTTCCCTTTTTCCTTGTGGAGATCATGCCCAGCTCGGGGGTGGCAGTGGTGCTGAGAGATTAAGGAGCACACTGGCCTATGGTTGGGTGGAACGTTGCAGAAGCGTAGTTGGTTTCTCAGGGATTACTTGGTTTAATATAAGTATTCTCATTTGCTAATTTGATATTGCTTAAACTGATGAATGGCATGAAAATATGGAATGTATGATGGATGTGTATTGGAATCAAATTCTGCTGTGTTTTCGAATGATTATGCATTTGCATTTTTCCATCCACAATTTAGATGAATTCTTATTTGTTTAATTATGGGACTAGATGTCCAGTATTATTATTAGTGTCCTCTCCATAGCCTTGTAGGATAGGTGGGACGCTACATTTTATAATTGCTTTTGCATTCACTTTGTGACTTTGTTGAAATGCACTGTTTTTTTTTTCAAGTTGCATTGTTCAATTAATTAAGTGTAATTAAATTAATCTCATATGAGCCATCCAATTATGTAGTTATTTATTGATTTTTTATTTCCTTTTTCAAGGGGAAATTTTACTACAATTCTGCATATTATAGTCAATCAAGGAATCTCGTGTCATTCAGATCAAACATGTCAAAGGTAAAATTTGGATAATTTACCTGATTACTTACTTTGCATAAGTTACTTGATAATAAATTCTAAGTGGATTATCCATGCTAAATTAATGCGAATTGGGTGATAGGTGAATGAGTAGAACTTTTTGAAGTATACAATATTTGATTTTCCAAACCATAACTTTTTCAAAAATTTGCATACTTAAACCAATGAATATTTGTAATTGCAATATTATCAAACTATAAACCAACAAGAAATAAAGTCAATTAATGACTTTAAATTGCCTATAAAATTAATTATTATGAATGTATAAATGTGATATGTAAATTTGAAAAAAAAATATGTTGTAATTAAAGTTGCATTTCTAAAAAAGACATTAATTGATAATGAGTGTTAAATGCACAATTCAAAATCATTGGAGATGTGACATAGATGGATTCATCAAATATAAGCCAACAAGGCACAAAGTTATTTTAATGGCTTTTACTTATTTATACAATAATATGAATGAATAAATGTGATATATAAATTTTGAGATAAAACTACATGTAAAAAAATATGATGAATTTCTTCCAAAAAAATCTTAGAATTGCTTGATAACGACAATTAAGTGGATTATCCACGCTAATGAATGGCTTCAAAATCTTTGGTTGCCTCAAATTTATTAGATAGAGAACCTCTTGCAGTATAGCATGATTTTAACATTCTTAACATTTAACAAATTAGGTATATTCATAGATGATCATGATTTATGGCCTACCTATGTAGTTCTAATTGAGAAAATATTTTCTTTTGAAATATTGAATACTATTACTAAAGTAATAGTATAAATTACTGAGTAAAGTTTTACTAGAAGTAATAAAAAAATTCTAATTGAGAAAATAGCACCTTGGATTATTCATCATACATGGAATAATGAAAGATTGACTTTGAATACACACATAATCTTGAAAAGAAATATCTTAATTGATAGTTTATTTGTAGTTACATTAAATCATTAATAATCAAAGAAAGGGACAAACAAAGTTCGACTAAAATCCATGAAAAATGTGTTACAACATCTATCTCTTAATAATAGATTGCATTTAAAATGATTATCATTTTCTAGTATTGGTGAAAGAAATGCTCAAACGTGGTTATTTCTATACCTGATTGGTACTATTATATCAATTTATTGGTTTTAGAAAATTAACAATGTTGATAGGGAGAGATCAATACCCAAGCTTCCTTATGTACCACTCTTTGAAGATCTTACCTACACTACCTACTTGTCTAGGTCAGTTGGTTCTTATAGGCCACTTGTTTAATTCAAATTGAGACATTGCCCATCATAATGGATTGACTTGAATCCACAATTAATAACTCTTAATTGATGTAATTGGATTTGAGTGGAGATAGAATAATGTTACCCAACTTTCTTTAAATACCCAGATTAACAATGCCTAGCCTTAATATACATTGTATATTTACGAGTTAGGCTTAGATCTTCCTTTCTCGAACAACCTCCCCCACCGAACACCACAACTAAATGATCACCTACTCCCTCATGCTTCCTAAAGGCACTAATAGGTAAAAAATTTAACAAAAATATATTAGCATTATCTTCTAGTGGACTAGTGTCAACTTAGACAATTCAAAGGAGGCACCTTCCGTCCACTAACGAGATCCTCACGATAGTTCCCTTTAATAAACAACTCCCCAACCCACCTGAGGTTGTGGGTAAGGGGTAACTTGGAGTCCTTGGGCACTAAATTAAAACATTTAGTTTGGTATATTATCCACAACCTCAGGTTTATTTATGTCTTATAAGAGTTGCTTTCAAAATCATATTGTGTATTGATACTGTTGTACCTAGCAGTCTTTGTTTGGCATGTTCATGGTCACTCATTGGTTTGACATTACTAAAACCATCTTCATGATGAATTCCTCATGTTTTTACTCCCATTTGTGCTATATTATTTTCCTATATAAGATTATTTGATAGCACAAATTTTCGCACTACTTTAATCACCTCCAATAAAGACAGATTCATCATGATTTATGGCTTATTTGGCTTATTTATGATCATGAAAGCTACTTTGATCACCTCCAATATAAAAGTTTATAATGATTTATGGCTTATTTATAATGTATTATATTTATAATGTATTATATTTATAATGCATTGATTCATCATGATTTATGGCTGACCCATCTAGTTCTAATTGAGATGTAATATTTTATTTTGAATGTATGCATACTAATAAAAAACATTTATCTAAAAAATAGTTCTCTCGATTAATTTTTCCAAATTTAATGGAATACTTTTTAAAGTAAATTGTTCTAGATTTAATTGAATATTTTAAAGATTTACAAAAAAAGTCAATGTTGTTGAAGTCCTTGTAATAGAATTGTTCCAAATTTATTGAAATATGTGTTTAACCCTAATGTACAGGTTTGTCCCTTATGGAAAGAGTTAAAATACGTCATGCATATCTAATCCAACTAAGAAATAACTAGACATACTCGTGAAGCTGAGACAAAAATTCATAAATGGGACTAGGATGTTAAAAACTACAATTTACACAGAAAGCAAGCTTGACAAGGACCACGACCTTGAATACTTTCTTAATCCCTCTACAGGACTACACTAACTGCGTGTATATACATGAGAAGAATGTCACTCATCAACTTCAAAATAAAAGCAACTTTTTCCAACCCTACAGAGATTTCAGAAACCTTTTCACTTTCTAATTTTGTTGATTCATCAAGCTTTCCTTTTATTTTTTCCTTTGGAGTAGATTCATCAACCTCCGTGGCTGTTGTTGAACCTTTGCATTCACCTTCCTGTGTTGGTGGAAGATAGTGCAATATAGCCTCTAAAATTTTATCTATAACTTGTGTAAAGCTATGAGGAATTTCCTTATGACCCTTGGCAGATTTACCCAGCCCATCATGTGGCTTGCTTACATGAGGCACCCGACCAAAATCAACAGATGGAACTCCTGCTTTAGTCTGTCCAGAACCTTTTCCTTTATCTTTTTCTTTGTCCTTCTCCTTCAATTTCTCCTTCTCTTTACCTTTCTCCTTTGACAAAATGATATTTGTCCTTCCTCCCATTGTCTGTAATTGACAAACAATAGCAGTATCCTGCGTACAAATTGTTGGATCTCTAGAAATGACTGGATCCATAGATGTCAAAAATGTTTGAGGAGAAACACGAACACCATGACGATTTAAAAATTTTCATTAGAGTCTACCATATCTCTACCTCCATGGAAATCTGAAGAGTCTGAGGATCCTCAACAAGATGGTGTATAATAGTTGTTGCCACACTATCGAAACCTGGGAAAAAACAACTTCTAGGAAGACTCAAAAGGGAAGACAATCCACCTCTCTCTAGAAACTGCATTGCCATGGAATGTAACTTTGTTAGTCTAGCACACAACTAAAGAACTACCTGTATTGTAGCTGCTGGAAGGTGCAGCTGCAAATAGTTGCAAGAAATATTCATTACTCTATGTTGTTCATTTGTTGTCATGTATCCCAAAGGTTTCCTAAAATATTCATGAATGGACTATTGCCTTTGATGTTGTCATACAAGGAAGACTTTTACTATTATCCATAGCACCTACACCAGCTAATGTTGTATCTTCAGAATCAGACACAACTAAAGTTCTTCCCATAGCTACAGTGTTCTGAAGATTTGGAGTAAGCTGGAGCTTGCATTGCAGCATATGGTCAAGTATAAGCAGTAAAGAAGTCACCCACTTAGGAAATGAAACCTTTTCCCCTATCACATAAATTGGCATAAAATTCATCAATAAGTCCAATGTGACACCAATAAGTCCATTCTCTTCTCCTATTTCTCTTGTACTACTGTCTTCACTCAAAACTAATGCCAAAATATGAGAAATAATTGATAATAGACCTCCGACAGTATTGGACTTTGTTTTGGCTACACAACGTCACAATCAAATCAGTCCTGGAAAACGCAATGGAATGTGTACTTTGAAATAGATTCATACACATGGTTAAGATATCCTCAACGAGGGTATTTTCTAGAGGCTTCTCTTCATAAGAATCCTTTGTTCCTTTTTCATTGGCATTGTCTTTGGGAGCCTCTAAATCACCCAGTGATAGGGCAAGAGCTTGGGAAAGTTCATCATCTTCTTGTGTTGGCTCCTTGGGATGACTAAAGAGCCACTCCATAGCCAGTTCAACACTATTTGTTTCAACATGCCTCAATGCTTCCTCTTCCCTATACCTTGGAAATCCCATGTCAACCATCATAGAAATGGTAGAATCATCAGGTGGATGACCTCTAAAAAGTTGACTTGTGCTTCCAGGAATACATTTTCTGCTTCCTTTGGCATCACCTATGGAAGAGTATACATGGGTAATAATGGAAAGCATGTAGGTAATCAAAGACGGGCTGCAACGACAAAACATTGGATTGGACCAGATAGGTAGAACAACATAGAGAACCTGAGCTTGTAGTGTGCAGACAAAAGCCTTTGGGTCCCTTGGAACAGTGAAAGACCCTCCAACAACTGGTTGCACTAACAATTGTGATGCAGATTGCACATTAACAGCAAAGAAGAATTCACAAGGTATTCGAAGAGCCTACAGTAGCTTCGTAATGTTTCTAACAACCAAGGAGCATGATCTAGCTTGTCATTTTCATTCCCTTAGTCAAGAATGAAGACAAGAACCCCCTTTCATTACTGGGGTAGGGGATATTTTTCCATTCATAACTTCTACTTCAGGGAATACTCGAAATGAAATTTCTATACCTTCAGGGAAAGTGAACCAAATTACTAGTAGTACATTTGCAATTAGTTCTGTAGCTGTCTCTAGTGCTGCACCTATCACTGCAACTACTATAATTGTTGTTCGACAGATACATCGTCAAGCATTTACTACAAATCCTACATCCCAACATTTTTCCTAGGGTTCAGGTGGAAGCACTATTATTCCATCCTTGGTAAAAGGTACTAATGAGAAAGAGCAAAGGATTCAACAGTTCAAAACCACATTATAGGAGAAAGAGGTAAGACTAGTGGCTAATTATTTGTGTTTTTATGTGTTATAATTTTTGTGTGTAAATACTTTTAAGATGTTCATATTTGTGTGTGCATCTCAATTTGGTAACTATCTCTTCAATTCTAGATACAAAAGTTTCGGAATACTAGCAAAAAGATAATTTAACCTCGAATTGAACCTACTAAACAACAATATTCTATAGTGGAAGTTGAGGTATCTGAAATGGACCTTGACATTACTGAGGATGTGAAAGGTGGCACATCTTTACAAGTAGAAACTCAAGGAGTTGTCCCTGTAACCATCTCCTATGCTTCATTAGTAGAATCTATTACAAGTTTTCCATCCATTACTGTAACAGTTCTAGTAGCACTTTGTATTCAGAAACATGTTGCCTCTACCTCACTTCCTGATATACAAGAAGAATCTACTGAAAAAGGATATAAGTTGGAATCAGCACCACTTCAAAAGAAGGCAAGGGATATAAGTTAGATGAACAGAGTAATCCTTCATTCGAAAACATAGAAAATGCTTCTTGTATGCAGATCACACTGGAACTAGAAGAAAGAGATAATATCGTACAATACATTGAACCGATATAATTTCACTGGACACCAACTGAAATGAAAAAAAATAGATTTCAAACAGGCATTGCTGCTTGTAATTATAATAGCTTTACTGATAACTTAACATTTTATCTTGACTTTTGCTAATTCAATAGAGGTAGAGATCATCGATGCCTTATAAGAATGGATGAGCTCATATGCATCCAAAAGCTTCACACAATTCAAGTTCCATTTAATCATCAAGTATTCAAGCAATCGGTTGCCACTACAAATCAAACAATGAAATGTCAATTCGCATAAATTTGACCGTCTTGCTTACAGTCATGTCAAGTTTTTTAAAGGTACTAGGTTACAGGTAAGTTTTGCAAGGCACTTGCTTCTGCACATGACTAAATTTTATTCAAAGTTATCAGACTTAAACTTGGTGAAGGTAAAAATTACAAGTAAACTCAAATTCAGCCTTCGACTCAGTGAACAACTTGGCTGAGTAAAAAATACAGAAAATATTCAAAATTTTATTTAAAAAAATTACACTCATGTACAACAATGTAAATACAAACAATTGAACACCAAATATGCATTTTTTTATTATTTATATTGCATGTAAGGGTGTAAATAGGAAAACTTACATCAAGATGCATAAACTATAAGTTTTGAGATACATAAAATTAAAGTTCTGAGACACAATAAAAAAACAAGGAACCTTTAATTGTCCTCCAGAGGATAAAAATCACAAAATTCTAATTTGATAAAAATTGAGATCCTTGGGTATAATACTGGGTCAAAATGGTTTTGAAGAATTTAATTTAATGTCTTACTCATTACATTGACTCAGTTGAGTTCGGGAATTTGAAGTTTACTTTCTCTTGTTGAATGGCTTCAACAACTAAAGGGAAATCTAGTGTTCTCGGCAAGAGAAGAACATGTTCTGGAGTGACCAATTATGTGGGACAATAGAGAATGTAGGGCTATCTAATATTGTTTAGGTTATCATAGATGTAGCCCTGGTTTGCAGCAACGTTAAATGTAAAACACAATACAAGCATTTTTTTTGGACACCATGTGCAGTGCATTCTTTGAATAATGCACTGATAAACAATGATAGATGTGATTGTGTTGCTAATCTCATTGACAATGGGTGAAAAATGCAGACTTGTATATGAAACCAACACCATTCATAATCCATCCACCATATGTTTTCCAATGAGAAGTTGCTTAAATCAGATTATCCAAAATTTGACACCTACTACATCCTTCTTCGGTGGCTATTGGAGGTGAAGGGGGCTTTAGCTTCCACAATTTTCACTAAGATGTGGAAAACATGAAAGCAATCTAGCATGGAGGCAGCAATTGAGAGAAGGCATATGATTTTGGATGATCATTTTTAGGAAGATGTTACATTTATTTAATTCGGATTCCTTATGTTGATAGTAACTTGATACAGAATCCAGATAGTCCATGTTTTGGAGAGATTTATGAGAATATTGACTCGAGGTGTGACAAGATTCAATCCATCATGCATAGGAGAGGTCACACCCTGTGGCCACAATTGAAAAAATTCATACATGGGCGGTGGAATATACTGAATTGTTGATGTACATGTAACTTCGGAATGTACTTCATCTATGTATTTCATATATATTTATTGTACCCTTATTAGAGATGTGTTATTCCTCTATAAGGAAGTGTCGTCATGTGGATTGACAAGTGTCGCAAGTGTTTATACTTGCCGGTGGGTTATTAGACCACCATGTGTGGGGTTGGCCCTAAAATATATATTATATTGTGGATGTACCTAGCTATACAAGCCGGCCCCATAAGGTCAATCGGCAAACAGGTTAGTATAAATAGAGATCAGGAGATCTCTATTTAGATCATTCGGAAAGTCATATCTCTCTCACTTAGAAAGTGGCCCACTAGTGAGGAGGAGGATCATCTGCTTCTAGGAGACTATCTCAAGTGTATTTTGGTTGTACTTTGGTTGAGCCATTGCTCTCTCTATATCTGAGGAAGTTGTGGGGTTTTTCACCTTAGGGTTTTCCCCACGGAAACTCTATGTCTCTTGTCTCTCATGCTTTTGATTCTTGTGATGCTTGTCATGCTTATTGTGATTGTTATGCATTGATATACTGTATATGTTATTCTCTCAGTGAAGATCGTAGAGTATTGTGAATTAATGCTCAAAATTTAACATGGTATCAGAGCTAACCTGAGAAGAAGACATTTTGCAGTGATGGAAACTTGTGTTTCTTGTTTATTGGGTTTCTCTCCACAGATTTCAGAAAAGAAGTATAGTAGATTGACTCTACTCATCAAGGAGAATCTATCTGTCCAATCAGAATTCAATTTAGAGCATTTTCAGATTTGGCCCTAAAAATTAGGGTTTCCACAAAAATAGGAATTTCTGAAATCTGAAGACATGGCTGGAAGCTCCTTGCAAAAATCAGAGTTTCGAGTTTTGGATCGATATTTTTGGCTGGGTAGATCTTCGGGAAACTCAAACCCTAATTCAGGGCTCTCCCTAGTGAACCCGGGAGGACAAAAAGGCAAATCTAAAAGGTAAAGCTTTTCTAATCTCAAATTCTGAATACACCAGGCTGATCAACTCATCAAGGCGCATCTTTCTATCCTTTTAGAAAATTGAAATTCACATTTTGAATTTTTAGGGTTTTTCCGACAAACCCTAATCCGGGACGAGATCCAGTTTTCAACATTTCAAGTGGTAAGACCTAAATCTTTTCTATTTCTATTTGAAGTACTCTTTAAGATGTCTCACCACACCAAACTTGAGGATAAGATTGAAGGAGATGATAACTTCCGAGCTTGGAAGTATAGGATTGGGTTAATCCTCGAAGAGAATGAGTTGGACTCATATATAAAAGAAGACATCCCTATCCCAGAGGATGAAGAGGCTAAGGTATTGCATAAGAAAAACTTGGTCAAGGCAAAGAGAATCATTGTTGATGCTATCAAAGACCATCTCATACCCCATGTGTCTTCTCTAAAGACACCCAAGGAGATGTTTGACTCTTTGACCAAGCTATTTGAAGGGAAGAACATAAATCGGAAGATGACCCTGTGGAACCAATTGAAAGGAGTAAAGTTTCAGAATGGAGAAACCATTCAATCTTATTTTTCAAGGGTCTCCCAGATCAAGGAACAACTAGAAGCAGTGGATGAAATGGTGGAGAATGGTGAAGTGGTGATGACCACTCTAAATGGCCTACCCAGTTCATGGGATTCCTTTATTCAAGGAATTTGTGCAAAGAAGAAGTTGATCTCCTTCAACAGATTCCGGGAAGAATGCTCTCAAGAAGAAGCGAGGCTTGTGGCCCGAGAAGAAAAGATGGGAAATGAAGAGCAAGCTCTCACAACACATGCCAGGAAAGGAAAGTCCAAGAAGGAATCATCTCATAACAGGAGATTCTCACACCACCATTATCATAAAGATAAGAAAGATCTCAGATGCTTCAATTGCAATGATAAGGGACATTTTGCTTCAGATTGTCCCAAGATGAAGAAAGACAACAACAACAACTTCAAGAAGAAGAAGAAGAATAACAAAATAAGATATCATGCTCATGCTTCCGAAGATGATGAACCCCCAAAGAAGAAGGATAGGGTAGAAAGTGACAGTGATGATGACTCATCAAGTGAAGAAGAATATGTTCTAATTTCTGCTCTCACAGGTACTATCTCCCATGGTTGTAATGATTGGTTGATTGACAGTGGGGCTTCCAAACACATGACTGGGTTTAAGGAATCTTTTGTGAATCTATCTGAACATGAATCACCCCATAAGGTGAAACTTGGGGATGATTATCAATACCCAATCAAAGGAAGTGGTGAAGCCTCCTACAACCTAAATTATGGAAAATATTTGAAGATGAAAGAAGTCCTTTATGTACCTGGGCTCAAGAAGAACTTACTCTCCATATCTGCATTGGATGCAAAAGGTATGAGGGTTGCATTTGTGGATGGCAAAGTCCTAATGTGGCCAAAGGGAAAGAACATAGATGATGCAGTAGTGATTGGAGTGTTAAATTTTCAGAATTTACTTCAATCGGATCTGGGATCTTAACTTAGAGAACAACATGTACAACAAATCTATAGCATATCATTCATGGACACAATAATGCAAGCACAGAAGAGACACAGATTTTACTTGGGGAAAACCATAAAGGTGAAAAACCCCAATAACTTCCTCGGAGATAGATAGAGCAATGATACAACCAGAATACAAGAGATAGTCTTCTCCTAGCAGCAGAGCCTCCTCCTCCACAAGTGCGCCACTCTCCCAAGTGTGAGTGAGAGAATAGAATGTGTAAAATGAGAGAGACACACTCTCTATTTATACAGTAAATTGACTTGACCTTTACTCAACTAGGTCGGCCTCAACTTAACCACTTAACATAATTTTGACTAGGCCGACCCCCACTAGGGTGGTCTAATAACCCTTTGACCCACATGGCCGACCCTCAATAGGGTGGTCTAATAACCCTTTGACCCACATGACTTATACAGGGCCGACCCCAACAAGGTGGTCTAATAACCCATCAAGTATAAGTTACGACACTTACAATATAAATGACGACTTCCATATAGACGAATAATAACATCTCTATAGGAATACAATATACATATATGTGAAATACATTCCGAAGTTACATATACATCAACACTCCCTCTTAACTAGGAAGGTATTTCTCGACACAGGTCTTCTAGCACAAGTCATCTTCTCTGGATCATCGTCACTGGATAATCATCATCGATTCATCATCATCGTCACTGCTGCTGCTATCTCAATCAATCTCCGAATCTACTCATCATAGGAAGTTCTATAGAGCCAGTCCTGTTTCATATTAGATGTAGGCCCACCACCCACAGGTCTTCATCATCACTGGCCATACTGTGGAATTCTTAGGACTTATTACATGTGTCACAAAACCTGGATGCAGCATCCGAGGCTATTACGAGCACACAACTCTACCTGTAGGATCTCCCAGGAGCACATTACATGTGACAAATCACAAAACCTAGCTGATGCATCCCAGGCTGTTACGAGCACATGGCTCTACTTGTCGGATCTCTTAGGAGCACATTACATGTGATCTCACCACAAAACCTGGCTGAAGCATCCCAGGCTGTTACGAGCACACGGCTCTACCTGTCGGATCTCCCAGGAGCATATTACATGTGGTCCACCACAAAACCTGGCTAAAGCATCTGAGGCCTTTTTCATCCTGTCCAGATCTCCCAGGAGCAAATTACATGTGGTCATGGAAAAAACTGGTTGAAGCATCTGAGGCCTTTTTCATCCTGTCCTGATCTCCCAGGAGCAAATTACATGCCATATGACAAAACCTCGAAAGAGCATCTGCCAGATATCCTAGGGCACAAATTACATGCCATAGGCAAAACCTCGAAAGATTATCTGCAGATCTCCCAGGGCACAAATTATATGTCCTCCCAAGCAAAACCTTGAAAGAGCATTTGCCAGATGTCACAGGGTATGAATTACATGCCATAGGCAAAAACTCGAAAGACCATCTGCAAATCTCCCATGGCACAAATTACATGCTTACCTGCACAACCTGTTCCACGGCCACAGAGTATCATCTGATACTCATCACACATCATCCTGATGTACACATGATCACCCTGATAATCATCACTGCAACATCCTGCTGCATGTCATTTGGAGAAGCTCGTCATCCACGATCATCCTGATCATACAATGCATCCATCTGATGCACACCACATATCTATCTGATACATATCATCATACATAGTGTATCCACCTGATACATAGATACATGATCCACACAATGTATTTATCAACATACATGATCTACCTGATCATACCTGATACATATCAATATACATGATCTACTTGATCATACAATGTATCCACCTGATACATATATAGATACATGGTCCAAGCATCCAACATGATGCATATACATGCAAATGATCCAACTGATCATATCTAGCATCCAACATGATGCGTACATACATATACATGATCCAACTGATCATATCCAGCATCCAACATGATGCGTACATACATATAAATGATCCAACTGATCATATCCAGCATCCAACATGATGCATACATACATATACATATACATGATCCAACTGATCATACAAAGTAGAAACTAGAACATCATCCCGATGCTCATCATCCAGCGCTGACATCCACAGCCATGTGAAGGATCCTCCTTCCAACATGCTTGGAATGGATTCAGCAAATGTGTCCATCACTTCTTCCTCGAAGTGTCATCAATCTGAAGAACGCCAAGCCTCTCCCTGAAGTACTCAAACTTCACCCTGGCTAGTGGCTTCGTCAGCACATCTGCAATCTGCTCGTCGTCGCAATGTATAGGAGATTCACAGCTCCTCTCTGTACCATATCCCTGATATAGTGATATTTGATCTCTATGTGTTTCGACTTGTCATGAAACACTGGTTTCTCGGACAACTTCACACAACTCTGGTTATCACAAAAGATACTGGTAGCATCCAACGAGAGATCAAATAATTCATACAGTAGCTTCCGTAGCCATACTGCCTCACAACTAGCTGAACAGGCTGCAACATACTCTTCCTCAGCTGTACTCAGTGCTACACAGGATTGCTTCCTACTAAACCAAGAGATCACACCTTATCCCATACTGAAGCAACACCCAGATGTGCTCTTCCTATCTGTAGCACTGCCAGCCCAATTTGAATCAACATAACCCTGCAGGTTAAACTTTTGATTCGCTTCATACTTGAGCCCATAATCTATTGTACCCTTCAGGTACCTCAGAACATGCTTTACAACAACCAGGTGAACACTTCTCGGATCCATCAGGAATTGGCTCAATGTGTTCACCGCAAAGAAAATATCTGGTCTCGTGTTCATCAGGTACATCAAGGACCCAATCATCTGACGATGCATAGAGACATCAACCGGCTCAGATGAAGCATCACAAAGAAGCTTTAGATTCGATGTCATACTTGTGGCCATGGCCTTGCAATCCATCATCCCGAACCTCTTCAGGATATCTACTGCATACTTCTCTTGTCCAAGGAATATTCCATCTTCACTCTGCCACACCTCCATGCCAAAAAAAAATAGTGCATCATCCCCAAGTTCTTCATCTCTAACTTGGTAGCAAGCTTCCGCTACGTGTCGGCAATCAATCTATCTTCACCTGTAACAAACAGGTTATCCGCATACAAAAGGTTGGAATCCACTTTATTCTTGGTAAATCCCAAACTGGATAGAAAGCTGACTATCCTACTATACCAAGTTCTGCACACATATATGACTACACCATGCTGTCTTGAAATCCATCTGGTGCATCTTCTATTTCATCACTTTTATATTTCTCAATGTTGCCATCTGCAACATTCTTGATCTGATAGTTCCATTTGGAAGTCACAACAGACTTCCCTTCATCTCTTGGGACAGCATCCCAAACATCGTTCTTCATGATCGATGGATCATGGCATTCTTCCCGTATCCTGGGAACTTCAATATCTTCAATAGATAATTTTGTTGTTGAACAAATGTTGTAGTTCTTCTTTTGTAGGTGATGGCATATGATCTTTCCTACACAACAAGTTAAATTGCATGATTAGAAAACATCTCATAGTTGTTTTTAGAACAAATTCTTACACATAAAGAAATATGTCATACAGTCATGCAATTATCTTAACCAATGCTTCAATACAACATTTATCCATATTTCGTAACTTTTTAGATGCCTTCCAATCTTTACTAGAACATTGTTAAGAGTGTGCACAACTCCCAACATGTCAGCAAATAGGTTTCATTCTAGATAAGTAGAAATGGAATGTTGTATAGTGCCATAGGCCACTTACCCATGCATATTAGTAGTATACTATTCATCAATGCAACTATTCTAATATGCATAATACACAACCTAATTCTAGGAACATCAATATAAACATTATTGAACATTATTATTTAAACAATAAAATATGCAAGTAATGACAATTCAAATACTTATCTTTGTTTGTTTGTTGGGTTGACTCCCTCTTAGTATTTGCTTATTTTCTGCAACTCAATTCTTATGTGGATTGTTAGAAGTGGTCAACTCCCTTTGAATGTATGCATCCTTGCAGAAACTACTGGAGTGTGCTCCTTTGCTTTCTTGCAGGAACAACTAGAGTGTGCTTCCTCTTGATCTTTGCTTCCTGGATTACCTGTCCTTGAACTTACATCCATCCTTAATCACTATGCATGCTTATTAGTATCATCATTGTGTTATCCTTGAGGTCTCATACATAATTACACATTTATTAGTATATTCTTAATACTATCAAAACACAATAGTCTTAAACATGTATATTCATCATCATTCACAAATAATAAACATTAGTATTCAAGGTTTCAGGGAAGTCTTCTTTTACTCCTACATATTCTTATTTGATCACAGGACTCTTCTAGTTAGTTGAATCATCAATCAAGATAAGAGATATAATATGCATAAAACCCATGATTATTCAAACCTATACCTTCAGATTCTTCTGGTTAGTCATATCATCAATTATGGTAAGAAACATAATATGCATACAACCATGATTATTCAAACCTGTGACTTCATGAATAATCATTATCAACAACACAACAGTATAAGATCCTAACACAAGGTAGGATTCTAGCTTGATATAGGAAAAACATACCTGGATTAGCATGCTAGCTAGTTATGTCTAACATACCCGCATAATGTCTTCTGGTTCTCTTCAGTGACTTGTGCTAGTAACCTGCATGTCTCATAAGTTAACCATTGTATGACCAAGTTATACATACCTCGAATGTAGATCTTCTATGTGATCCATGACAATGGATGAATCTTTGTCTTCATGTCGCCATGAGCATATGTTCTTGAAATAGAACATGATTTGACTTTCTTGGTGTACCTTTTGTGTTAGGAAACAACATAAACCTCATACAACATCACAATGCATTAGTACAATCATAAGTGTCAAAACCTTAATCAATGAATATCTTGTATAAGGTAATACGACAAGTCTAGTAATTAATCAAGATTGTACTGTAATGATATGAAGACAAACATATCATAAACTTAATCATGAACAGAATTCGAAACATACCTGTAAGCCATACCTGTCAAGATTGCTTGTAATCTTCTTATGGAAGGACTTAGCCTCATCTCCCTCTAAATCAGGAACTTCTTCACTTATGCAGGTGACCAATCCATCCTCTTCTAGGATTAACCCAATCCACTTGATTTGCAAGAACTGGATCTTGATGAGCTGATCAAGCTGGTATATTCAGAATTTGAAACCTACAAAGTTTCACTCCTCAATTTTGCCTTTGAAAATTTCGGATTCGCTCGACGTGACCTAGAACTAGGGTTTGATGAAGCCCACTCTTCTGCCCAATCAAAATGTTTGATCCAAATCTCTAAGCTTCTATTTTTATGAGGAGCTTCCAGCCGTGGTCACAGATTTCAAAAATTCCCATTTTTGCAGAAGCCCTAATTTTCCACTTTTCTGATCAAAGTCCCGAACTAGAGTCTGATCAAGCCCGGCCTTCTGCCCAACCAAAAATTCTGATCTTGGTCTGTAAATTTTTATTTTGATTAGTATCATCCAGCCGTGGTCTTCGATTACAAAAATTCAAACTTTCTCTGAAGCCCTAAATTCCGGAAGCCATGAATGAAGGTACTAAAAAATAATTCTGTTTTGACAGAAATATGTACTTGATTGTTTCTGGGGTAACTCTGAACTTTTTGATCCACAAGGTCTGAAAACATTACCTAAGATAGCCCGACCTGTTATCTTTCCATCCTGACAGGTCTAACCTCAATTGGATTCTCTGCAAGAGAGTTATTGAAAGTGTCGCAATGTGACCAATTTATGGGATAATACAGGAGAGCGAAATTGTACAGCATGCCACGTGTCACTGTTTCAACTTCGGCCTTTGAACATTTTTCCTGAGATAGCCCGACCTATTATATTTCCATCCTGACAGTTCTGACCTCGATTGGATTCTCTGAGATATATTTATGTAAAGTGTCACAACGTGACCTGTTTATAGGATAATACAGGAGAGCGAACTTGTACAGCATGCCACGTGTCACTGGTTCAACTTCGGCCTCTGAACAATTTGTTTGAGATAGTATAGTCTCTGTACTACCTGTCAATTTTTACAAAATTGCATTAGGATCTTCCTAGCCCAAGTTATGACCTTTTTCCCAAGGTCACCTGATTTTGACTCAGATCTGGAAGAGGCAGAAACCCTATATTGTACAGATCATAAATCACAAAGTACAACGAATTAGAGGTGGTCCTTTGGACACAAGGTATATAGGGATTTAATATTGGACCTGTAAAGGTTTCATATCTGAAACATTCGCCAAAACGGATTTATAGAGAAAGTGCTACGATGACTGGTTTTTGCTATATCAAGCCCTAGCATCGTAAGTGCAACAAGTGTCATACATGCCATATCATGCCTTCTTTCAGGCTAGCTCTGATACCATGTTAAATTTTCAGAATTTAATTCAATCGGATCTAGGATCTTAACTGAGAGAACAACATGTACAACAAATCTACAGCATATCATTCATGGACACAAGAATGCAAGCACATAAGAGACACAAAGTTTACTTGGGGAAAACCATAAAGGTGAAAAACCCTAATAACTTCCTCAGAGATAGATAGAGCAATGATACAACCAGAATATAAGAGATAGTCTTCTCCTAGTAGCAGAGCCTCCTCCTCCACAAGTGCGCCACTCTCCCAAGTGTGAGTGAGAAAATATAATGTGTAAAATGAGAGAGACACACTCTCTATTTAGACACTAACTTGACTTGACCTTTACTCAACTAGGTCGGCCTCAACTTAACCAATTAACATAATGCTGACTGGGCTGACCCCCACTAGGGTGGTATAATAACCCTTTGACCCACATGGCTGACTCCCAATAGGGTGGTCTAATAACCCTTTGACCCAACAAGGTGGTCTAATAACCCATCAAGTATAAGTTACAACACTTACAATATAAATGACGACAGTTCCGTATAGAGGAATAATAACATCTCTATAGGAATACAATATACATATATGTGAAATACAATCTGAAGTTACATATACATCAACATGGAGAGCAAGAGGGAGGTTTGTATAAATTGAAGGGACAACCTGAACATGCCATGGTACATGAATCCATGGAACCAAGTGAACTTTGGCATAGAAGACTTGCTCATATGCACTATAGTGCGCTTCTAATTGCAAGCAAGGTTATAGAGGGTCTTCCTAAAATCAAGACCAAACATGAAGGTGTTTGCAAAGGATGTGCAAAAGGTAAGAACATTAAGAAGGCTTTCCCAAGGAGTGAAAGCAAGGCAAAAGAAATCCTGGAAATCATCCACTCAGATGTATGTGGTCCTATGTCATCAAGTTCTCTAAGTGGGTATGTTTACTATGTCTCATTTATTGATGACTTCTCTAGGAAGACATGGGTATACTTCTTGAAGAACAAAGATGACGTGTTTGATAAATTCAAGGAATTCAAAACCTTGATAGAGAATCAAACTGACAAGAAGATCAAAACATTCAGATCCGACAATGGTGGAGAATTCACCTCAGGTGACTTCAAGAAGCTTTGTAGTGATTCGGGGATTAAGAGGGAGTTGACTGCTCCTTATAATCCTCAATAGAATGGAATTGTAGAAAGGAAGAACAGAACAATCATGGAAGCAGCAAGGGCAATGCTGCATGACCAGGATCTACATATGCATCTGGCAAAAGCAGCTAGAATAGATGTATATGTGTAGAACAGAACACCCCACAAGATATTGGACAACAAGACACCAGAAGAGGTCTTTTCTGGTAAGAAGCCTGAAGTCATCCATCTCAGAATATTTGGTTGTCCAGTATACACTCATGTCCCAAAGGAAAAGAGAACTAAACTAGATCCTTCAGGAAAGAAGGGTATCTTTTTGGGTTATAGTGAAAGCTCGAAGGCTTACAAAATATACTTTCCAGGGTTCAAGAAGATTGATGTCAACAGGGATGTAACATTTGATGAAAACTCAGCATTCATCAAATCAAGGAAGGCACCTATCAAAGTTTATGAAGAACATAAGGAAACTAGATTTCAAGACACTACCGTGACTGAAGCAATTCCAGAAGTTCATGAGTTTGAAGATCTGCAAGAACCTGTAGATCCACCCCGTGAGGATAACTCTCACAAGAGAAAACCTGCATGGGCTAGAGAGCTCATTCAAGATGCAGAAAGATTTGGCATTCCAGAAGAAGAACACAAAGCAAAGAAGAGAACCAGATCACATACCAGCTATGTTGCTTTACTCTGTGACATTATGAAAAAAGAGCCTTCCAGTTATGAAGAAGCAGCGGAAAAGAAAAAATGGAAGGATGCCATGGTTGAGGAATACCAATCAATAATGAAGAATGATGTTTGGGATGTTGTCCCAAGACCTAAAGAGAAGTCTGTTGTGACTTCCAAATGGATCTACAAAATCAAGCATGCTGCAGATGGCACTGTAGAAAAATACAAAGCAAGATTCGTAGCTCGTGGCTTCTCTCAGAAAGAGGGAATAGATTATGAAGAAACTTTTGCACCTGTAGCTAGGTATACTTCCATCAGAACATTACTTGCCTTGGCTGCAGCGATGAAGTGGAAAATAAACCAGATGGATGTCAAGACTGCTTTCTTGAATGGTGTAGTTGAAGAGGAAGTATATGTGGAGTAGCCACTCGATTTTGAAATACATGATAGGGAGTCATATGTTTGCAGATTGAAGAAAGCCTTGTATGGATTGAAACAAGCTCCCTGAACTTGGTATGATAGGATGGACAGTTTCCTATCTAGTTTGGGCTTTACTAAGAGTAAAGCGGATTCCAACCTTTATTACAAGGTTGAGGAAGGGAATCCTATGATTCTACTCTTGTACGTGAATGACTTATTTGTAACAAGAGATGACAGATTGATTGCAGATACTAAGAGAAAGATTGCTGCCAAGTTCGATATGAAATATTTGGGAATGATGCATTACTTCCTAGGTATGGAGGTGTGGCAGACTACAAGTGGGATCTTCCTTGGTCAAGGGAAGTACACAGTAGATATCCTAAAAAGATTCGGGATGATGGATTGCAAGGCCATGGCCACACCTATGGCATCGAATCTAAAGCTTCTATGTGATGCTTCATCTGAGCCAGTTGATGTCTCTATGTATCGTCAGATGATTGGGTCCTTGATGTACCTAATGAACACGAGACCAGATATTTGTTTTGCGGTGAACACATTGAGTCAGTTTCTGACAGATCCGAGGAGTGTTCATCTGGTTGTTGTAAAGCATGTTCTGAGGTACCTGAAGGGTACGGTGGATTATGGGCTCAAGTATGAGGCGAATCAAAAGTTTAACCTGCAGGGTTATGTTGATTCAGATTGGGCTGGCAGTGCTGTAGATAGGAAGAGCACATCTGGCTGATGCTTTAGTATGGGATCAGGTGTGATCTCTTGGTTTAGCAGGAAGCAGTACTGTGTAGCACTGAGTACAGCTGAGGCAGATTATGTTGCAGCATGTTCAGCTAGTTGTGAGGCAGTATGGCTACGGAAGCTACTGTATGAATTATTTGATCTCCCGTTGGATGCTACTGGTATCTTCTGTGATAACCAGATTTGTGTGAAGCTGTTAGAGAACCCAGTGTTTCATGACAGGTCGAAACACATAGAGATCAAATATCACTATATCAGGGATATGGTGCAGAGAGGAAATGTGAAGCTCCTGTATGTTGCGACGGACGAGTAGATTGTAGATGTGCTGACGAAGCCACTAGCCATGGTGAAGTTCGAGTACTTCAGGGAGAGGCTTGGAATTCTTCAGATTGATGATACTTCGAGGAAGAAGTGATGGACACATTTGCTAAAGCCATTCCAAGCATGTTGGAAGGAGGATCCTTCACATGGCTGTGGATGTAAGCGCTGGATGATGAGCATCAGGATGATGTTTTGGTTTCTGCTTTGTATGATCAGTTGGATCATTTATATATGTATGTATGCATCATTTTGGATGTTGGATATGATCAGTTGGATCATTTATATGTATATGTATGTACGCATCATGTTGGATGCTGGATATGATCGGTTGGATCATGTGTATGTATTTTGTATATGCATCATGTTGGATGCTTGGACCATGTATCTGTATATGTATTAGGTGGATACATTCTATGATCAGGTAGATCATGTATGTTGATATGTATCCTGTATGATCAGGTGGATACACTGTATAATCGGGTAGATCATGTATGATGATATGTATCAGGTAGATACTTGGTATGCATCAGGTAGATGCATTGTATGATCAGGATGATCATGGATGACGAGCTTCAGGATGTTGCTCCAGATGACATGCAGCAGGATGTTGCAGTGACGATGATCAGGATGATCATGTGTACATCAGGATGATGTATGGTGAGTATCAGGTTGATACTCTGTGGCCGTGGAACAGGTTGTGCAGATAAGCATGTAATTTGTGCCCTAGGAGATTTGCAGATAGTCTTTCGAGGTTTTGCCTACGGCATGTAATTTGTACCTTGGGATATCTAGCAAATGCTCTTTCGAAGTTTTTCTTGGGAGGACATATAATTTGTGCCCTGGGAGATCTGCAGATAGTATTTCGAGGTTTTTCCTATGGCATGTAATTTGTGCCATGGGATATTTTGCAGATGCTCTTTCGAGGTTTTGTCCTATGGCATGTAATTTGTGCCCTGGGAGATCCGATAGGTTGATCCGCGTGCTCGTAATCAGTCCTAGGATGCTCTTTTGAGGTTTTTCCATGACCACATGTAATTTGTGCCCTGGGAGATCCGATATTTTGAGCCTTGTGCTCGTAATCAGTCCTGGGATGCTCTTTCGAGGTTTTGTGGTGACCACATGTAATTTGTGCCCTGGGAGATCCGATAGGTTGAGCCTTGTGCTCGTAATTATCCCTGGGATTCTCTTTCGAGGTTTTGTGGTGGGGTCACATGTAATAAGTCTTGGAGATATGGACAGGATGAAAAAGGCCTCAGATGCTCTTTAGGGTTCTTGCTAGTCAAGAGACTCTTTTAAGGTTTTGTGACGCATGTAATAGGTCCTGAGATTTCCACAGTATGGCCAGTGATGATGAAGACCTGCAGGTGGTGGGCCTACATCCAGTATGAAAAAGGACTGGCTCTGTAGAACTTCCTATGACGAGTAGAGTCAGAGATTGGTTGAGATAGCAGTAGCAGTGACGATGATGATGACGATGCATCGATGACGATGATCCTGATAAGAAGACTTGTCTAGCATATCTGTGTCAAGAAATACCTTCCTAGTTAAGAGGGAGTGTTGATATGTATTTCATATATATTTATTGTACCTTTATTAGAGATGTGTTATTCCTCTATAAGGAAGTGTCATCATGTGGATTGACAAGTGTCGCAAGTGTGTGTACTTGTCGATGGGTTATTAGACCACCATGTGTGGGGTCGGCCCTGAAATATATTTTATATTGTGGATGTACCTAGCTAGACAAGTCAGCCCATAAGGTCACTGGGAAAACAGGTTAGTATAAATAGAGATCAAGAGATCTCTATTTAGATCATTCGGAAAGTCATATCTCTCTCACTCAGAAAGTGGTGCACTAGTGAGGAGGAGGATCATCTGCTTCTAGGAGACTATCTCAAGTGTATTTTGGTTGTACTTCGGTTGAGCCATTGCTCTCTCTATCTCTGAGGAAGTTGTGGAGTTTTTCACCTTAGGGTTTTCCCCACAGAAACTCTGTGTCTCTTGTCTCTCATGCTTTTGATTCTTGTGATGCTTGTCTGATTATTGTGATTGTTATGCATTGATATACTGTATATGTTATTCTCTTAATGAAGATCCTAGAGTATTGTGAATTAATGCTCCAAATTTAACACGAATACACCACTTCACATGGCATTGTATACCTTTCATCCAAAAATGGTATGACACCAAGAGAACAAAAAAGAGCCCTCCTTACCAATATAGAGAGGTGATCAACGTTTCATGACTGCAGTTAGGAAGATTTATGGATCTACAAAGGAGGCATATGACATCCATAATTAGTTTTCCCAATTCTCTCAGGGGCTAAGTGTGTTTGGATCGCATGATACCATAAAAGATAGGCATAAGAGCAAGGATCCAAGTATGCTAAGGTCACCTCTAAAGAAATCCTGGAAGTCCTAAATTCTTTTCAAAAGGGGAAGAGTCCCAGTCCTACTGGACTTACTGCAAAATTTTACCTAGGATTCTTCGATTTCCCGAAGGATGATCTGTTTACAGTAGTTGAGGAATCTGGATCCTTGAAGAAAGTCCCGGGGGTCCTTAATTCAACCTTTATTGTCCTTATTCCCAAACAATAAGATGTTGCTTCTTTGAAGATTATAGACCTATCTCTCTTTGAAACTTAATTTATAAGCTTATTTCCAATATTATTGCTAATAGGTTGAAGGGTATATCGTCAGGTATAATTTTTTAGGAACAGTTTGGGTTCCTGTTCAATAGATAAATCCATGATGCAATAGCTACAACTCAGGAAGGAATGCAATCTATCAAGACTCAAATGGATTCAGTTGTTATCTTAAAAATTGACTTAGCCAAAGTTTTTGACAGTGTTAACTGGTTGTTCATAAGGTTAATGCTTCTTCAGTTGGGAATGAATCTTCAAACGGTGTCTTGGATTGTGGAGTGTCTTTCTTCTACTTCTTTTGTTGTGTTGATAAATGGAGCTCCCTCTCATTTCTTCATAGCTTCAAGGGGAGTTAGACAAGGATCCCATGTCCCCCTTTCTCTTCGTACTGGTAGCAGATGGGTTAAGCATCCTTTTAAAGGAAGCCAAAAGCAAGGGGGATCTAAAGGGGTCAACCATCAAAGTTTCAAATTTCATCTCTATCACACAACATATACTTTTTGTAGATGACATTATTCTCTTTTGGATTGGTTTCTATTCAGGAACTAAAGAAGATTAAAGAGCTTCTCAATTTATTTTGTAAGGCCACTGAAATGGTGATCAATATGAATAAGTCAAAACTTCTTACCAATGAGATTTCTGAAGAAGTTAGGATTCAGGTGGCTTGTCTGTGACTTGGATCAAGGAGTCAATTATTTGGGATTTCCTCTAAAACCAAACAGATATCAGTTAGAGGTTTGGAAATGGTTGTATAAAAAATTAGAAGCAAGGATATCAGTTTGAGTCTATAGGTGGCTATTAGGGGAAGTCATTTGGTCTGATTAAAGCAGTGTTGGAAAGCATTCCGGTCTATTGGTTGTCAATAGCAAAAGTACCCAAAGGAATTCTTACCAAGATAAGAAGGAAATGCTATAGTTCCCTGTGGACAGGGAAAATATCCAAAGAGAGTATCTCCCTAGTAAGGTGGTCTAGAATTGCTACTCCTAAAGTGATAGAAGGATGGGGCTTGAAGAACATTTATATTTTTAGTTTGTCTTAGGCTGCTAACAACTTCTGGAGACTGGTTAGCAATGAAGGCCTTCGGGGAAGGGTAACAAAATCTAAGTATTTGAAGGGACTTTCTATGGAGGACTGGTCTAGGACTGAAAGAAAAGAGTTCCACTGGGGCTCAATGTTTCGATATCCATGGTTAGTGCATTCCCTTGGTTGGAAAGTGGGTAGCCTGGAAGATAAGTAATGGCAGGAAAGTTAGAATTGGAGAAGACCCTTGGGTATGAGAAAATGGTAACTACAAACTATCAATGGATCTTCTATAGGCCCCTCATGGGTAAGGGGTTTTTCAATTAAAGGATGCAATTCTAAGGTGATCACTAATGCATGTTCTCAAGGATGGGTTTCAGCACAAGTTCTCAATCTAAGTGGAACTATGGCAGAAGAATGGAAGCAATATGTTCAATTCCTCTGTCACAATGCAATAAAATTGTCAGACGAGGAGGATCAAATCTGCTAGTCTACAATCCCATCTATCGGCATGTTCAAACCTGGGTTATGTTGCAACACTACTAAAATAGAGGAGGAAGGGCCTAAGGTGAGAGTTTGGTGGTGGGGTCTTGTATGGAAGTTTCCTTTCTTTCATAAAACTAGAATTAAGTTATGGCTGGCCTTAGAAAACAAGCTTCTAACTTGGGATAATGAGTAGAAGACGAACTGGGTAGGGGCTGGGGCCAGGTCTAGGCAGGTGCATCCTCTGTAAGAAAGAGGAAGAAATAGTTAATCACATGTTTGTGTCATGCTATTTTGCTAGAGACATTTTGAATGAGGTAACCCACGGGCTAAGAGTTAATACCAGCTAGAACAGAATTCATTAACTGACTATCTATTGGAATGGCTATCTGATAGGAATGCTTTTTTTTATAAATCTCTTCCTTGTCTCTTTATTTATTGGATGTTGTGGGTAGGAAATCAAATGCTTTTTCAGGATAAGGAGATTCCAGTAGCTCAGGTGGTTCACAAAATCAAAATGGTTGTGGGAGAGCATAAGGGGGTTCAAAAAGAAAAAGGGTATAGATACCTATTGATTCCTAGTATACACTTCAAGAAACCTTGGGGCTACTCTGATGGAGCCCGCCAAGGGAACCCAAGTATGTGTAGAGCAGGAACTGTTCTCCATATCAATTCTGCTCATCATTTCTGTCTAGAATATGCTTCAAAGCAGAATTTATGGATCTTTGGATTCTTCTAAAGGTTGCAAAGGAGAAAGGGATCAAAGCTATTCAGGCTTTGAGTGATTCAAATATTTTCATTGATTGGGAAAATCATAAGTGTGGAATCATCAACCTAGTATTGAACCCAATCTTGATCCTAATCAAGGAGGTAATGGCATCCTTTGAAGATATTTCCTTCACCAACGCATTTTGAGAATTCAATTCCCAGGAATATGGTTTATCTAAGGCTGCATTGCTTTTACAGGATGGTACTCTAATTAAACAAGTTTTAGGAGGAGGAATTCTCTAGTCAGTTGATCAAATCTCTTTATATTATCTGTGTTAGATGTTTTGGGAAAGGGAATATAGAATGGTTCCTGATTTTTGTAAGTCATATTGTGAAAAGATTTACTTTCACATATGACAGATAGGATGGGAGGTCCTTTAAATTTTAAGTGGACTCGGTCAAACATGGATGCCTGTAATATGTCTATTGTGATTTTTAGTCTTAGATAGGTAGACTATGGGTGAATTCTTTCTTGACAGGTCAACTGAGTTTGATCAGACAGCTTTAAATCTATTCTGATTTCTTTCTCTGAAATATTGAATACATAGATTTTTTCCTTTGGAAAAAAAAATAAAAATAAACAGAATACGAGTTTCCCAGTTTATTAATTTTAGTTAAAATCATCTCTTTACTTGACAACTACATGCAAATACAATTGGACATAGTTTTTAATTAGGCCTCTGACCAATCTTAACTCCTACCATGTGATAAAAGTGTAACATATCAAATTAGTGTAATAACCTGTAGAAATTACAGTGAAAAAATAGTGCTACTTTTGTGTGGTAACTAGACAATATTGAAACCCAAATCTAAAAATTATTTGAATGGATCATCTCATAATTATTACTTTGATCACATGGAAGCATGTTTTCTCATAGTAAAAGGATCAGAACATGACCATGGTGCTCCATAAGGCTTTGGTCATTGCATGATTAAAACATAAAAGGATTATTTAGCTTGCTAATAGCAATTGGGTAAAATGTCCCCCATCTGTGAATATGTTGTTCTATTTATGTGATAACTTTAATGTACAATCAAGAAAAATATTAAAAGATATCGCATGACAATATCAATATTTTTAGCTAGTGTTGTGTGATGTTGTGTAATGCACTGAATTGTATAAAAATAGAGTCCAGTTGAATACAATGCAAGTAATAGTAAAATCATGAATTATTCATAAAATTTCCAAAACATTTTAACAATAACTGAAATGTTATTGATTCCTTTAATGGATAGCCGTTAGACACCCAAACTCGAGAAAGGGAGTGGTTTCAACTGCCATTGGATTGGGTAAAACATAACTTTGATAGCGCATCTAAAGGGAATCCAGAACCACATGCACATGGATTTTCAATGAGACCATGAAGGTAACCCCTTGGTTGAATCACTAAGCTTTCCAAATGAACAAACCATAATAACCAGGCTGAATTTGAATCCCTATTTTTGGGGAACACAGATGGCTTCAAGATCGGCTTCAAAAGAATCATCCTCAGTAGGGATTTTTAGGTTCCCATTAGCCTTATAAATGGGAAGACACACAACTCATCTTGGGATATGACCAACAAGAGAAAATGTAGCAAGCAAGTGTTAATGGTGTTTTGAAGAGTAGTCCTTCCAACATGTAAAGAGAACTGCCAACAAGGCGGCAGAATGTCTAGCCAATCAGGCCATTATGAAAAAAATCTCACTATCAATACTAAAAATACTTAGCATCCCCTCAATGAGAGAAGAGGAAAGGGGATACCTCTCCCTCCCCCCTTCCCATCCCATCATCTATCATTAATGAGAATGGGTGGGAATCTTATTTTCCCATTAATGAGAGCTTACTCCCCAACTCATTCTTTGGTGTGGGTGGCAAGCCCCTTGTACAAATATCATATCAAAAGGTGGTGGGATGAATTTTCCACCCTAGCATACTCTCAACCATTATATCACCCTTCCATGCAGAAGAGGAGTCCCTTAAACCAACTTTAACTTTGTTCTCATAGTGTTGGTCAGAAGGACATTGCAGTATTTGGAAGCTTGGTTTGTTTGGATTTCAACATGGCAAAACTTGTTAAGAGACTGCAGGGGCGTCTAAGAAGGGAGGTGAGGGAGCCACTAGTGTGATCATAGTCACATGAATCAGCTTGACTTGACGAGTCTGAATAGATTTTGAGCAAAACTAGTCAGAATGGTGGTTGTCTCATCCAGAATCCAAGTCAACCATCGACTCAGTGTGACCCAGCCTCTGACTTGGCTGATTCCAAAGGGTCGACTGGATCACTTTCCTGTGAGCCGAGTTAGCCAAAAAAACTATAAATAAAAGCGCCCAAAAGAGAGACCTAACCCCCTAAATCCATAATTCCCTTCTTATAAACACACCCCCTACGCTTTTAAGTTTTTATCTCACACACTTCTCATTGTGAACATTTGGAGTTGTAGAATTCACTAGTTATTTGAGTGAATTTGGAGCTACTTTTAAAGTTGAGGCTGATTTTGATGGTGAATTGATTTGCATTTGTTGTGTACCCATCTGCTACAAGATTGAGGGAGATCCCATGGCTCCTAGGATGGAGGATCCTGCATGGAACCATAGTATGGTTGTGTCCATGGGGAAAGTCACATGGAAATATTGTGGGAGGACATTAACTGGGGAGATACATGCATTGAAATGCTACTTGGGGAATATTTCTAGTCAATGTATATGATGTTCAATGGCGCCAACTGGTTTAAAACATCAAATAACAATAGTTGTTGAATTCATTCAACAAGAGAGAGAAAAATTTAGCTCCCTGAACTCAACCAAGTCAGTTTAATGAGTTGGATATTAGATTTAAACTGTGAATTAAAAGCTTCAAAATTGGTTTGACCTAGTGTTATCTTCAAGGATCTCAACATTTAATCATTGTATTATGGTGTTAGGATTTCAAGACTTTAGAGGCCATTTAGAGCCTCAATGTTCTTAGAACTTTAATTTTATATATCTCAGAACCCATAGTTAATGTATCTCGATGCCTATGTGCAACTCGACATGCAATTTAAATCAGCAAACTTTGCATATTTGGCCCCTAATGGTTTGGATTTACATTGATGTACATGAACATATATCTTCTTGTTAATATTTGAATATTTTATGTACTTTTTATTCCTGCTAGGTCGTTTACCAAATCATGGCCAAGCCCAATTTGAGTCTGAACTGAGTTGTAATGTTAAGCAAAACCGGTTTTGATTCCAAGTCTGATAACTTTGGGAGTTGCTCCCTTACCCCTATAATAATTGAGAATGGATAGATAATTGTGTGGTTGCATCATGTACTTTAGGAAGTGTTTCAGGAGTTGTCTTCAAGTTCTAAGAAACAGAATCAGAAGGCCAAAAAACTAACCATTGAGCACCTTCATCAAGTTTGTCTCGGTTTCATTGAGTAGTACAAGGAACATGAGGATGCAAATATCTAGGTCGTTAGAGCACACTACATGTGAGGGTTATATTCTAGGAAGAGGGAACAGACCCCAAGGAGGATCATGCATGTTTCATTTCATCCTCCAGTTCAGGAATCCTATTCTAGTCATTTCTATCAATGCAGCGAAGGCACACTGGCTTAAAAAAAATGGTTACGTTTTTGGACACTATCACCCAGGGTGCTACCTAAACCCTTTACCTTAGCTAATAAATTTCAAATATGCACAAAAAATTGACTGCAATCCATATCTACTATGACTCCTATTGGACTCATGCAGCCCATGCCCATGGAATACTAGAGAATCCCTTCCATGGACTACGGTGGGGTGGGGTTCCTCGAAACACATGCAAGCCCAAGCTCTATTATCCAAGTGGATCATTGGAACCCTTGAAGGAATGAAGGCATGGAAGGTTCTCTTAAAGAATTGTATTTGTTGAAGAGCTCCTTATGGAAATAAATCATGGTTAAGCTTAAATCTAGAAACCTAAATCTTCACCCCGACCTTCACTAAATCAAAGGAAATTGTGTTTCCCAAAGCATTTGGAAATCCTTGGAGGTCATTAAGCCTTTAGTGAATTGAAAAGAGTAAGTATTTATATTTGTCCTTTCTCTCAATGAACATCCAATATGGTCATCACCTATCCTCTTAAACGAAGTAAAGACTCTAGCTTAACACCATGGTTCTCGACCAAGCTCAATAAAACCTAGAGGCTTAAGTCAAAACATTCCATCTTGCTCTTTCACCTTACAACTATGCCAATCCCTTTGAGGAGCGAAAAAATCCTTTTTTGCTTGTTCCTTTATCTTAGAAAGGCTTGCCACAAGCCATATATTTTTCCATCTTGCAATTTCCCATACCTCATGTCCTTTTTATGGGAGACTTGAGATCCTCTAACATTTTTTGTTGGCTTCATTCCTTTGGCAATTTTCACTAGGAGTGAGCTCAAACTTATAGGTTCAACTTCTCCTTGTCCCCCTTCTCATGGGAAGATGCTATGTTATGCAACAAATTACTTTGGTTGTTGAGTTTTGTGTTACTTGTGAACCTATTCAAATTGAAATTATATTTTTAATCTAGAAACAAAGGAATGTTATATGTACTCAAGCCCTAATGGATAAGAAATTTTCATGGGCTAACAAAATGTTGATTTTTTGTTAATTTGTCACTAAAAATTACAATGCAAGCTCAAAACACAATTGAATATGGAACACTTGTGCCAACTCTTAGAATAGTGTGGAGGGGAACCTTGCACCAGGATAAAAGATCCTTTTGCTTCCTCCTTAGACCCTGTTCATGTGGTCAGACTTAAATAATAAGGTTCTAAGTTGGGAACTGGTGCAAAAAATAAACAAGGCTATGCCTAGGATTTGTATACTTTGCATGAATAATGAGGAGAACATATCGCACCTTTTTTTAAATGGTACCTTTTCACATGAATTTTGGAAATATGTAGAGTGGTTGGGGTTGCAAAATTTGAGCAAACCTACCATAAAAGGCCATCTAAAGGAATGGTATATTAGAAGGGACCTGAAGCAGATTAGGGCAGTTCCTCTGTTGGTTGTATTGGGAATTTGGTTGGTTAGGAATTTGTGCCTTTTTTGAAGACAAAGATACTCCATCCTTCCATTTTAGCATTCAATTACACTCAATACTTAAGTTCTACAAAGAATTTCCAAAGCTAAAACCTGTTAGGTGCTTGGAGGAGGTGATCATTGCCAAATCCATCACATGGTATTCTTTTATGGGGTGTGCCAAGGTCCTATCCAAACATGTAATGTTGAGTTAATCCTCCACGTTTCAACTGCTCATTACGTATTGGTCAAGGAAAACATGGGGAGAGGAATAAACAATGTGGGGGAATCAACAACACTATTACTTTTGCTCAAAACCGCTATAGATATAGGCATATTTCAGATACAGGTATATTGAGACTCTCTCAAGACTATAAATAGAATGAAGGATCAGTTCCAGATCCAAGACATCTCTCAACACACTCTAGCAGAGTAGATGGAGTCAATATTTGCAGTCTTTCAAAATATTACTTTCAACCATGGGCTTAGAGAATCAAACACCCTAGGTTGCGTGAGAAAAAAGTGCCAAAATCGTAACAATTCAATCTATAAGGTTGTTTTTCCTTTACCAAACCAAGAAGTGTGTGCCTCTGTTTTCCCATTTTCTCATCGATTTTTACTCTCACAATTAAAATTCCAAACATGGTGCATACATTGAAGCAAGTATATCCATTCACAACCAAACCCAACAATAAGCATATGCATGTGTTCCTTAATGGCATTCTCTATGTATCTTTTCACAAACAAAATATAAATTTGTAACGTCCTTCAAGAGACAAAGAAAGACATAACTAACCTCCAAATTCACTGCAAAGGTCTTCTGCTTGGCCAATTCCTTATCAACGTTCAAATTCAGCTGCAAATTCGTTATAGTGGTATTCTTCTCAACCAATTCCTTCACTTTCAAATGCCTTTTCAACAACTAGCTCCATGTTCTGTCAATGGAAGCTCTATCCATGGCACTGCATTGATGCATATATATATATTATTTGAACACACATTAAACCCTTGGAACAGAGATGAAACAGTTCAATTCCTTGCTAAATACCTCGCTAAACCATTAAGACACCATGTCTAGACAAATCGAAATATTTGGCACCAACCAAGGTATGGAAGTCAGCGGGAAAATTCAACAAAAAAAAAATAGGGTAATATGAATTGGCCTCTCAGGCCCTAAGACACCTCCCTTTGACCTACCAAAGCCAAAATTATGGTTCCAACATCCCAATTTGAACGGGCCACCATGGAATTTTGGATCCCTCTCCTTGCAGAGCAAGAAATTATCGGGGTAATACTATGGTCAAAGACATAGAGTCATTTTCGGGAAACTTCAACAAAAAAAATTAGGGTGACATGAATTGGCCTCTCAGACCCCAAGACACCTCCCGTCGACCTACCAAAGCCAAAATTATGTCGCCAACATCCCAAGTTGAACGGGCCAGCATGGAATTTTGGATCCCTCTCCTTGCAAAGCAAGAAATTATCGGGGTAATACTGTGGTCGAATACATAGAGTCATTTTCTCCTTGATGCACACAACCACCTATTTCTCATTGCTCCAAACAATGGAAAATGGAAAAGCTTTCATGGCTATGAGTGACGGAAAGTGTGGACTACGAAATCTTGCAATGATTTTTTTTGGTTTGGCTTGTGTTATTTTTACAAAAACAAATAAATTTGTTGTTAATTCATGTTTATAATTTATTATATATCTAACAATATAGTTTTCCAAGGGGGTGTATTCATACAAAATGTGAGGGTATAGTGGTGTATTCCTCTATAAAAATTTTATCTCGCTTTCTCTACTTTGATACTATCTTCTTCACACTTCTACTCATATTATGAAACAACAATAATGGCTAAAGAACGTGAACTTGTAGTTTCCTTCCTCCTTTAGTTTTTGATATCTATACTTAGTGTTATTTTATGGTTTTAGAACCTTATTAGATTTGTCATGGTGATTTTAGAGGTCTCTAGCGGATTCTTTTACATCATTAGTTACAGATATGTGAATTATGGTGAAATACTATGGTTGTCAAAACTTATGAGGAGTAATTGGATAGTTTTCTCATTGATGGAAAACATTTCACATACAGAATCTATTCAATAAAAAAGAACCCCATTGAATATATATTTAGTGACGTAATGGACTAAGGACCTCAGTAATACATTTCTTGAAGGTATAAGACCCTAAATTACCGCTGATTTTACCTCAACTTTGAGGGTTTTGAATTATGGTTTGTTTGGCTTTTGGTATCTAGTCCAACCAATCCTTCTATGTACCAAGGTGTATATTCCCAATTTAAGAACATCAATAAGGTCATAAAGAAATTATGTAGATCCATTTTGGGTTAGTCCTCCCCATTTTTGAATGTTTTTGGTCTCTAAAATCTTAAGATCCAAAGGAGATGTAAGTAAATTCCTTAAATTTCTCTTTGGAATACACTTTGGCTTTCCTTGGTAACTTCCAAACAGCTAGTTGTTGACCCTTACAAATTTCTTATTGAACCCTCCTAACTATATTCTTATATTCTTTTGCAAAATGATGTCATATGTTAATTTTTCTTATGCGTATATGGTGCCAAATATTCTTAAAAAAGTAAGACTTGGTCCTCTTCATCCTCATTAAGGATGGATGGGTCCTAGAGTTTACATTTAGCAATCAGTAAAAGCACATAGAAGCTGGAATATTGATTTTATAAGCATTATATTTTGCCTACCTTGTCCAATTCCTAAAAGGTCCTTATGTTAGGGACTTGATTTTATATTTTAGCTCCTATAACCTTTATTTTTGAAGGTGTAACTAAGCTTTGTCTCCTACTTGGAATGTTTTCAATCTTGTGCTAATTTTTCATGACCTAATTGTATTTCCCTTGAGATTTCTTCAGTATTAGACATTGAACCTATAGGTGTTGGAATAACACATAATTTCCAAAGTGAATAACAATAGATTCCAAGTGTTGGAACAATAAGATCTCTAGGCTCATCACACCTCTATATCTTTTAGACATAGTCGGGACACAATAAATACTTAACTAGGAAAGTCAACTAGGAAGTTGACTAGGCAGTTAAAAGAGGAATTTTCTAGTGTTAGGATATTTAAAAACTTAGGATTTAGTTATTAAGATCAACTTGGTCTAATAATTTGTCTTTAGGTAAAGTGTGTCTCTTTAGTATTCATTAATATGAATTAGTACTTATGTAATCCAACGTTCTTGATATGTTTTAGACATAAAGTGATTTGACAGTTCATCTTCACCTAAATATCAACAACTATTGATACATGGTTTGACACCCAATTGGTACATGATCTTTATTTAAGGATCATGGAGGTTGATTTGCTTTATGATCAACTGTTAGAAACTCATTTAAGTTTCCTGCCTTATACCCCTGTAAAAGTGGGTAAATTCACTAATAAAAGGCGTCCTATCAGTTATCCATTATAATTAGTAGCCCTGGTACCTAACCACTAGTAGCCATGGTACCCGATTGGAGAGTTAAAATGCTCATAAAAGTGGGTGAATTCAATAATAAAAGGTGATGTGGTGAATGCTTCATTGATCACTGTAGAACTAATTAGCAAATGATTGGTAAATTTGCTAGTGAAAAGGGGGGGGTTATTTATTTAACTCATGGACCATATAATATTATAATAATTATAAATAAAAAGTGCAAATATTACAGATTCACATTATTTTAAGCGTAAGAGTACCCATTCATAGCAAGATATTAATGTCTATTGTCGAAGTGACACAACTAAAAATGACCAAATAAATGACCAATTGATATGTGGTCATTTTTAGTTTAGCTCTTATCCTGTGACCTAATTGGTCATTTATCTTGGTCATTATTAGTTTAGTTCTTATCCCGTGACCAAATTGGTCATTTATCTTGGTCATATTTAGTTAGCTCACTAAAAATTTCTCAATTTTGGTCATTTATCCCTTGAAAAAATAGCGGCGACCAAATTTTTTGGTCGCCTGGTCACTTATCTCTCATTTTGTACTAGTGAGATGATGTGAATGAACCAGAGATCAAAGATGGAGCAAAGGTACTATCTGAGATAGTTAATGCTGGAAGAATGAATCCAGAAGTAGAAGACACTATCTCAAAATGGCCTCGTATAGCTAGGGTAGATGATTCAAAATTTGAGAAGAAAACACTAACCAATGTGAAAGGATCAACAGAGGCTAAACCTGTAGTGCAGGAATTCAATGAGTAAGAGAAATCATTAGTCTTTACAGAAAAAGTGAGGGAAGTGGAAGAAACCATTGAGACAAGTGGATATCAAGTAGATATGGATGACTCTAGAGAATCCTTAGATAAACATGAGTCTCATGTACAGCTAGAATATATGGTGGAATACCGTGAGGTTCAACAATCAAACAAGCTGGAATCTTCTGCCATGACTTTCTCATCTATGGAGATTCCTTCTGGAGGTGATGACATTTGTAAGAAACAAGACACAGGTATGTTAATTGTGGATTTAGTTGATAATGATGATCCAAGTGCATCTTCCCATAAAGAATCTGAAGCTGGTGTAGTCTAGTCCATTACAGCCAAGCTATCAATCAATCATTAACTAGGGCACTCAAAATTTACAAATGAATCATGCTTAAACAGGTACTCATTTTACCATTAAATTAATTAAGATAAACCACGCTTTTAATAGAATAAATCCAGATTTATATAGAGAGGAACTACAACATCATAAAAGGAAGGAGCAGATCTAGTAGCATATCTCATCAGAAACCCAAAATCATAGCGGACTAATATTCACATGAATGTAGACGATTGACATTGAAATACCTAAATCCAGTTTGTAAATGCAAAGGAATGAGTGCTTTAGGAAGTACCTCATTGCTGCCGAAACCCCAATGGTTCTTAATTCTCACCACAGATTCAAATTGATGAAGATCTATCTAGGCGAATTTGCTTTGAATCCAAGGATCTGAAACGAGTATGACCACAAGATGCATTTGAAAACCCTTGTGTTTTGCACAATAAAAACCATGAGCTCATGAGATGGGTTTTCTTGGCATGGTGTTTGACAGGGGTCTGGCTGGACTTATGTCTTGGGCATAGTTTTGACCTGATTTCATTAGAGGTGCTACTAACTTGAAAAAACCAAAAGGAGTCTGGGCTCTTGGTGAGACCCAATATTTTTATGAATGTTTTTAATTTCCCGCCTATAGGAACATGATCCCGCCATGCATATTGGGTCAACAAAAAGCTTTTATAAATCAAATTTTAATGTTTTTGTTTAAATATTTGAAAGTTAACAAAGTTTTAAAATATATATTTTATCAAGTAATAATATTTATAAATATAAGTTTAAATATTTGAAAGTAGACAGTTTTAAAAATCAAAATTTATGTAATAATAACTTTTTATATTGTTGTTTTATAGGCATGGAAAAAGAAGGTGTTTGGCCTTTTTCTATGAATTTGTGATTGTGTTTTGAGAAAGTATGATCGATTGTGTCATATATGTCCCATTTGGGGTCATTTCGCAAGACAAATGTCGAGAATCCTCTCAAAAAATAAGGTAACATAAATAAAATGCATAAGGGAAATCCTCCCTCCCACCAATGCTAGATAATGTGCAAAGGTTTAATGCATCATAAAAACATTTCAAAAATATTGCAATCCACCAAAAAAGGGGCGTGATGCTCTATAATATTATCAACATAGATGTAAGGGGAGGGTTTAGTGCATTAAGGGTATTGTTAACTACCCTTGCATCCTTGTACTCAATTTAAACTAGTAACATATAGTTGTCCCATGACAACCCTATGTCTTCCCTGACATGATTGTCTCCTCACTAGAATAGGTGTTCATGTAATGCAAGTGTCAAAGGACATTATACACCATTAAGTAAAATGGGGGAAATGGGAGTGTATTCCCCCTAATGGTTAATTTAGTGGTCAAATTTATGTTATATTTTAATAGGTTGGACCATATATGTGCTCCAATCCAAAATGCCTATTGACCTTGATCCCTTGAGGAATCCAATTTCATATGAATTTGTTCTTCACCTTCAATGATATTACCTCCTCAACATATTTGAGGAGGATAACACTTTGAAGGAGAGACACGTTCCCTTATACATAGTGTGTGTGATGTTTTTCCATGCCTTTTTGCATGACTCCAACATCCTCTCCATGTTGTAGACTCTCTTTGCAACCTAATTGAGCAAACAAACTCACTAGAACATAAAATCATTCAATTAAATTACTAAATTAATATAAGATATATGTAAAAATATAAATGGAATTTATAAAATAATATCATTGTTGCTTTATATTATTGTATGGGAGTGACGATGCTCAATTAAACTCTTGACACCTTGATGCTCTGTTATTATAGAGGCACACTAATACATCAATCGTTGTTTGTTGGTTTTTTATTTATGATAGTCTATTTAATTTTCTTTCACTCTACCTTACAGCACTAATGATTCACTCTACCTTACAACACCAAAGTAAAATATCAACAAGGAATTTATCATTAAAACTATATTAGAATAAATAAGACTACACGAAAATATGAGAACGTACCTTTCCCTTTCAAGGTTCTTCAATTATGCCACACCAATTGAATGGATCCCCTGGTTTGAGATCCTACCCCGGTGCTAGTGTCTATGGTAATGCCAGTCCTAGATCTGAATGATGCATTTTGTTGTGTCTAGTGCGATGGATGAAGGATACCAAGTGCTCATACAGAGAGTGTGATGGATGAAGGATACTACAAAAAGAAATAAATAGAGATAAAACTCTTTTTCTAAGAAATAAATAGGATGATTCCTAGAGCTATTACTGCATTCACTGAAAAAGAAATAAATAGAGATAAAAATCTTTTTCTAAGAGTTGGAGAAGATGCACTAGCTCTCACGTATTGGAGGTGAGGCAGTCTAACGATAAAAAAGAAGAAGAAATCCGGATCTATTTTCACTAGCTCTCTATATTGAAATGGCTCGTAATTTACCTAGGTTATATAGGTTGTTAGTGTATGCATGCATGTTCATTCCACCATCATCCTAGGAGGTGCCAAAAGGAGGGACCTTCTCACAGGGGTTAGTGTTTTCTAGTGTTTTAGAAGTACATGCAGACTTTGTCCATTTAGTTGTATAAATGTGGAATAATGGAGTATTTGTTAGACATGGAATGGGAGGTGGAGGACGCCCTTTGGGCAGAGGAAGGGATCTTCATTTTGGATGAGGAGTACAAGAACAGATTAATCCAACCATGTGGGCCCTCAATCCTTCCAGATCTGGAAACATTTGTTGAAGTAGGACCACCACATCAGCCAAATGACCTGTCAGTGTAGATTTTAGATGGCAGTACAAGTGGAGAGGGGTTATCTATCCGAGAGATAGGAAAAAACCCTATTATACCTTTAGAAGGCATGGGTTTAAACATGAAGGCATTAGAGAAGGTTTTGGAAACTGGAGGGAACACTCTGAAAAAAATTGCCTCTGGTGGAGCCTCATCCTAGTTTTTTAGATGCTAAGAGAGCTCAGAAAGAATTCTCAAGAAACCCTACTAGCTCGGCTGCCCAGGAGAAGAGGAAGAATAAGTTTCTAAAGGTAAGACGTACTCGAACCCCTTTTGTCCTCGGAAACGACATTGTGATGGACATAATGACGAGCCTTGCTATGAAGGCGTTGGTGGGTAAATTGTTTTACCTCCGGATGACAAAGGCTATGACTAAAAAACTAGATTTCCACTAAATGGAAACAAGTTTTGGGCTATTGGTCGCGGTTCAGTTTATTGTCCAACTATTGGATTATTTTCCACTTCTTGTCGGCGAAGGATTTGGAAAAATTTGCAGAAAAAGCATGGATTATAGACAAAGGGGTGCTTGTTTCAATTGTTGTCCATTGGAATCCACTTGAGTCACCCTTCACAAAAAGGGGAAAACAATGAGAAGAAAGGGTGATGGAATGAAAATTACAAGCATGTTGAAATTGGCAGGAAAATTTTCATTTTTGGTGTTACAGATCTAAAAATTACCAACATATCCCACTTGTAGTTGAAAATTAGATTCACTCTTTAGAGATTATGTGATGTCGCAAGGCCTTAATCATCACTCAAGAGAAACATAAGGAATTGTTACATTCCGGCTAGATATTCCATATGTAGGTCATATGTAGTAGTATAGGTTAACATGCAAGGTCGACCGTCAACCCCATAGCAAATTAATATGGTATTCGGCCCTAAAATTAGTTTATAAGCCACGGTATATGCCACGAGAACCATTGTCAATGTTACAAATATTGAAATGGCCACAATATCTCGTTTGTAAGGTAAAGTAATTATGTGTAGGGCCCTACACATGGACCATGACTCATATAGTAAATTTATTAACCATGGACCATTATTTAGGTTATGAGAACCACTATTGGTTTACATAATCTATAAATATTAAACCATGGTTGGTTTATTGGTTTACATAACCATGGACAAAACAACAACAACAATGACATCGACGATGGTGACAATGATGACCATGACGATCTCACATGTAGGATATAGATTCTTATGTGGTAATCTAGGTTAGCATGCATGGACCATCAACCCCATGGAAAATTAATATGGAATTAGACCCTAAATTAGGTCGCATGCCATAGTCCAGGCCACGAGAACCCTCCTTTGTGTTACAAATATTGAAATGGCCACCATAAATAATGCCACTAATTAGACATTGACCTAACACAACCAACCCATGTAAATGACTCATGCACTTGCTACAATTGATCAATGCAATGAATTCATGAACCTAGGAAGCTTCAAACTCTAACCCCCTCACCTCATACCTAACCTTAACATCTATCCCCAAACCGAATAACATGATAACTTATAAACCACTTAACCACTAGTACCAACAAAACCATAGCCCCTTTCCCACTAACCCACTGATCCCTTAGGTGCCTCGCTTCTAATCCAAAAACTCCCCAAATCCTACCACATTATGAAATTGTAGAAAATATCCCCTTAAGCCAGTGTCCCTCTAACCCTAACCCACTACCCCATAACCCAATCACTAACATACCTACTGCACCAAATAAACACACTAACACAATAAAATTTGACCTTGGTTTATTTATAACCAAGGTTTTAGATCAAAGACTTTGACATCAAGGTTTGAATGATCACTGTATGGGATTTTATCAAACCAAAATTAATGCAAAAATAAACACAAGAACTTAGTCTATAAACACAATATTCCCTATCTGGGGTATGTATGATGACTCAAGTCCCTATGCATGGCCCATGAGTCTCAAAATAATGTTTTATTTCCCAAGAACCTACATTTTGTCCCTAGACCATAACATAGGCTCCTAGAACCATCCACAACATGAAAATACTAAAACAAATGACAATGTGTTACTCAAAAGCTAAATATTCCTTGCTTATGGCCTATGTGGTGGTACAAAGAAACACCCATTGGTCACATGACCTTCAGTTAACTACCAGTCATTATAAACTAGGTTTTTATCTAACACCATGGACACCATGGATTAGGCTTCAAGAACCATCCATGATGTTGTAAATATTGAAATGGCCACCATACCCACTTGCAAGCTAAATATTCCTTGTGTATGAATCATGTGGTGATTAGGCCCCTACACATGGCCCATTAGCCATAAAGGATAATGTTATGGCACACGAGTTTTTATTTTGACCACGGATCATGGAAAGTTGGAGTGTGAGAACCATCTTTGATGTGAAAAACCTAGCATGACTGCCTTAATTGTAGAGATCTAATGGGATATGGTGTTGAATGATGATGCACACCCTTCCTAACACTACAATAGATTGTGTGCACTTAGCTCCAATGTTTTGATGAGATGCATTGTTGAACCCATGTGACACACCTAACCCACGTACATAAATGACTTTTAGGGGGTTTTCAAAAAACTTCCTCGAAAATTTCAATTCGCATGACTTTTAGGGGGGGTTTCAATAAACTGCCTCCAAAAGTTCAATTCTCATTTCTTTTAAGGGGGGTTTCACAAAACCGCCTCTAAACGTTCAATTATCATGACTTTTAATTAGGGGGGTTTTTAAACAACTGCCTTCAAATTTTTAATTTGCATGACTCTTAGGAGGGAGTTCAACAAACTACCTCCAAATGTTCAATTCTCATGAATTTTAAGGGGATTTCAAAAACCTGCCTCCAAAAGTTCAATTCTCATGACGTTTAAGGGGGGCTTCCAAATAACCGCTTCCAAAAGTTCAATTCTCATGACTTTTAGCGGGGTGGGGGTTCCAACAAACCACCTCCAAAAGCTCAATTCTTATGAATTTCAAGGGAGGTGCCAAAAAAACACCTCCAAAATTTCAATTCTCATGAGGTTTAAGGGGGGTTCCAAAAAAAATGCCTCCAAAAGTTCAATTCTCATGACTTTTTAGGGGGGTTCCAAACAAACCCCCTCCCAAATTTCAAATCTCAAGACTTTTAGGGGGGGTTTCGACAAACTGCCCCCAAAATTTATGAGAATTGAGCTTTTAGGGGGGGTTCCAAAAAAACCGTCTGCAAAAGTTCAATTCTCATGACTTTTAGGGGGGGGTTTGACAAACCGCCCCCAAAAGTTATGAGAATTGGGCTTTTAGGGGGGGTTTTCCCAAAATTGCCCCCAAAAGTCAAATTTTAGGATGATCATGGATGACGAGCTTTAGGATGTTGCTCCAAATGATATGCATAAGGATGATGCTACGATGATGATCAGGATGATCATGTGATGATGTACATCAGGATGATGTATGATGAGTATCTGGCTGATGCTCTGTGGCTGTGGACAGGTTGTGCAGATGAGCATGTAAGTTGACCTGGGAGATCCGATAGGTTGGGATGTGTGCCCGTAATCAGTCCTGGGATTCTCTTTCGAGGCATTGCTCGGAGACATGTGATATTTCCCTGGGAGATCCGATAGGTTGGGCTGTGTGCCCATAATAATTCCTGGGATGCTCTTTTGAGGTTTTGTCCTATGGAATGTAATGTAGTCCTGGGAGATATGATAGGTTGGGATGTGTTCCCGTAATAATTCCTGGGATGCTCTTTCGAGGTTTTTCCATGACCACATGTAATGTAGCCCTCGGAGATCCAATAGCTTGGGCTATGTGCCCGTAATAAGTCCTGGGATGCTCTTTCGAGGTTGTGTGGCGGAAATCCTAGATTTGTTCTAGGTCCCATCCAGTATGAAAAAGGACTGGCTCTGTGGTGGAAATCCTATATTTGTTCTAGGTCCCATCCAGTATGAAAAAGGACGGGCTCTATGGCAGAAATCCTAGATTTGTTCTAGGTCCCCTCCAGTATGAAAAAGGACTGGCTCTATGGCGGAAATCCTAGATTTGTTCTAGGTCCCATCTAGTATGAAAAAGGACTGGCTCTGTGGCAGAAATCCTAGATTTTTTCTAGGTCCCATCCAGTATGAAAAAGGGCTGGCTCTGTGGCGAAAATCCTAGATTTGTTCTAGGTCCCATCTAGTATGAAAAAGGACTCGCTCAGTGGTGGAAATCCTAGATGTGTTCTAGGTGACATCCAACATGAAAAAGGGTTGGCTCTGTGATACATCCAGCATGAAAAAGGGCTGGCTCTATAGATGATGAAGACCTACAAGTGGTAGGCCTACATCCAGTATGAAAAAGGACTGGCTTTATAGAACTTCCTATGATGAGTAGATCGGAGATTGATTGAGATAGCAACAGCAGTGACGATGACGTTGATTTGATGACGATGATTCAGTGATGATGATCCAGAGAAGAAGACTTGTGCTAGTAGATCTATGTTGAGAAATACCTTCCTAGTTAAGAGGGAGTGTTGGTGTATATGTAACTTCAGAATGTATTTCACCTATGTATATTTTACTCCTATAGAGATGTTATTATTCCTCTATACGAAAGTTTCGTCATTTGTATTGACAAGTGTCACAACTTGCATGTGATGGGTTATTAGACCACCAGGTGTGGGGTCGGCCTTGATTAGCATTACCATGGGTTATTAGACTGAGTTAGACAAGTAGGCCCTGCTAGTTTATTAGGCAGGTTAGGTCATGTATAAATAGAGTGAGGGAGGCACTCTAGTTGATCATATCATTATTCACTTCTACACTACTAAAAAAGTGGTGCAATAGTGGAGGAGGAGGTTCAGCTGCTAGGAGGACTATGTCTGTGTACTTGGGTTGTATCATTGCTCTTTCTATCTCTCAGGAAGTTGTGGGGTTTTTCACCTTTATGGTTTTCCCCAGTGAAACTCTATGTGTCTATTGTCTCATGTGATCATTTCTTGGTATGATTGATATGCATTGCTATACTTGATATGTTGTACATGTTATTCTCTGAGTAAAGATCCTAGAGTATGTTGAATTAATGCTCAAAAATTAACATGGAGGAAATGGAAACTGGTGGATTAGGGATGTGGGTGACGCCGGGATGGGGAGAGGAGTCGAGGAGGGAGAAAGCGTTGATGTTGGAGATGGAGAGTGGAGTGGATTGGGCGTGTGTGTGTGATTGTTGGAGATGAAGTGGGGTGAGATGCAGTGATGAATGGAGTAGGGATATGAGTGGGTTATGGTGTTAGAGGAGCTGAACCGGACAAGCGGAGTGCGAGCACCGAGAACTTAAATCTCTTATACCACTTGTAAGTTACCAAGATTACATGATTATCTTAATAGATAATATATATATATATATATATATATATATATATATATAAAATTGAATATTATTGATTGAATATTACATTGACTTGTCAACATTATATATGCATGTTGACCTAATGAATGGCCGCACCTTAAGGATGTGACCCTTGGACTATTAATACTAATTAACCTAATTATAAACTAATAATAATAATAATAATAATAATATACTGTTTTAGGTATTTTACAATGATGAAGACATTGATGAAGATGATTATGATGATGATGATGATGAATATGATGATGATGGAGATGTTGATGATGAACCTAGAGATGACAATGATGATGAAGGGTTTTGCTGAGTAAATTTATTGAGCTTTTGAGTTTCATGATAGTGGCACCATTGTGGAGAGGGTGAAGAGGTAGGGTTACTTGTAGGGAGGTTAGGACATATTGGAGGAAGTATCTAAAGGGTACAGAGGGTTTAGTGCTAGGGTTTGGGTGAGGGTCATGGTTAGAGTTATAGAAGGAAATTGAATTAGGTCATTTCTCTAATGTACATTTTATATTAATGGTATGGCTTGGTCTAAGGTGGTTCTCTCAAATAGGTATTTAATTATGAAATATTTAACAAGACATGAATTGAATTTAAGATAAGTGTGTTGTTAAATATAGTGAGCATTGAGCATGGGGAACCAAGTCTAGCCATATGTGTATTTTTAAATATAACTTTGTTGGGTGAAACCAATAACCAACATAATGAACATAATATAAGAGTTTTTTGGGTTGGGGATATACCTCAAGGTACCCAAAGCATGAAAAATGTTTGGGTGGGCACAAAACCAAGAGAACAAAAAATGTTGAAGAGGACATGTGGGGTGGGAGGTCGGTCTCCAAAAACTCAAGCATTGACATGAGTGAGGTAGGTCTAAAGCAACTTCTCTCATACCAAATGAGAGAAGTGGTAGGGAGGTCTCTAGGTCTCTAAATGAGCTTCTCTCATACCAAATGAGGTAGGTCTAAGGAAACTTCTTTTGTGGAGTGGTGTTGCATTTTGAAGTTCCCTTGGTCATTGTGTTCTAGTTGCATTGTTGGTTTTGGCTATTTGTTCCCAATGTTAGGATTTTTTTTTAATTTATTTAACTTATGTGTAGACCTCTAAGCATCATCTAAAAATTTCCCAATCTATCACTCCAAGTTCATTCTACCTTCATTAATGATTTTTTACCTCAAATTTCAATCTTCTTCTATGGTCATGTATTATTTCTCGCGAGGAATTTATTTATATCCAATGTATTTGACTCTAAGAACCTCTCACGAGTGATTATAAAATATCATGCCCTAGCATGTGCAATAGTTAGTTGATTCCTTCTTGCATACTTTCTCATGTAATTTTAATTTTCCAATTTACTTTCCCACCACTAAATATTCTCCTTCTCACACAACATATATGCATGTATGCATCCATTATACAATATGTGTCATAATTAGTATTACTGATATGTGTCATTATGTGTCATTATCCAAGATATATCTACATATTCATACACATAAATGGAAAGTGAGAAAGGAGAGAATGTAACTTTAGAGCCATCAACAATTAGCCTTTTATTAATCCCTAACAAATATTTATTCTTACAATTATAGGATGATGCATCTTTATGCTCTTTACATAGAGGGGAGGTAAGTATAGCTATCCTAGTTGACTAGTTGAATAAAGATCCTACAACAATTCAAATAGAGGATTTTCAACACAAGGGATGGGTCTCTAGACCTTGAGCATGGTGATTAAAAAATATAAAGGTTATTAGGACCTAAATGAATATGTGCATGCTCATGATCCATGCACAAGTCCTTGAATCACTATGCAAGCTCTCTAGACGGGATACATGGCCTTTGTTTTGGATATGGATTCCATTTGGAGGTTTTGTGCACTAAGGATGGGTCTTTAGGTTTTGACAATGATAAGGTGAGGCCATATGAGGCCTCAAATTGAATATAAATGTTTTAAGGATATTATCCATCAAGATTCCCTCAACCCCCAGACATGACCTTTAAAAGAATTTTTTTATCTTTGAGTGTGATATGGGTGCCAACATGAGGCTTTGACAGCTAAGGATGGATCTTGGCATCTTGACCATGGTTGAGGTGATGACAATGAGGTTCATATGACTCCAATGAATCTTCCATGGATCATGGGGTAAAATGATGTCTTGAACCATTGAGTTGACTATGTTCAATATGTGTCTTAGCATCAAAAAATCTAGGATACATAAATTACAAAGAGTGATTATCAATATTACCAAAACATTGAAGACATTATCAACACTAAGGGTCTATGCCAACTTGTGCAAGTAGTAGTTCAACACATTAACCATGCTTTCATTAAAGGAACATACTAACACACACAGAACGATCCATATGTAACTACATTAATAGTTCTCTTTTATTGCTCAATCCAATTGCACCTATGCACACCCCTCATGTTTGAACTAATTCAAGTGATATGGTTAACCCTTCCATCCAAGCACACATATGAACTTCTCATATATCTAGGTTAATTTGATATAATATGTGATGCAATGCTTGTTAGAATTGACTATTATAACCATTACAAGGATAAGTATGGAAGAAGTCATCGTCTCCTATTTATTTTTTTGTAGCCCTAAAGTCACAACACTTTGTAATGTAAATATCACTCCTTAGTTTGCTTGGTTAGGTATGTTCTTGTTTAAAGGAAAAGATGAAAGACCCATTCAAATACAAGGGACTCATATTGAGGTCACTTGGTGTCTAGAAATAACATCTATATGTATGTGAAAACTTTTCCATAACATTGTTATTGAAGACAAAATCATGTATGCAAAAATGTAATCAAAGACAAAGTCATATAGACAAGTGCAGATCCATCTATTAATGATCCAATCATGTCACATTTTGGAAAAATGGAACATCGTTCCCAATGTCTATATAATGGCAACTCGTTCCCTGTACAAAATATGGCAACTCGTGCCCTATACAAAATATGGCCCATGGTGCCCTATACAAAATATGGCAACTCATGCCGAAAATGCCATATCATGGTTAGTGTACATAGGAGGGTCTCTCAGTCCTCCTGTCCACCCTCGGAGCTCCCAGGTGCATCTCCAAAATCGATCTTCCTCTTCTTCCTGCTAGAGGAAGTTGGGTCCTTCGGGCGTCTTGGATCACATCCCCCTAATCCCTAAAACGACAAGAATATATGTCAACTTTTCCTGGCAATTATACAAGTATAAAACATAATTTAAAAGTAAAAATAGTTTTCAAATCTTAGATAACTCACCTCATGCGAGACTATAAGTCGTGAGGGGGTCGCGCTCCTCCGTGCTCCTAGTCTCTCAGCAATTCCACCCTGCAACATTTAGAACAATCAGATAAATGATGAAATTAGATGCATATAGTATTTTTTGTTAAAATTGAACGAGATTTTCATAAACTAGTCAATCTCACCGTCAACATAACCGGTTGGTCTTCAAGGTTGGCGGATGGAGCAGTCGGCTGGAAAACCTACTCCGATGCTAGGGTGGACGGTATAGGGGAGGATGTAGCCACATCGATGGTGGCTAAACAACTGGGGGGCATAGTGGAAGAAGGGGGTGTGGAAGAAGGATGCATGGGCTGGGGTGGGCGAAGTGGAGATGCAGGCCTAGGGCGATGAATCCAAGCTGGTTATAGTATGGATCAGGGCACCCTGGAAGGGGAAGCAAGTGTGGTGGGGGAATGTGGGGGGGTGAGGTGTGTGTTGCGGTGGAGGGATGGGTGACTAGGGATGGGTGATGTGTCATGGTCGGATGGGGGAGGGTGGGAACATGGGAAACTGATACGGAGGTGGTGGAAAGGTTTGAATGGGGTGATGGGATGCAGGATATGAAACGAAAGGGGGAGCTGGATGGAACTGTGGTGCTGGATAGGAGGGGGGGTGGATGGAAGGGGGTGGGGATGGATTAATGGAATGGGGCATGTATGCCAAGGGATACAACTGGCATATACGGTGGCCGAAAGGCCAGGGAGGGAGGAATAATGGAACTGCCAGGCCGAGGTGCTTGCTCCTGCATACACATTTATAACCTCACAGTTCAATATAGAAAAATATAAATATACACAGACAATTCATCATATTTGAAATTAAATTTATGATTTAATACACACGATACCTATGCACGTGGAGATCTGCTGATCCCTGGTGGTGATGGTTGGTCGCTGGAGCCTGTGCACACATTTGTGAACACTACAATTTTTAGACTGAATTTATAAAAACAATAGTAACAATATTAAAGACAATGCCAATGAGAATCATAGCGATAGTACTTAAAATACATGAATGCAATTAATTTATATTCAAGTTAGATGATAGTGGTTTGATGGGCTTTGGATATTATATAACGTTTTTATTGTATTGGTATAGTCCATTTGTTCAAGACTTGGTAAAGAACATGATTGTGGGGATCGTGTCCTTTGACCGACAATGGATTGGGCCCCATGATAATTTGGCAAAGAAGGTTGACAATTTATGCTTTAAGTGTTTGATGGCCAAAGTTGTCATTGATGACAACACGTTAAGGACAAAGGGTGAAGTGATGACATGAAAAAGGCTTGACCAGACAAATGGTAAACATGACAAGCTTTGATGACTTGACAAGTGGCAAGCAAGCATGACAAGTGTAGAAGGCTTGACAAAGTGGAGATATGACTAAGGATTGATGACAAGGACTTGATAATGACATTGATGACAATACATTAATGACAAACACATGGAAGAGTTAAGAACATGGAGCATACACATTATGGAAAGCACAATGGAGATGGTGACATGGCTTGAGGGATGGAAAAGGTGACAAGTATGAAAAACATGGCAAGAATCAAACATGGAAAGCAAGGAAGAAGGACATGGCAAGCTAAGGACAAGACAAAGACAAGTGACAAGCAAGCAAGCCTGATTACTTGTCAAGCATGGTGTTTGCTGACATGGAACATGACAAGGAGGACATGCTTGGTGACAAGAAGGATTGATAACTTGGTGACATGGAGGACGATGAATTGGAAAATATAATATTAGAGGAAAAAGACAATAGGATGAGGTGGAAAAGGAATATGTGCAGGCATTTGGAAGGCCCCTTGCGGGAATTTCAAAGCACCATTGCGGGCATAATCAAAAGGACCCTGAAGGCATTCTTTGAAGCACCCACTGTGGGAATTTGTGGTGTATTGCGGGCATATTGATAAGGGCCTGCGAGCATTTACATGATACCATTGCATACATAATCCAAGACCAATACAGGCATGTGTTGATGGCCCTTGCAGGCATCAAAGTGGATCCCACTGTGGGCATTTTTAAGAGTGCATTGTGGGCATCTTAAGGGCATATGTGTGTCTCACATTTAATATTTTGAAAGGATAGAAGGTGACATGGCATGAAATTAAAATTAAATAAGGTGACATGGAATAGAAGGTTACATGGCATGGATATAATTAAACAAATAATATTTGATTTATTTAATCATCTTAATGATAAAACTATAAATAGAAGACAAGTTTCATAGAAGACAAGACTATAAATAGAAGACAAGTTTCATTTTTAAGGAAGCATTATGTGAATATTTTGGGAGATTGAGGAGAGATTGATGAATATGGTTGTCTATTATTGTCATTGATGACAAATTTTTAGCTTGAATAACACATGGCATAAGGATAGGCAGCAAAGGTTGATTTGATGGACAAAGTGATGGGAATTGGAGCCATTGGCACACCTATTGAGCCAAGAGTCAAATGACCCATACTGTGTTCATTTGAAGATAATTTGGATAAGGAGAGTGCATGGAAAATATAACTTGGATGACATGGTGACAAATGGAAGAGCATCATTAACACACATGGCATTGGTCAAGCATAGGAAGAGAAAGCAAGCATTGGATGGTAGTCTGAGGATGAAGGACACTACGGGCATCACAAAAACCCTAGATGTAGGATCATCATTGGTCAAGTTAGAATGACAGATTTTGGAAATTTCTCTCCCATTTCTATACTCATTAGAGGTCTAGGATGCCTAAAGTGAACATGAACAAATGTTTCTAGTTTTCATGTTTTCTAAGGTTTCATTTTTTTTGTTGGATTATATGAATTTATAGCTCTCAAATAATTTAGACAATATGATAAACACAACTGTAAAATATGATGATAATATGGTATTTACTCTGTGCTAATTAATTTGTAATTACTGAACACAAATTACTCAACAAGATGTAATTATTCAAAGTAAAGAAGTTACTTGTGTGTATGGTGACGCAATCTCCTCTGATGCTACCATGGCTCGGTCGAGGTCAAAGGAGCTGATGTCCTCCCACCTGGAGGATGGAGACTCGGCCCTGAATAGCTGTGCATTAAAACAAATAAAGTCAACAACATGTAATTCAAACTTAAATATACTAAACAATACAATATCAAATAAAATACAACAAATACTTGAACATTAAATAAAACAATAGCTAACCTGATCCATGTAGCTCTCTGTGGCATGTTGTAGCATAGGACCATGACAAGAATGACCCTAGTGAGAACAACGATGTGTCGTTGTTCCAGTAGAACTAGAAGGCCCTTCCTGGGTTCCACTTGTACCCGGCATGTCCCGACCACAACCCATAGATGGTGCAGCTGTGTTTGTCTGATCGATGTACTCTCGGATCTATGAAGACATAACCACCAATGTGGTATGTCTAAGCAAATGATGTTTGGCCCATCTAACTGAGTCATCAATCTCATCTAGGCCGCTACCAAATCCGAGTGGCTGAGGAGGGGGCTTTGGCCCTCTCCTGGGTGTAGGAGGTCCTCTAAGTGGGTTGCGAAAGTCCTGAGGTCGATCTTGGGAAGAGACAAGAACGACACCCTGAAACTCAGTGATGTCAAAATAGTTGACATGGTAGCCTAGCTCAAACTCAACCCACAATTTCCGAAGGAAATACTATGGAACCTCCAAGTGTTTTGAACAGGGGCCTGTCAAACACCATAAACCATCTCTTTCTCCAGTTATCTCTCCATGGCTGGTAAATACACCAGTCCATGCAAACCCATCTCTTCCTCACATTTGGAGGCTGTTTTGTCGAGGGAACTATGAATTTGCTTTACAACTGGGATTTGGTGATGTTAAGGTCTTTTATCTGTTCTTTGGACATCCCAGTGGAGTAGTGTTCCGTCATTCGAGCCCTGTATTGGATCAGATTTGCGATCTCACTATGTGCAATGTTGATGGAATCAATAATGTTTTGCAATGATGAAGCCAAGGAAAATCGAGAGGGTTCCTTGGTGCTCTTCAATTCACCGCTTAATATCGTCGATTGATTTAAATATTGCAGCAATTGATCTTTAGGGTTTTCATTTGGTTCATTGTTGTAACACCCCAATTTGAACCCTTAGGAAATATTGGCTCTAATGTAAATATTGTATACACACGTTGTATGTTTCCCTAGCGTGGAGCTCAAGGCCAAGGCCCCGCTAGTTTATGCTCGGATTTTATTTAAATTAGACACGCTTGATATTTTGTTACCCACGTGCTATTAAGCCATGGGATATTGTAAATTGATGTAAGTATTTAATATTGAAATAAAATACCAAAACTGGCTATGGAGGCAACGAATGAGAAGGGGCCACGTGTATCAACTAGGGAGTGATGAGGGGGCTATGGGACTAAACCCTAGGCTGCCATTTGTCATTATGAGAACCCATTGACTTCCCTAGGTGACATTTACGACTGTTGTAAGGAAGTGGTTGAGATTTCAGCCCATGGCTTCAATGAAGCATGGGCATCCCTGAAATTCGTATGGGTAGTCATGGGCTCTGTTTTCTTGGGCAATAAGTCACTCAACCTCATGGGAGGTTGCTTCATTCTCACCCCATTCCATTGTGGAGGTACCTAGCATCATTCATCATCCAAAAACGAGTGCCAGCAGTGAGAGAACCAGAAAAATCGTGACCTTGAGAGAACCCAGATTTTAAAAGACCAAAAACACCCAGATTTGGCATGGGACAAGGAAATCCAATGGGGAATCCATCAGCATGAACCGTGGGGAGAATTTGGGAGCATTAGCTACCCCGAAATCAATAGGAAAACCCTGTTGTTGCAGCTCAGAAAACGAGTGACGGATTTGAGTATTTGGTGCGCAGAATGGTGAGAAATCAAGTTGGGAATGACTATGCAGAGGTTGGGTGTGCTTGATAAACCCAGTGAAGGCTAGGATCTCAAGGATCAGCAGCTGGACCTTTCTATGCCCATCCTGAAGAGCACTGGAGGGAAGAGTTTCCTAAGGGACTGTGTAACAGAGAAGGGGATCTTCCTTGTGTTGGATGTGGTAGGTAATGTGGGTGCCTAACTATTGAGCTCACTTGAGATGCCTATAGCTCTGTGGTTGAGCTCACTGGCTTAGCGTACCCTCCTCTATCTTCTTGGATGCTTGACCGAAACCATGGCTGTGAGTGAGCCCAGCTAGTTCCTCCTTAGTGGATACACAGCCCAGCTTGGGGGTGATCTCTCAGCTGAAGGAATATAGGCTGGATAGAGATCTACGGTTGGGAGGAACATTGCCTTCACGTAGCCAGTCGTTTGGACCGTTACAATTCAAGATAAGTATTCTTGTGGTTGAATTATGTTAATTCTATGCTCTGCAAACATTTTAATTAATGACTATTGTTTATTTGTTGAATGCATGATGAAACTGTGTACATATGTAATGTTTAATTCCACTGTGTAGATATTGATTTTAAATCTGCACACATAAGTTTTTAAATGTCATGTGTTACGAGTCAAAGTATTGGGGCTAAGCCTTTATGAAAGCCCTGTGTGTTGTTAACATTTCCTTTCCCACATTCGATGATGGAAGGGGATGTTACAATTGTTGATTCCAATGTTGTCTTCTGAAGGTTAGGTTTCATTGGTTTCATCTGATGGTTTAGGTTTGTGTGTCATATTGTTAGGTGTAGATGGCCTGCAATGAATTTTTTTTGGTTTTTTAATGGATTGTAATTTTTTTTTTAAATTAAAATCGAAATGGAAAAAAAAAAAAAAACAACAACAACAAATTCATGCTTCAACGAGAACCTACCTGGAGAAAATGTTGGCAAGGTGGTGGAGGTGCAAAATGGTGGCATTGAGGAGCCCTTTGAGTGCTCCAAGACATGTTCCCGTGTTTGTTTTTCCACCATGCACTTCCGGGTTTGTTGAAAATGACAAACCTGTGATCTCTGTTTTTTTTAATAAAAAAATAAGGGCGCGCTCACATCATTAACGCATGTGTCCCATTTTGTGCATACACGTTAATAACACGTGCGTAAGCCTTTTGTCCATGTGGGCTCAACCACGTGGACGTTCTTCATTATCAAAGCCGCGACATGTCCGCGCATTTGGAAGTGCATGCATGTCGCTTTTTTTTTCACTCACGCGCTGCTATTGCGGCCTTTTTGGGTACCATCTTTGTGCAGGTACCCATGAGTTTTTTATTACGTTATGTGACCGGCTCTATAATTTTTGACAAAATATGGTGGTTTAATACCACTACTATGGAGTCCTTTTCATTATGTGTCCAAGGTCATAGTGGTTAGATTCAATTGATTTCTTACTAAGCTAGTCTATCAATGGTATTAGGTGCAATATCACTTATTTTTGGGGGTTAAGTGTGATAGTTATGAGTATCACTTATGTCCATGGGTTAAGTGTGACATTTATGAATATCACTTATTGATTCCACTACTTTTACATTTAATATTTTTTTGCAATTCAGCTTCCATGTTTGCACCATCCAATATATTCTCATGAGAACAAATGCCAATAACTTTGGAATTGTTTGTTAGGAGCTCTTGACAATCTAAAGCTTATAAGTATGTCTCCTACTTATTTTACTTGTCACTTGACAATTGGATCAACATTAATCTCAATTACTTTGTCAAAAATGATGTCAAGGTTGGGGTTTTTGACAGCTTCACTACACGTGACACTATCTACTATTTGTTAATTAGACACTATACTTTTATTAGTTTCTTTCTCATTTATGTTAACAAGTAAATGCCTTCCATTTTGATAAACATAATAATTTCCATCAAAATGATGTTTACCTATTGTGTCTTCAATTCTTTGCTTTGTTTATTCAATTTTATTAGTGGCATGAGGGGTATCATTTCCCCCAAGTAATGAGAATTACTTAGTTGGCCTTCGATTCAACACATGAATCAAGCCTCTTAGGTTTATCACTAGCAATTTCCGTTTACTAGATGAAGTTCCATTAGTATGTGTAGGAACCATATTATTATGTAGGAACCTTATTATTTAATACATAATCAAGTCGGTTAATTCCAATAATGAACGAGGCTAACTTGCTAAATAGCTATGCGAAGGTTCCCCTTCATGGTCATATTCTTAGAGGGAATATGACCATTTATTCCATGGAAGTTTGAGACAATAATAGGTCTTTGATACCTTAGATGTTATGGGTTGCACGTGTGCTACATTGATGTAGCCAATAGGTATTTCTCCCTAGTTTGAGAGGACTGGGAAATCTTCTTAGACCATTTCAATTATAGGTACTCAACAGGGAATTCCTAGTAATCATGTGTCATCAACTCATGTTGACTTTGTCACTACCATTTGTACACACCGTACATTTCTCCTACCAATTGAATGATCTGGTGAAGTGTTTGGATCATGTCAACAAAGGTGACTCACTGCCTTCAACATTATGAGAATTTCAATGAACCATATCATTTAGAGGAAGGAGAAGTCATAACAAGGTTACCATACGTGAATCGATAATAGTATCATTAACAAGAGAGTATCAAACGATACCCCTTTGTGGGTTGGGGGATAGTTGCATGACCCATGAGGTTGAATTTGTTGTGGGAAGTGGTTCCTTGCCATTGCATCCACACAATACTGCTACCTTAGTCAGTGGGTGTAGGAGGTTGGATCCCACTAATATGTGGGGTGGCATATGACTACGACACATGTGACTGGCCTCATTAATGGAGGTGATGCCTCATCATTTCATTTGCATGATGTTGTTTCCTCGATCATGGATCATGGGAAATCGACTCTCCAATACAATATCTCACAAGACCCCTTCTTCCACGATGCATAATTGTCGAGGAGTGTTCAGTGGATGGGTGAAAATGCCATGCAATGCATTGGGTTGGCCACCCTAGTCCTCCATGTCACCCCCTCATAATGCCATCACGGAAGTTGGGTATTTTTTTTGGGTTCTTTTCTAAAGAACCTTTCTATCATTGCTCCTAAAACCATATTTTAGGGATTCATGGTCATCTCCAAGCTTACTAGTCCACTTAATTACAATATTATATGGGACCCTTTTACCAATGAGCTTTACCCATCTTCCACTTTTAAAGTTAATTCTTAGTTTTTGAGATATAGGAAATCATTCAATACCTATGCTTATAACTAACCTATAATTATGAGATTTCTCACGTACTTGATCAATTGAAAGATGATTTCACTATGTGGTTGGACAGTGGTAAAATTACGGTTCCTAGACGTTGGATTCTCATGGATTTGAGTGGGATAAAGGAGTTAAATGAATGTTGGAGGATTCAACTCTTTCTGTAGATTGGATTGCTATGTCTATTGTTTGGCATTGGGTTTTGTTGGTATTTTTTGGGCTCCACTTGTTTTTTGTGATAACAATGTGACCTCATAGAAAATGGATTGAGTAGGAAGGAACCTCCTCCTCCCCACTTGGCACTATAGCATGAGAATTATCCTAAGGCTACAACAATGAGGTTCTAGAGGGAGACCTTCTTGAATCTCCGGGAAACTGTGGACCGTATTGACGAGGTTTCCCGATGTGAATACAATGTCTCTCGACATGGTGAGGAATAGAATGATGAATCCTTATGGATTCCAAAACTAGGGTTTACTCATTCTCGCTTGTATCAGTTCCACAAAAGCGTTGAAGTGCACTAGATTACAATTTTGTTCGTTGCACATACTATCAAACCTAAGGAGGTTGGGAAGCATGAAATTCAGTTCAATTGGCTGATTAGAAGGAAATGCTCCAGTTTTTGCTAACTTAGGTTGATGACTTAGCCAAACAGATGCTCATTGTCTCTGCGATGTCTTGGGTGAAACCGAAGACTCTGCACCACCCATAGGACTGTATGTAGCTAGACCTTCGAATCACATGCCTTGAATTTTAGGCGTTATTATCATTTTTTGTCTTTATAGTTTATGCTGATAATGTATCCCACAGATGCCAAGTTACTTTTATCTACCATAGTTATTTATGATTTAGTGTTAAGTTTTGGATTTTTTGGACCAAGCAATGCCCAATTTTCCATTATGAAGGCCCTTCCTATAGACATATGGATGACTGTTACTCTTTAAAATAGTGGTTTTTGGTACTCTCACCTTGATGACCCTCTCTATTTTCCCTTGGGTAGACGAGTCATTGAGATTTTTTCCTATGTATAGTTTTTCCAACTTTAATACAGTTTTGTAACTTAAAAATAATAATTACATATATATATATATATATATATATATATATATAATATAAAAATAAATAAATTTATATAATTATATGGCTATATATACTTATTATATATTGTATAATATTGTTAATAATGATGGGGAGCTTTGTTTTATTTTCCAAAGTTATGCATAATAAAGGATTGAATTCCTATATGTGTAATAGAAATGAGAACTTTGTTTATTTACCAAATCAAAGATGAAGCATTAAGAGAATATGATAAATCAAATGGGGTGATAATAAAGTGGAACATATGTGGTCCTTTCTGAAGCCTTACATTGATAATAAAATTATATGTAATATTCATAAGAAGTTTCATGTTGAAAATAAATTGTATATAATATTTATAGAGTAAATAAAGTTTTAAAATTGTTTTTGCTTTAATGATATGATTTGGAACATTTGAAAACTTGATTTGTATGTAAAATTTGGTCCGTGGAATTTACTTCATATATATATATATATATATATATATATAGTTTTTTTTTTACAAGAACGAGTGACAAGCTTTGTATTTAAAAAGGATAAGCAGAGTTACAAAATATAAGCTGGAAGACTATTTCCAAAATTGGAGAGCTGTCATAGCAGGCTCATCCATTTCTTGTCTTAGCATTTCATACATATACTTAATTCTGCTATAGCTAAAGAACCTTACAGCTAACTAGATTCTTTGAGCCATTACAAAGGAACATCAACTAAGCAGTTCTGAAAAACCATGGAATATCAAAGAGAACACTAGTGTTGATGTATATGTAACTTCGGAATGTATTTCATCTGTGTATTTTATATATATTTATTGTACCCTTATAAGAGATGTGTTATTCCTCTATAAGGAAGTGTCGTCATGTGGATTGACAAGTGTCGCAAGTGTGTGTGCTTGCTGATGGGTTATTAGACCATTATATGGGGTCGGCCCGGAATTATATATAATATAATGTGGATGTATCTAAGTAGACAAGTTGGCCCCATTAGGTCACTGGGCAAAAAGGTGAGTATAAATAGAGATAAGAGATCTCTATTTTATACACTCGGAAAAGTAACTCACTCTCACTCTCAAAAGTGGCGCATTAGTGAGGAGGAGGAGGATCATCTGCTAGGAGACTATCTCAGTGTTATTTGGTTGTATTTTGGTTGAGCCATTGCTCTCTCTATCTCTGAGGAAGTTGTGGGGTTTTTCACCTTGGGGTTTTCCCCACGGAAACTCTATGTCTCTTGTCTCTATGCTTTTGATTCTTGTGATGCTTGTGATGCTTGTCATATTATGATTGTCATGCATTGATATACTGTAGATGTTATTCTCTCAGCAAATATCCTATAGTATTATGAATTAATACTCAAAATTTAACATGGTATCAGAGCTAACCCGAGAAGAAGACATTTTGCAGTGACGGAAGCTTGAGTTCCTTGTTTATTAGGTTTCTCTCAACAGATTTTTGAAAATCAGTATAGTAGATTGACTCTACTCATCAAGGCGCATCTATCTGTCCAATCAGAATTCAGTTCCGAGCATTTTCAGATTTGGTCCTAAAAATTAGGGTTTCCACAAAAATAGGAGCTTCTAGAATCTGAAGACACAGCTGGAAGCTCCTTGCAAAAATCGAAGTTTAGAGCTTTGGATCGAGATTTTTGGCTAGGTACATCTCCGGGAAACTCCAACACTAATTCAGGGCTCTCCCCAGTGAACCTGGGAGGACAAAAATGCAATTTTGAAGGGCAAGACTTTGCTAATCTCAAATTCTGAATGTACCAGGCTGATCATCTCACCAAGGAACATCTTTCTATCCTTTCAGAAATTTGAAATTCCCATTTTGAATTTTTAGGGTTTCTCTAACAAACCCTAATCCGAGACGAGATCCAGTTTTCAGCACTTCAAGTGGTAAGTCCTAAATCTTTCTTATTTCCATTTGAAGTACTCTTTAAGATGTCTCTCCACACCAAGCTTGAGGATAAGCTTGAAGGGTCTGATAACTTCCGAGCCTTGAAGTATAGGATTGGGTTAATCCTGGAAGAGAATGAGTTGGACTCATATGTGAAAGAAGACATCCCTATCCTAGAGGATGAAGAGGCCAAAACATTGCACAAGAAGAACTCGGTTAAGGCAAAAAGAATCATTGTTGATTCTATCAAAGACCATCTCATACCCCATGTGTCTTCTCTTAAGACACCCAAGGAGATGTTTGACTCTTTGACCAAGCTGTTTGAAGGAAAGAACATAAATCGGAAGATGACCCTGCGGAACCAATTGAAAGGAGTAAAGTTTCAGAATGGAGAAACCATTCAATCCTATTTTTCAACGGTCTCCAAGATCAAGGAACAACTAGAAGCAGTGGATGAAATGGTAGAGGATGGTGAAGTGGTGATGACCACTCTAAATGGCCTACCCAAGTCATGGGATTCCTTTATCCAAGGAATTTGTGCAAGAAAGAAGTTGATCTCTTTCAGTAGACTACGGGAAGAATGCTCACAAGAAGAAGCAAGGCTTGTGGCACGAGAAGAAAAGATGGGGAATGAAGATCAAGCTCTCACAGCTCACACCAGGAAAGGAAAGTCCAAGAGAGAGCCATCTAACTCCAAGAGATCTTCACATCACTTCAAAGAAAGAAGAATATGCTTCACCTGTAATGAGAAAGGACATATTGTCATAAATTGTCCCAAGAACAAGAAGGACAATAACATCTCCAACAAGAAGAAGAAGGGTAGCAAAAGACGGTTTCATGCTCATGCTGCCAAAGATGATGAACCCCCAAAGAAGAAGGCTAGGGCAGAAAGTGATACCAATGATGCCTCATCAAGTGAAGAAGAGTATGCTTTGATCTCTGCTCTCACAAGTACCATCTCTCATGGTTGTAATGACTGGTTGATTGATAGTGGGGCTTCCAAACACATGACTGGGTAAGAACATCAAGACCAAACATGAAGGTGTTTGCAAAGGATGTGCAAAAGGTAAGAACATTAAGAAGGATTTCCCAAGCAGTGAAAGCAAGGAAAAAGACATCCTGGAAATCATCCACTCAGATGTATGTGGCCCTATGTCATCCAGTTCCCTGAGTGGGTATGTTTACTATGTTTCATTTATTGATGACTTCTCCAGGAAGACTTGGGTATACTTCTTGAAGGGCAAAGATGAGGTGCTTGATAAATTCAAGGAATTCAAAACCTTTATGGAGAATCAAACTGACAAGAAGATCAAAACATTCAGATCCGACAATGGTGGAGAATTCACCTCAAGTGACTTCAAGAAGCTTTGTAGTGATTCAGGGATTAAGAGGGAGTTGACTGCTCCATATAATCCTCAACAGAATGGATTTGCAGAAAGGAAGAATAGAACCATCATGGAAGCAGCAAGGGCAATGCTCCATGACCAGGATCTACCTATGCATCTATGGGCAGAAGCAGCTAGAATAGTTGTATATGTGCAGAATAGAACTCCCCACAAGATATTGGACAACATGACACCATAAGAGGTATTTTCTGGGTTCAAGAAGATTGATGTCAGCAAGGATGAATATAAGTTCAAGGACAGGTAATCCAGGAAGCAAAGATCAAGAGGGAGCACACTCCAGCAGCGCCTGCAAGGATGCATATTTTCAGAGAGAGTTGACCATCTTCCTACATTCCACAACAGAAAGGTGTAGATGAAGCTACTTCAGCAGTTCCTGCGAGGAAGCAAAGACTTAGAGGGAGTCCACCCAACAAACAAACAAAAGATAAGTATTTCAATTATCATTTCTTGCGTATTTTGTTTGTTTAAATAATCTTATGCTTATGTTCCTAGACTTAGGAGATGTATTGTGCATATTTGAATGATTGCATTAATGAACATTATACTACTAATATGCATGTGATGGGTAAGTGACCTATGGCACTGTACAACATTCCAGTGCTACTTATCTAGAATGAAACCTCTTTGCTGACATGTTGGGAGTAGTGTAAACTCTTAACAATGTTCTGGTAGAGACTGGAAGGCATCTAGAAAGTTGTGGAACATGGATAAATGTTGTATTGAAGCATTGGCTAAGATAACTGCATGACTGCATGACATATTTCTTTATGTGTAAAGAATTTGTTCCAAAAATTATGAGATGTTTCTAATCATGCAATTTAACTTGTTTTGTTAAAAAGACCGTATATCTTCACCTACAAAAAGGACTACAACATTTGTTCCAGAAACAAAGATATATATTGAAGATATTGAAGTTCCCAGGATCTGGGATGAAGAAATGGAATGCCATGATCCGTCGATCATGAAGAAGATGTCTAGGATGCAGTCCCAAGACCTAACAAGGAGTCACATGTGTGCAGATTGAAGGAAGCCTTGTATGGCTTGAAGCAAGCTCCCAGAACCTGGTATGGTAGGATGGACAATTTTCTATCTAGTTTGGGCTTTACCAAGAGTAAAGCGGATTCCAACCTTTACTACAAGGTTGTGGAAGGGAATCTTGTGATTCTACTCCTGTATGTGGATGACTTATTTGTAATAGGAGATGACAGACTGATTGTAGATACTAAGAGGAAGCTTGTTGCTAAATTCGATATGAAAGATTTGGGAATGATGCATTATTTCCTAGGTATGGAGGTGTGGCAGAGTGCAGGTGGGATCTTCCTTGGTCAAGGGAAGTACACAGTAGATATCCTGAAGAGATTTGGGATGATGGATTGCAAGGCCATGGCCACACCTATGGCATCGAATCTGAAGCTTTTATGCGATGCTTCATCTGAGCCAGTTGACGTCTCTATGTATCGTCAGATGATTGGGTCCTTGATGTACCTGATGAACACAAGACCAGATATTTACTTTGCTGTGAACACATTGAGCCAGTTCCTGATAGATCCGAGGAGTGTTCACCTGGTTACTGTAAAGCATGTTCTGAGGTACCTGAAGGGTACAGTGGATTATGGGCTCAAGTATGAAGCGAATCAAAAGTTTAACCTGCAGGGTTATGTTGACTCAGATTGGGCTGGCAGTGCTGCAGATAGGAAGAGCACATTTGGGTGTTGCTTCAGTATGGGATCAGGTGTGATCTCTTGGTTTAGCAGGAAGCAGTCTTGTGTAGCACTGAGTACAGCTGAGCCAGAGTATGTTGCAGCCTGTTCATCTAGTTGTGAGGCAGTATGGCTACGGAAGATACTGTCTGAGTTATTTGATCTCCCGTTGGATACTACTGGTATCTTCTGTAATAACCAGAGTTGTGTGAAGCTGTCCGAGAACCCAGTGTTTCATGACAGGTCGAAACACATAGAGATCAAATATCACTATATCAGGGATATGGTGCAGAGAGGAGATGTGAAGCTCATGTATGTTGCGATGGATGAGCAGATTGCAGATGTGCTGACGAAGCCACTATCCAGGGTGAAGTTCGAGTACTTCAGAGAGAGGCTTGGCATGCTTCAGATCGAGGACACTTTGAGGAAGAAGTGATGAACACATTTGCTGAAGCCATTCCAAGCATGTTGGAAAGGGGATCCTTCACATGGCTGTGGATGTAAGCGCTGGATGATGAGCATCAGGATGATGTTCTAGTTTCTGCTTGGATATGATCAGTTGGATCATTATATGTATATATGTATGCATCATGTTGGATGCTAGATATGATCAGTTGGAAAATTTATATGTATGTATGCATCATATTGGATGCTAGATATGATCGTTTGGATCATGTGTATGTATTTTGTATACGCATCATGTTGGATGCTGATGGATACATTGTGTGGATCATGTATCTATGTATGTATCAGGTGGATACTTGGTCTGCATCAGATAGATGCATTGTATGATCAGGGTGATCGTGGATGACGAGCTTCTCCAGATGACATGCAGCAGGATGTTCCAGTGATGATGATCAGGATGATCATGTGTACATCAGGATGATGTTTGATGAGTATCAGATGATACTTTGTGGCCGTGGATTAGGTTGTGCAAGTAAGCATGTAATTTGTGCCCTGGGAGATTTGCAGATGGTATTTCAAATTTTTGCCTATGGCATGTAATTCGGTGCCCTGGGACATTTAGAAAATGCTCTTTCGAGGTTTTGCTTGGAAGGACATGTAATTTGTGCCGTGGGAGATCTGCAGATAGTCTTTTGAGGTTTTTCCTATGGCATGTAATTCAGGGCCCTGGGATATCTGGCAGATGCTCTTGCGAGGTTTTGTCCTATGGCATGTAATTTGCTCTTGGGAGATCTGGACAGGATGAAAAAGGCCTCAGATGCTTCAGCCAGGTTTTGCCATGACCACATGTAATTTGCTCCTGGGAGATCTGGACAGGATGAAAAATGCCTCAGATGCTTCAGCTAGGTTTTGTGGTGGACCACATGTAATGTGCTCCTAGGAGATCCGACAGGTAGAGATGTGTGCTCGTAATAGCCTGGGATGCTTCAGCCAGGTTTTGTGGTGAGATCACATGTAATGTGCTCCTGGGATATCCAACAGGTAGAGCCGAGTGCTCGTAACAGCCTGGGATGCTTCAGCCAGGTTTTGTGATGAGTCACGTGTAATGTGCTCCTGGGAGATCCTACAGGTAGAGCTGTGTGCTCGTAATAGCCTGGGATGTTGCAGCCAGGTTTTGTGATGCACATAATAAGTCCTGATGATTCCACAGTATGGCCAGTGAAGATGAAGACCTGCAGATGGCGGGCCTACATCCAGTATGAAAAAGGACTAGCTCTGTAGAACTTCCTATGATAAGTAGAGTCATAGATTGGTTGAGATAGCAGCAGCAGTGACGGTGATGATGATGATGATCCAGAGAAGAAGACTTGTCTAGCAGATCTGTGTCAAGAAATACCTTCCTAGTTAAGAGGGAGTGTTGATGTATATGTAACTTCGGAATGTATTTCATCTGTGTATTTTATATATATTTATTGTACCCTTATAAGAGATGTTTTATTCCTCTATAAGGAAGTGTCATCATGTGGATTGACAAGTGTCGCAAGTGTGTGTACTTGCTGATGGGTTATTAGACCACCATATGGGGTCGGCCCAGAATTATATATAATATAATGTGGATGTATCTAAGTAGACAAGTCGGCCCCATTCGGTCACTGGGCAAAAAGGTGAGTATAAATAGAGATAGGAGATCTCTATTTTATACACTCGGAAAAGTAACTCACTCTCACTCTCAAAAGTGGCGCACTAGTGAGGAGGAGGAGGATCATCTGCTAGGAGACTATCTCAGTGTTATTTGGTTGTATTTTGGTTGAGCCATTGCTCTCTATCTTTGAGGAAGTTGTGGGGTTTTTCACCTTAGGGTTTTCCCCAAGAAAACTCTGTGTCTCTTGTCTCTATGCTTTTGATGCTTGTGATGCTTGTCATATTATGATTGTCATGCATTGATATACTGTAGATGTTATTCTCTCAGCAAAGATCCTATAGTATTATGAATTAATACTCAAAATTTAACAACTGGTGGCCAGTTTTCTCCTTGCTTCCATGCACAGTTCTGACATTCTCCTTGTTGTTACCATGGAAGATTGAAGAATTGTTCCTAGATTTAGACCTCGTTCCATTGAGATTTGCTTCGACCACTTTAAGGCTATTGTGCAGAGAGTTGATATGAGTGTTGATATCCCCTGAACAGGGACAACCATTATCCATTATGAATTTCTATAGTTGAGATCTAGACGAAGGTGGCCAGGTTTGACAAAGCTTTCTTCTGATCGGAATATGCACTCCTGAGCCATCGAACTTGACTCTCCAGCTCCAACAAGTGGGAATGGACTTCTGAAGATGGACTATCTTGCCCATGTGGAGACTCCAAGTTGAGAAACTCACTTTCCAAACCATGCGAGGAGGGCCAATTCTTATTGTTTCCAGGGTCGCTGGAGTGCCCATGAGCAAGGTGCTTCACTACCCCTCCCAGGTTCTGGTTGTTTCCCAAATCGAGAGGGGTAGAGTTATTTCCAATTCCGAGTTCTTTGGAGTCCATGAGTGATAGGCTGCACTATTCCACCATTTCTCTGACCAGAGCCTGGATCCAAAGGATCCCGATTTCTTCCATTGTTGGGATCGTCGACCCTGGTGAGACCACAAAGGAAGTTCTGAGTCGAGCCACCACGAACATGCCTCTTTCCCTGCCCCTAAGCAACGTTGAAGGTAGACAGGTAGCGTTTTGTTCCAACCCCCCCTGCATTATCTTGGATATTCTTTCTGTAGCGATGGCACTACAGAGAAGAGGGGTTCAAACCCTTATCCTCCATACCTAACCAGTGTAAAACCAACTTGCAGAACAAAAAAAATTCGTATCACTCCTACAGAACCCAATTCACAGTAATTTGAAAATGTAGAATGCCGAACATACCACCTTGTCGCGTGTTATAAGGTAGGTCGGAGGGTGGTGAAATTAAAACCCTACATGCGAGACAGGTGGGATGAGACCAAAGGGAGTGCCAGGTGTTCCAGGAGTACGCTAGAGAGGATCGATGCGGGAGAGGAGATCCCAAGGAAATATTGCCTTTATTCCAAATGCAAAAATGCCCAACTCTATAGTTTAGGGGTAGAGAAAAATGTTTCCAATCCATGAGAGGGGTCTTTGGAAACATGATCAAATGATAGAGGGGACTAAGGGACCCAATTTATAACAATGTTGTGACCATTAAAAATTTCCAAACCACAATCTAGACCAGCACCAATGTTTGCCATGCTGTCTACTTCTTTGTTATTGCTTCTCAAGATGTGGAGAAAGGAAATGGAGTTAAATTCTTTGGCGACATAGGTGAAGAGGTGTTGAAGTTTGGTGACTAGATTTTTGCGATTGATAGCCAAACATCTGGCCTCCCTGATGACTAGCATGGATTCGTTGAAGGCCACTAGGTCCCTGACATCGTCATTCCTAGAAATTTCCATTCCTTTGATCATAGCGAGCCATTTCGCCTCATTGTTGGTCCTCCTACCAATTCCCTGGGTATAATCTTTCCTTTTGTTTCTATCAAAGTCAAGGAGGACTCCTCCCGCACCTGCCAACCCAGTATATATATATATATATATAGTTAATCAAGATAAAATTTTGATTTGATTTTACTATCTCACTTTTGTATACAAATATCATATTTCCATTATATTTAAGTTATATTTTTAAAAAGAAGGCATGAATTTCAATAGAGTGAACACAAACATATTATTAAATTATCAATTGATATGTTTTGTATTTTTTCACTTATGAGTATGGCAATTAGAAATTTGTATACTTACTATTTATGCATATTGGAATGATGTCATTCAAGTACTTTTTTTTAGGATATTTGTGTATGTATACAACATTTATTGTAAAGTATTAAGTCTCTTTACATTCAATATTTTAAGGAAAAGGATATTAAAATAGTTTATATATAGTAGTTTCTCTATGTGTGTGCGTATGTGTGTATATATATAACATAAAATACTATGCTATTTATTGTTTGAATTTGTATGTGTTGATGAAGTAGGCACCGTGCCATGAAACCTTGTATTGTGATTATGGAAGGAGGCTCATTTAACACCATTTGAGAGCGCTTCACAAGAACATGGTAGCTTGGGAGGCACTTAAGGCTTTCAATTGTGTATTAGGGGTTAATTTTGGAAGAGAACACGGGTTTTTGGGGAAAATTAGAGATTTTAGGGTGCATGTATACATATTTGTAGTGGAGATATATGGATTCCTGGGTAGGTATTTAGTTTTCACTACTCATCCCTATAGAAAGGTATATAAATGTTCATAGGGAAGGGGGTATACTAAGGAACGTTTTTAGTACATGGTCTCTTACCAAGTTTATGACTATGGGTACAAAAAAGAAACAATAAGAGATAGCAAGGAAATGCTTGGGAAGGGAACCAAATCCATCTTCTCCTTGGATGGACATGTTTTTGTAAATCAATGATAAGGGGAAAGATGTTATGCATTAATTTGGAGCTCCCAAATTGATATACAATATTTTAGGCGAGAATAACACTATATAAGTTTCACTTGCCTCCTTCAATAATTTATTTTCATTTGGACCTTTTTCCCATGGAATATGAAGTTTTTTGTCTGCGATCAATTCCATTGAAATCTATTTGGGGACTCTTTTCGTGATTAATTACAAAATAGTGTTATGGAATCCTCACTAGGACAGTCTAGGTTCAAAGCCAATACTAATTGGATTCCAAGCCCCTAAATGGATAGACTTTGCAAGGTTACACATACATGTTCCCATGCATTCACTTGTCAACATTTATGTAATTTTTCCTCTAAGAAAATTCTCGCATCAATTTGTTGACCACATTAACACCCACATACCATATTTCAACTTCCTGTATTACAGGAAAAAAAGGATTTTGTTTCTTTTCCGTATCAGGCAAGGTCAGTGAAAAACTCAGTCCGAATTTATTCGGATCCTGGGCAGTCAATTGGAATCACTCTGTTTCAAAATTTATAGGTGAAATATGAATGCGTGATCAGTTGAAGGTTGCTTGATTTCGAGAATAAATTGGTGAAAATGATCTGAATCCAGCCATAATTGATTTCGAGAAGAAATTGGTGAAAGCGCTATGAATCCAGACATAATTGATTTCGAGAAGAAATTGGTGAAAATGCTCTGAATATGGCCACTAAAGGACCTACAGTGGAATTCCTATCCCCAAAAATATCGTTTGGTTGTTGGCTTTCCTGATTTTCCTTGCAAGGGAATCATCATGCAGGAAATCTATACCACCTCTACATATAAATAATGTCACAACATATCACCATAATGTCGAAATATATCACAATATCCATGGTTCACAACAATAATCAATGAATAGAATCTTGCTAAGATCTAGGGGCATAAGCCAATAACTCTACGCTAAACACTCTCCTATAGACATTGCACACCCACTATTGAGGTAGTGGTTATAGCAGTGCCATAAGGGAAATGCTAAGGAAAGTGTGTGTGTCGATAATAAGCCCCTACATATATAGGCTAACCCATCAATGTCATCAATAAATGTATGACATGTATCATTGGATCATGATGGAAATAACCTCATGCAATATGAGGGGTGACAATGCCACTTGTACTTTTAAGACCCATTGACAATATTGCCAATTTGTGGACATTAATGTTGTAGTGCCTGGTGAGCTCCCAATATGGATGCCTAATGAGGGCAACTATACCAAGAGCCTACTTTAAATGTCAACCCGAGGAACATACAAACTTTAGAGATGCATGCACTATCTGTGCTCTTATAGGATAATCTCTTGTCACAGTTGGATTTCGGTATCAATGTTCTAAAGGTTGTATACTAAATATGAAAACTGGTTATGCTATGAATGAAATACGGTAAAGCAATAAATCTAATTAAAAGAATTAAAGTGCTGAAAACAGTAAACCTGTTCTAAGAAATAAAGATGCCAAAAGCAGTAAATCTATCTTAAATAATTAAAATACTGAGAGTAAAGGGAATGATCTTATAAAATTACGTAATGCAGAATAATAAATCTAAAAATGAACATGCCATAACAGATCTATTCTAAGATTGGGGAAAACAAGGTCTGTCGTTATTTTATGCCTAAAACTAGAATTCCGATCTAAACCATTTTAAATCCCAAGACTAAAGTTGAAGTGCAATCGTTTCAAGCTATCCATCTACTACTAAAGAAATTGATCACGATGAGAAACAGTAAAAAAACTCAGATATAAACCATGGTATTGAAAGCAAAGCTAATACACATGCATTCGTTGATTCAAATCTGCGTTGAAAGAAAGAACCTATAGGACTACTGAAACTGTTCTGCTGTACTACATAATGTATTATAAACTACTACAGAAATAATGAATCATTCAAGCGCTTCCACATGCAATATAACTGTTCATCAATATAAAACGCATAATTGGAAAAATACCTACAAATAGGAATCTCCTGACCTACATGTTGGAGGGGCCCTCCCCAACCCGTACTCAGAAGAGAATAAAAACTTAGAAACGCTCGCTAGAATTAATCATCAATATTTTATTTAAAATATAAAATCCATGTCAAAACAAAGGTCTGTACTTTGCAGTATCGATAGGGTAGAAAATGTTAAAACAATGTTTTTCTCAAAATAGCAGCAGGGGCCTCTCGCTACCCGAGAGGTCCATATTTATATGATTTAATGTTGATCCTAACTGATTGTCAAAATGTCAATTCTTCTTGAAAGTGGGAGTGCGTCCTCTATAAATCAAGAAAGAGGACGCCGAGCTTGGTGATCCTTTAGTCTTCTACACGTCCATCCTTGAATGACCCTGAACCTGTTCAATCATGCTTGGTTTCCATATAATTAGTTTATTTGATACGCATTCTAATATACAAGAATAATCATAAAATAATTCCATTAAATAATTAAAGTAAAACATTTTTCCCCACAAATGAGTATGTTTCGTCACCATTGCTTGAGTTTGGCTGCTGGAAAAAAGGTTATCAAATACCTGAAAACTTGACTCATCAGTGCCCCTCTTGTAGGGTCCTCACGAACTGAACCTGAAACTTAAAAAATTGATACAAAACAAATTAGATACCATCATTGATAGAGAAATAGAATAAATTAACTAAATAACTTAGCAAATATAGACAAAACCATAACCTGCCAACCATAGGTTGTGACTGTTGTCGAAGGAGAAGTTGTCGTTAATCCGATCCAGCTTGTGCATTTCCGTCTATGTCTTCTGTAGGATCCCTCTAGCAAAGCTTGATTAACCATTGGTGAAGAAACTGTTAGCTTCACCACCCAATCGTAGGCTTATGCTTTCAGTCGCATAGCCACCCCCGAGGTTCGGGCAATAGAGCTCACACACACAATTCGATAAACTCCTAAATGGGTTCCCCCCGCACAAGAATTTTTAGCCAAACCCCAATAGCAGCAAGTCACTCACTTTTTCAAGATTATGATAACTATCCAAAAACTTGGTCCTTTACCCATTCCCAAGGCCTTCCTTAAATAGAAAAGTCCCTTGCGACACATGTTGCTTCATGCAAAATACCCAATTTCTTAGTATTCAAAAAGTAATTTATCTCACATATCCAAGTGTCAAGTTTTCTAGAGAGCGCACCAAATTTTCTAAGTTTACTCAAGTTTGTCTCCATGGTGTTCCTTCTAATCTCTATTTTTGTGGGTGCAAGTAGTGTTAACTAAATGCTCAAGCCTAGGATTCCATTTTGTTCCTAATATAATTATTTCTTTTATTTTAAATACCAAAATGTATTTTCATGTGCAAATGCCCCCAAAAAAATTATTTCTATGATTTTTAATACTAAAATGTGTTTTCATGAGCAAGTGTTCTAAATGCAATTTTATATGGTTTTTATGTATAAAGTTGACCAATTACTCCCTTCTAGGACCTAGGTGCCACACCATTGGGCCCATGTGTCATTTATGCTCATCTTTCGACATGGTACCACTCCGTCGGGTCCATTCATCTGTTGTATCCATTTCTCGGCAAGGTACCACATCGTCGGGTTCTTGTGTCCATCCTTTTTGTTTCTTGGCAATGTACCACATCGTCAAGTCGTTCTGCCGATATCCTTTCATTTGACTTGCAGGAACTTCATGTAGGGATTTAGGATCCATTACCTTCAATCCGCCATCTACATGCTATTGGGGACTAATGGCACTGAGGAGTAACTCTGTTCTTACTGCACACCCCCCAACTCGTATGTGACCAACTCCATCATGGTCCACTTCGCACAACTTTAGGCGTCCCCGAGTAAGCGGCTAAGGGATTTTGAACTCGGTCGTGGGATTCCATGGGAAGTCAACACCGTCGTCGTTCTTCCATGTGTGATTTATTCATACTCTACGACCCCTTTATTTCATTTGTGTGTACGTTGGTGAACCGTTTCACTTGTCACTACACACATGCTCACAAGCACACATTAGTAGTTATGTTCTTATTCATCATGATCTATTTCATAACCCGCTAGTCGTCAAGCATCATAATTTCTTCCTAATCATCCCAATTCATTTCATAAACTGCTAACCATTAAGCAACCATAGTTAACTCATAATATCATATATTTCATCAATCAGCAAGTCATTAAGCCAACATGCAATTCTTCATTTAGATAGATTATCCACTTCCACAAATGTCGTTCAATTCATTAACTCATTCATCATAATTGTCACCATGTACATCTTCACGTGTTTCTTAATCGTTAAGACATATCAAGACTCAAAATACTACTTTATCAAATTTTGTTCAACCGGATCACTCGACAAGTGCCCTTAAAGTCCACAATCATTCTAGGGGCATTACAAATGTACTTCCAAATTTTACTTTAGGGTAATGCATGGTACTTCTCATCTGCTATCTCCTTTTATTTTCATGTTTTCAATAAAATATTTTCTTGAGTTTTTCATTAACATTCCTACCATCAATGAAATAGATATAATATATATAAAGTTTAATATTATAATATTAAAATAGACTATTATACATTTTATATATAGATATTATACATTAAATGGCTAGTATGTTAATATATATATATATTAGGTTTTAACATCGAGGGAAAGACAAATTCGGAAGAAATGGAGGGAAACAAAAATTAGGGAATTTTTCCTAAAGAAACGGGGAAGAAAAATTGGGGAAAAAAATTGGGATAATTTCGGGTATAGGTCAAGAAGGCCAAGAACACTCATAAATTTGGCACGGATCGCTGTTTGGAATGAAATATGGACCTTTCCCACACCAATAAATTGTGGTTTTTACAGGCTCTTTCCTTGGGCGTAGTTATTATACGGAGATTTGGCGTCCTTGACAACTTCAATGCTCGATATCTGAATTGTTCAAGTTAGCTAGGTAACATTCATACCTTCTTTGCAAAACGTTTTTTTCAAGTTTTTTGCATATGTTAAGTATATGTTAATCTTATCATTCCAGAACATACTTCCAGGTTCTTTGTATTGTGAATTTTAGTTAGATATTGATGGCGACAGGGTTTCTGTAACTCTTCGGGATTTCTAAGGCAAGGCCAAGATTTTACCTATGGGCTCGAGTCAGATTCTTCCTCATGTCCAATAAACATATCCAATTCGTATACTTCTTTTTTAGGGTATTTTATTACTTATTGTTATGAAATTATCTATTGGGTAGTATGTTCACTGCTTTCATTAGCATCTTAGAAATATATATCTCATTCTGAATGATAAGCCATTAATGCCTTCTATATTTTTTAACATATCATGTAGAAATTTGGTGTGATATGTGGTGATTGAGATATGCAACATCAGGTCAACCACTCACTATTCCAACTTGCTTGGATGTCATGGTTTAATATCGATGAGAGAAAGAAAGAAGGTTTGCGTGATGGCTATTGGCCCCTCCTTTTTTTTTACTATATTGATTACATCCACGAGTAGACCACTCTTTTCTAGCCTTACTTGCCAATTATAGAATGATGAGACAAAACCCTCATGATGAACTATGTATATTGAGAAGAGATTAGTTTTGGCCATAAAAATACCTAGAAGATCCATGATCCTACAATAGCTTAGTAATGCAAGGGAAACCACCCTACTATAACATCTCAAGAACTCCTTCGATCTCGCCCAGAATTACACATACACTACAAGAATGAATAAGCACTATCGTATTTTCTCATAGTTACCAGAATCTCTCAATCTCTAGACCTACTTAAGATATGCAATTACAAATATGATAGGAAAACACTATGTCTATCTATAATCCACACATGTGTAACATACCCCTTTACTGAAAAACATTTTATGTTTGAAGAAGACATTATCTTAGCTTTTATTGTAAATTTTATATTTGGACAAGTGTCTAAGGATGACTCTAATTGCACAATATTATTATTTAAATAAATAAAATAGGAGATACTCACCCAAGGAGAACCGTTGAAAGAGTGTTTACTGATCCACTAGGTGGAATGGAATCCCAGGTAGAAGGAAATGGACAAGTGACAACATCATGAGGCAAGTAACTAGCTGTTGGTATGGGACAACTCCCTTGAATTGTAGTCATAGTGCCATGAAAGATAGGACTCGAGCTTGAGGCTCATTTATTGAAAACTGACCACTAAAGACCTAGGCAATCTTTTTAAGAGCTATCGAATTTTGGACTGAGGTTCATCACTTTTCCTAATGAGGAAACTTACCTTTTGGTTCTAATGTATGCACACAAGAGATTCTATGAGCGGAAAAACTAATTTTTGATCATGGTGTAAGTCGGCCTTGTTTACTACTGAATGCAAACTTTTACTGCTGAGTGCAGAATTTTATTGTTGAGTGCAGAGTTTCTATTGCTGAGTGCAGAGATTGAAGTTTTGGCAAGTCTCTATTGATTGTTGGTTATACAATTTGAGTGCCTTCCTTCTACATAGAGTCTTCTAACTAGTGGTTTAGTAAACATGCTCGGGGGTCCAAAGGAGGCAAGTAATTTGGCTGCTTCTTCTGGAGAAGGTTGGGAGGAACAGGCTTCTTTGGGTGTTTGTCGCCCTATCTACGATTACAGGTTCTATTTGGTAGTTTATTTCTTAAATAGTTATGATTTATTTTTGTAGCTGTTGATATGAATATTTTCAATAATTAAATAATGATAGTTATTACTAAGCATAAGTAAATATTGGATAAATGAATATGAATATGAATTATTAGATTGTAGAATAAGTTTATGCAATGATAGAGTAAATTCCTTCCTTGGATTTTTCCACATGCTGTTTTCTGTACGGTACTCTACAGGGAAAGGAGATTAAAATAGATGAATGATGTATAGTGGATAGATTGAATGAGTAATATAGTTCTGCTATGTTTCCTTTAAATTTCCATTATCTGTTGTATTCTCGAAATTAAAATTATATATGTTTAAACTCAGAAAAACATAACAGCTTTCATTCTGCATAGTCATTTTAATATTTCATGGCAATAGAAGTAAACATATTATTTCTATACAAACCTAGGGTTTTCAATTGTTTCTATATAGTAGATAAATAATATACACCCTCATCATTTCTTCTCAAACATTTCAGTATCGGAACCTCACTTAGTCATTTATTTTTATTTTGAAAAATAGATATTGGTAAAACAAATCTAGCAGCGACCATAGTATTTAAATTTTACTATATCTTAACCTTTGCAAAAGTAGAATAAACAATAGGGTTTACTTTTCCCTTATCCTAAACTCTTGCAAAATACAATTAAATTCTGTTATTCTTTAAATATTTCATCTCGAAAACCCAAATAGGACTTATGTTCATACTACATCATATTTATTTAAACAAAACAATTACCAACATCCTGGCATTTAAAACAACTATCAAATCAAGCATACCAAGTAAGTAAGACTTTTGACATTCCTACTTTAGATCTTTAAAGAGCATTTAACACCGACGAAAACATCATTTGATAGAACTCTGGTTTTCACATCATATCAATTTGTAAACATTTATTACTGGAAGAATTATATAAAAGTTACCAAGAAAGAGTTCATCTTTTCAAAATAATTCCTTACTCACTTTCAGGTTACTTTCGAAAAACCCTAAGTACTGAAACAAGCTTTAATTAGACTCTCTACACAAACCCCTCAATTTCTAAAAACGCTAATTGCATTTGCCCAATTTCTTCATTTGATGAGTACAGTCACGAATCTAATACACTGTACAAAACCTAACTAAAGACAAAGTATGAGTTCGACATCAACCTCAAAACAATAGTGTTTTATTCCTAATGTAACCTTGGTCTGCAACGATATAAAGCAAATAGACGAGACCAGGTCTCAGTCTTAGGTCGATTCCTTAATCCATCAAAGCTATTTAGGGTTTGAAGGTACCAACTGTGGCATTTTCCCGTGGCTCTCGGCCATTATCAAACACAGAATTTTTCTTAAACAACTTTAATCTCAGACAACACAGGCACTACGCGCAATAAGCACTTTAGAATACAAACACCAGCACCTTTTTGAATATCAAATAACCGAGGGTTATCATTATCAACCATTACTGTATCCATTATTGAAATGAGCTGCAGCTGATCTTACATAGGTAGCAAGCAATAGTAGATATTACAATCGCATTACAGGGTGGAAACCCCATTACAACATTGAGTTCAAAACCTTAAAACATTTCTTTAAAACTACCGAGGGGGAAAAACCCTTATCAACAGAAGTTACATTTTCCACAAAGAAAATAGCGAAATGCTGTGAGGCAAGCAATAATGTAGGCCGAAGTTCACATCTTCCTACATTCACCTTTTGGAAAACAAAATAGTACCATGACGATCAACCTCCAAAACCCCAACTTGTGGCTAAACATCAAACAACATACCACAGTGGCTAAGAAGGAGAAACCACCGAGTCTTACCAGTGGTTAAGCAGTGCCTCCACAAAGCTTCGATAAAAGCAACCTGCAGACGAAGAGTACCTGCCAGCAAAACATTGATGGTTAAACAATGTTTATGAAATTATGAACTTAGTTACGAATGACAGTATTAGCTTGGATATCGAGATTTTACCTTTCGAGTGTTCCTTCTGAGACGCCACATCTAACGAGAGGCCTGAGCCGTCACCTTACTAAGCAAATGCAATGAAGAATGGATGCAACACTGAGCACTACCTTTATAATACAAGGAAAATGACCTCTGATCCAAACTAATCATCTGACTATCAAAAACCCTGAAACTATTCAAGCTACCAACTACTATAGCAAAGGGTTCGTCTCTGAGATTCAAATACACAGTCTCGGGTCTTGGTATCCAAACCTGGGAAGTGCCTTCACCCCACCAGAAACCCTAACAACTCGCAGCCTGTCAGCCTTCTCCGAACCCACTCTTGCAACAATGAATGCCAAACAACAACCACAACGAGGTAATATCAAAGAACGTTTAGGGTTACATCAACTTCGACGACAATAGCACGTGAAGATTGCCACAACAATGCCATTAGATAATTCCACTACACCATACTTTATTGCGCTTTATGAACCATAGCTACCATCGTACATGGAATCCATGCCAACGACATCATATATTGGGATCACTGCACAACCATTTCTACATAGTTAACCTTAAGATCGAACTCCCACATTATCATAAGACCGTTGAGCCCTGTCATAACAATAAAAACTTAGGACAAGGTTCCGATTATATATCATATTATTACTTATCACCATAATGTTATATGGTTGAAATAAGTAAAAGACCATTTTACGATACTTATTATATAAAACAACCTTTATTAAACCCTAAGCATGGCATATGGACTATTTCAAATCATTATTGTATAGTCACAATGCTTGTGTACTCTAAACATGATATTATCTATGGTTTAGATTTTAGCACTAATACATTATGCTAATAATTTGTAATGAGAGTAATTATCACAATAATCAAAGTATTAAAATACTTATGGTAAAGTGGGAAAGAGCTCTAAAAGGTATTGTTATAAATGATGTCAAGATATCCCTAGCAATAACTATTCACAAGTTAGAATTATTTGCATATGACAAAGGATAGGTTTTAGAAATACATTTAAGCAATTTGAAAAGTGAGATATGATTTTCTCACCATAAATTGTTAAAATGCCTAAATACTTCGGTTAATGCCCAACCTTTCAAGGTGCATTACACATAACTTTTATACTGAGATTTAGGGATGTAATCCTATATGAACAACTTATTATAGTTATAGATAAAGAACAATCAATGTAGATCTCACCCTCATATTTCTTTCTAGCATAATTTTTCTCTTTTTAAAACTTGAAAACTAACTAACGACACTTAGGACTTCCGCAGTTTAGTTTCAAAATGATAAACTTTCTCTTAGGTGTGATCTGCGAAAAGAACATTTCAAATGCTTTAGAATAAATGCAGAGTAGGCCTCAGGGTGCCATAGAGCCAGTTCATCATCAAAAAAAGAATAACCAGTTAGCACATATAGACAACAGCAAACCAATGTTTAAGAGCATCGACAACAATTCATAAGTATTTTGGGATGCATAATTGAGACATAAAAACATTTAACAATATCCTAGTACAAGTATAGTTACTTTTCACACTCATCTTAAAACAATACATACCTCTGATTGCCAAAAACATTTTATTACGACATGTCAAAAAATCAACATTTAATACTTTTCCGCACAGCAAGTATAGCATTTAATGCTACGTTAAATTTTGTGAAATTTTCGGGATGTTACAACATGTCACTTAGTTAATGTCTTAAGCTTATTTAAATCTAGAGTATAATTTCATGATGCTTATAGGTTTAATATTTTAGTATTTAAACTCAGAAATAACTTGATTTTTGTGTGGATCCTTTACCCATACATTCACGCATACTTTATTACATAATTTGAAACTAGAAATATTGGCTATTCAGAACAACCATAGAAAAATGTACATCAATGAACCACACACCTGTTTCAATGAGCCACGCACCACATTACTGTTGCAATTGAGGAAAGTTATGAGATTTATTACCTTTTTATCTACCATCCAACTTTCACATCTATAGATTTAACCATGTGATCCTACCTATGCCCACTATCCCACGTGAGTGTGGCATTTTCTCTAAAGAGAAATTTCTCAGGTAGCATAGTCAGATTCCTTTTATTTCATAGTTATTTATTCTCACATATTACACCTTAGTCTTAAAATGAATCTTGGTTGTCATAGAATCAAATCCTCATTGCAACGTTTCCAGAAGTCACTAACCGGAATTCGACTTTGCATGAACTCGTGAAAAAAAACCCTCTTACGTTTCCATTGGGCGATTTACACCATAAATGATTCAATGGATTCCTTCTCTAAGAAGGGACCTTATTCATTTTATTGAGAGGGTTCTCCTTCAATGGATTCCATGACCTTGCCCTGCAACTTTGATTCATATTTCTCTAGTTATCCCTCATTAGAATATGCACTCAAGCATTAACGCAAAGAGGTGACACAAAATACCTAGATTTCATTAAATCAAATACAATACATGAAATTATAGACTTAGAAATGCCCTTTTCCTTCATTGTCCTTGTTTCATAGTGTTTGGGTGCTTCTCATCCCCTTGGCCCCTTCAATACAATCACAACTTACAACTTTCTAACAATGGCAGTTTCGTTACAAATATTGCATTCCTACCAATAACCCATCCTATCTTCTATAATTTATCTAGAATCTTAGGAAAATACAATAATTCAATTAAGGAATTAAAATTCCTTATCAAATATCATGACCCCTCCATGGTTGATCAATTAATGTTGATTTATGAAAATATGCTCCTACATCACTTGGCATCCTTAGTAATTCAATAAAAAGGGAGATCAATCGCCTTGCAACCATCCCGTGTTTGTGATTATGATGTCCGATTCTTCCACTTTTATTGATACTATACATCTACTAGTATTTGTAATGTGTCCATGTATTTTATTGAAGACCATTTTTCTATCCTTTGCATATTGTCTGTTTCTAACAAATATAAGTTGCATTTGTGAAAGTATGACAAATAAGAAAGAGCAAGAGAAGTCCATGGCACTGACCATCATGAAGGAATTATGTTATTTTCTAGATGAATAAAGTGGGAGTCACGGCAATATCTAAATGTTCTTTTCCTTTTTTAATGCAATATGAAAGTTTTGGCAATTTGATAGGGGATGAAATATAGTGGAAGTGAATTTACCCTTTCGTTGTGCAACAAAATTTTGTTGTTATTATCGTACTCAAGGAATGGATTTCTAAATGAATGAGATAATATCTCTTATTTATAAAGTTTTAAACCTCCTGTATTAATATTTGTTCAAAGCAAGGAGCGAGCAAAGGAACTTGCCTCTCACAATATAAAAGTCGACAGTATCCGTGCTGATCTGAACCAGGAATAGGTATGGCCATGCTTCTTGTAATTGTGTATTTTTTTTTCAATTATTGTGCTAAAAGTATTGAATCTCATGGATTTCTTTTTATTTGGAGTCTACAGCATGAAAATGCGTATATATAAATTCCGCGAGGAATATGGGTTTCAATTGCAACTAATTTGATATCTCTTGGCACGGGTTTCAATTGCAACTAATTTGATATCTCGTGGCATGGATTACAAGGGTGTGAACTGTGTGATCAATTATGATTCTCCCGAATCATCGGCTATATACATCGTATTGGTATTCTCCACACCTTACATTTTTTAAATATCATCAAGTTGCAACAAGCAAATAAGATAGTTCTTGTTTGAATTTATTTTTGTAGGTCAGTGTGGAAGGGTTGGACGTGCTAGAAAGGCAATTAGTTTATACACTAAGGATGATATTCCATTATTGTGAAATATAGCTAATGTCATGGTGGCATCTGGTTATGAATTTCCTTTATGGATTTTGGATTTATGGATTTTGGATTTAGCAAAGTTGAGGAGGAAAAGGAATCGTCTTGCACGTGATTCCATCTCTACAAATCCTGAAATTCATACATCCAAGAAGCATGCATAATATGTAAGTAACATAACAAAGCATAACTAAATTTATGTTTGCGGGATAGATCCAATTCTAGAAATCTGTGAGTTGTAATTTTCTTGAGATTGATTTACATATTTCTAAAGAGTAGTCTTCCATCATGGTAACCAAATCTGTAATGAACTATAGTATCAACGGACCATGTACCAATTGTATCAACAGATCGCACAACCACTGCTAATCGTCTTTATTTAATATCTAGGCGGCTATACACACAGGAACACAAACAAGTGAAAATATTCCAAGCGTGTGATAACTATGGCTTGGCCTCGAAATACAACCCTGAGACCCTCGTTTCATCAATAGACGTCAAATGTTCTCAACATGCAAAAAGGCCGTGTATCCAATCTTTAGAACGATGTCACCAGACTGCAGATCTATCCGGACTCTCTCAGTCGCTTTGGTGCCGGTACAGAGAATATCCAATGCTAGATGAGGTGCCAAGCAGCACCTTCATCCTTGCAAGGAGAAATCTCGTTTATAACACGACGAGTATGAATATGTACTTCAGCTGGATCGATCCCAAAGACACTATCCATGAATAGAGGGCATTGATACTTGTTTGTAAGTTGTAACCAATCATCACATCATAAATTGCAGCTAGAGAAACCCGAAGACTATCCAAAGCTGGCAGTGAAACCTTTTGTTTTAGGCAGAAGCACATTGTTTCGGATAGGTAAGCCATGTTCTTCAGCAAACCGTCGATTTCGTATGCATTTCTGCTCTGTGAAGCCTGTGCCTTCTGGGAAGAGAATGAGTAACAATTAATCTCGTGGGTCCTTGAATGTTGCAAGGATTGATTCTATGACCGGTTTGTCTAGCTCCCATTTGTTCATCCCTAGACTTTAATATCAAATCTCAGAGGATTAATCCTGAGAGATGGTTTCTCCAATTGAAAGCACTTACATGGACACGTGAAGCACGATAAAAATATGCTTTACTCCTCTGCAAGATCTCTCAATATAGTTAGGTCACCAGCCAATGAATCAAACCACCCTATGCATAAACATGGGTTCAAAAATATACCCAGCTTGTTTACCATTGTTGCTCAAGCCCAATCTGTCCAGAATGACCAGAAACGCTTCTTTCCGTTGCATTTACACACAGGTAGGTCACTGCTGCACCATGCCCAAAATGGTGAAATTGATCTCTAAAAATGTGGATCTATCTCTTGGGCTATTGCTCAAAATCTGGGAATAATCTTTCAATCTAGATTAAAATTAGTTTCTTAAAAATAAAGCTTCGAAGTTAAACTATTTAGAGAATTTAGACATTTCAAATGATCAGTTGTTGACATTCTGATACTCTACCACCAAATATGTGATTGACTAAATTCCTCCTTCGCACATTCCACCTATCATTGCCACTCTCATTTGATGGTGCATTGCCATCTGTGAAGATACAAAACGATTGTCATCAGCTGTAACCAGCACACAAATACCATCATAAATGCTTTAAATATTTATATTCTCCTTCCTCTTAGCAAATCATGTATTTCAAAAGTTGAACAAACTGAAGTGACAAGCTTATTTATCCATTCTTGATGGCAATGGAAGCATTATCGAATTTCACCATAGTACATGATAAGCAGAGTGCATCTGCTATTTTGATGAGTGTGAAATTTATGCTTTCATATCCATTTACAATCCGAGTACTTAGTTGTGTTTCAGTAAACACTTCATCATACAATGCAAACAAAGTTTTTTATAAATGATGAGGTAGTTCACCCAGAACTGACTTCTTAACAATTGGATTAAAGTAACTTATCATCACAAACTCTAAAAAAATAATATTCATAGGATCTCTTGCAATATATTACAGGGAGAAAACATCCCAGCCACTGTTTCCAATATGGTGTGGCATCATATTCAATCTCAACTTATCCAATATATCCAAGTCATCATATTTGGCATTGGAGGCACAAATTGCACTATCCACTAGTCCTTGACCGAGAAGCAGGTATCTCTTGATTGCAAGGAAATGTTCTCTGAACTTGAATTAACCATACGTAATGGCGATCGATCCTCTTAGTTGATTATGCAATAAATATTCAAAATTAAAAAAGAATAAAATAATTTCCAAATGCCTCAACTTCTCCATAACCAAACTGCCCCTCTTTGTCGAGGTTCTGGCTACAGATGTACACTTGTTGAAGAATGATTATAAAGTTCCATGACTAGGAAGAGAGTCCATTTGGATTCCTATTTCAATTTCCCAATTCAACAAGGATAATAGAAACTCTCTTGTATAAGAGTGTTTGACATTTTGTAAGGAACAACTAAATTTGAATCAAGCGAACCCTTCAAAGCTACTGTGTGATAATTGGACTCTTGTCTGATTTCAAAGAAACTAAAGAAATTCCACACCATTTCAATGAGAGAATTCACATTTGAATTTTACACCATAACTTTGTAGTAAATAAGTAATTGATCTCCCAGCTCTATTTAGTTGAAAATTTCCTTGAAATCTTGGCCCGATATCTTTTTGAGCCACCAATTCTACCTTTCAATCAACAACCTTACCTGCACCATTGTTTCTTCAATTACTTACTAGCAAACTCTGTGAATGCAACCTGTACAGTTTTCTTACAACCAAATATAACAATTGAATTTTGAAAACATTGTAAGGCCGTCATTATACATTGATACTTATTCATGCAATAGATCTTACATTTATGGCTTATTGTGATTATAGTGAAGTGGTAGGGTTTGTTAAATTCAGGACGCCTGCCACACTCACATCATTTGTTGTTTGTGAGAATTGAATCAACACTTTCACAGAAAATAGAGAATCTTGACGAAGCACCATTTATTTTGGCGAAACCAGGCTCTCGAATCTGTCCACCTGAATGCTCAAAAGATAAAAACTCAAGTTCTCGAATGTCATATTGTTTAAAGGCTATTCTATTGGTTTTCCGGGGCACATGAAGTTATAACACTAGATATTGGTTGTGTATTATAGTTTGCACGAAGTGCCTTTGTAAGAGGTATTGTTGGTAAATGGATGATGACCATGTTGCCTTTTAAACTAGGATGTTTATAAACATGGTTTCATAAGCTATTACCGGTGGTTAACGACATGCATTCAGTTCATAGTGATGGTATAAACCAACGAAGAAGTTTCATGCTCTTCTGTAAGCAAGTAAAGAAAAAATGCCAGTCGATAAACAACTGCAAATGTAGTTTCCAGTTGGTCCCGTATGCACATGAAGTAACAACAAAAGAGTTTATTGTTGTTGCCTTTGAATCCCCGGAGGGAATTTTAAAAAGGTTAGATATCGAGTTGCATATGCACATAGGGGTAAAACTGCAAAACCACGATTTTGCCCTTCATTTTTCCATTCTTTCATTACGACAATTCTTTCAAGGTTCTCAATTCCTTTCTTGTTCAACTTTTCTCTTACAAAATCCTTCATTGCTATGTCGATGGTGGATCATCCCTCTTTCCATGGAGTTTTAACTAGTGACTGCTTTAGCTTTGAGATTTATATCCCATATGCACAAGATGTAAAACTTTTGAACATTTTCAAATCAACATCTATTTCATTTTACATTGACATAAAGTGTAATGAGACTCAGTCCGTGGAAGTGCACTGATGGATGGTTGACTTAACGTTGGCTTAGGTTGACTTAACGTGGAGATGGAAAAAGGCCTAGGTTTTTAACATAACCAAACTTGTAAACCAAAACCAACATAAAATATTATTTTAAATAAATTGTATATTATTTTAAATAAACTATAATAAATGTTTTCTTAATAATATAATTTAATAATTACTTTTATTATTATATGTTTTTTTAAAATAATATCAATTATATATATATATATATATATATTTTTATTATATTTTTTTTACCTATAGTTTGGTTGTGACTCTTAGGTTTGGCTAGACTTAAAGTGGAAATGGGAAAAGAGAAAAGCTCAACTTTTTTACATAACGAAATTTTTTAACAAGAGTAAACATAAAATATTATTTTAAATTTAAACAATAAAAATAAATTTATATTTACTTTTATTATTATATATTGTGTACCTATGGCTTGGTTGTGACACTTGGTTTGACTTAATGCTTGACTTAACGTGGAAATGGAAAGAGGCCCAACTTTTTTATAGTTTTTTTTTAAATAATAAATTTTTATATTTACATTTATTATTATTATTATTATTGAAACTTTTGGATCAATCTCTGCATCAAGATTTGGATTAATGAAAATTTTGGATCAAACTATGGATTAATGAAACTTCTAGATTAATGAAACTTTCTGGATCAATCTCCAACGTGAGGGTGAATTCGTACATCTATAGAACTCCCTCGTCACCTCCACATACATTTCTCTCGGCACTAATGTCTATAGTGTACAAATTTTGATAGAAACCATGCAACAAGCGTTCTCGTGGCTCCACATTTTGTATTGTTACAATGGTGGCATTCTTCCATTGATGATGATTAACAACTTTCTCAGAATTTACATTACTAGTTGACTTCAACAGCTTCTTGACATCCATAATGGGAAGCTTGTCATCCCGAGATGCAGAAATGATCCATGGATACTAAAATGCAAGTGAATAAACCGGGAAGGAATGAGGAACCCATGAAGAAATTGGTTTATCATTGATTATAACGTCATCACGAGAATGACTCATGTGATGGCACGAAGATTGATCCTCAAACATATGAATAGCTCCATCCTCACTTGCAGTAAACACCAAGTGTCTAGAATGACTGCATTCCAGAGCGTATGCATTGCCAACATGGACATGTTCTACCTCACCCTCAACTAGTGTCGTGTTCTGATATCCCATGTGTATATGTCACTATCTACACTGCTCATAAGGTGAGGGCCTCTCACAACTAGTGAACACGTGCCTAATCTCCATGCCTAAGAATTTTCAAACACTTCTGCTCAGAAACCAGTCATGTGCCACACATTGTGTTCACAACTCTATTTTTGGTGATGAAAATGGAAGCTTCTAGGAGGTGATTCATATCTGCCCCAATTATCACCCTTTTTTATATTTCAAGGGAATGCTTTCTCCAAGCATGTGGAGGATGTCAAATTTCATTAATTCCAGCATGCCAATGCTAGGATCTTTGGTCATCTTTCAACTCATCCTTGCTACCAAACCTTTGAAGTAAAAAACCAATTATCCATCTTGCAATATTTACATTATGGAAGCATTTCTTATTGAAACCCTAGTTTAGAAATGTGCTACTCATATTGTTACCAAAATTGCGCAAAAAGCTCATCATTTTGTGAGGTAATAATTGGTATAATGTCCATCCTCTAAAATTCATGTTTTGGTACTAATGTTATTAGTTGTAACTTTGAGAATATTCTCTATGCACAAGGTTTGAATTCTGGGTGTGTTTCTGTATAGAGGTAAGACCGACAATTTGAGTTTTAGCAAAGAAGCTTTTTTTTGGATCTAGTTTCAGCAACCCATATCATGCACGATTCACAAATTATGTTGGATTGAACACTCTTCAACTATTTATATAATTTTATCATACCAAATCCCTGTATAAAATGTTTCAAGTTTGTTGATTATGTTATTGGCTCTTTATCATTTGTGTGTTTCACTTCTGTATAAAATGTTTTTAGCCTTACAATTTAGGCTAATCTTCCTTGATAATTCTTTTTTAGTCTTGAATTATTAGGTTTGAGTTGCATGTATGCCATCTCGATGTTTGTGATAAGAAATTGGCTATAATTTTGTTTAATTTTGTAATGTTACCTCTCTCACAGTAACTTAACATTGCTATGGTGTTAGGAATTCAACATATGTGAGTGACTACCAAAGCAATCAATATAATTAGTTAGAGGATCTTCCTTTTAAGAAAGTACACCAATAGAAGAAAGCAAGGTGCACATGTATTCATAAAAGAGGTGTCATGTCACTATATTCGGTTATAAATATAAAGGGGTATAAAAATGTTAATGAAAAAAAAAATACCTACAACATCTTGTAAAAATAGGGGTTTTTTAATTGAGAAGGTGTATTGGGATGGGGTTAAATAAAACTATATTGGGAGGTATTTTCAAATATCTAGTGAAATTATGGGTATTGTTTAATATGCCATGAATGCATCCTCTATGTCATATGCTCATTGAGTGAAGCGCCCATTCAATGAAGCCCCTAAGCCAAAGTTTGTTGTGATCTATGTCTCAACCAATATTTAATTGGCTGATTATTTTAAATTTTTATAAATTACGTGGGATAATTCCTTCAAAGGAAAATAGTTATGCCTATGTCATTTGGAAAAAGTTGACAAGTAACATAGTTGGGATCATCCTTGAATCCTACTAACAAGTAACTATGCTACTTATCCCACTTCTTTAGTAAAATATTTGTCAAGACTTTACAAAGTTTTATAATTTAATGAAAGTTTTAAAATTTAGAATTTAAAAGCTTCAAGGTCTAATTATTTGAAGGGTGGTATCTCAATGGAAGAGCACCTGCTTTACAAGTAGGAGGTTGGTGGTTTGATTCTATTGTTCCCTAATATTCAGTAAGGAATGGTGACGATCACTATCCATTCCTAAATATGTATCGATAGTGAGGGTTGTTAGAAATGCATCATCAAAAATCATTTTTTATATATGAAATGGTGACAGTCAATATACATCACCATATATATATGCATCAATAGTGAGGGCCATGAAAGGTCCATCACAATAAATCACTGTTGTTCATATGAAATGGTGATGGTCACTATCCGTCATTATAATCATTATTCGTGATGGATCATTAATGTAACCACATGAGCTATACTTTTGGTGATGAGGCATTTGGTGACCTTCAGTTTTTGATGACGAACACTCTTTTGAACCTCACCAATGAGCTTATGGTGACCTTTTTCGACCCTCACCAATGACCTTTTTTTTGTAGTGGATTGGGATGGCATAAGACCTCAGAAAAAACCATAAATAAGTAAGATGCACTAGGATAGCATGGGATGCCATGTTGTGCATAGAGGAACAAGTTGAGTGTTCTCTCTTTTCATAAGTTCATTTGCTTGTTACAGAGAGTGTCGCGAGGAAGAAAATCGCTTGCATTCTAGTGCATAGTGGTGATCCAGCTCGGGGGTGGAGTTGGGCAAACAGAAGAGTTGCTCTCTCCTATGATTGGGAGGAGCTGACTTCTCCAAGTGGTTTTCCCAATTCATGTACATCGCTCATCCTTTTTTTCACGTACCTAGATGATGAAATTTTAGTTTGACATCATGTTTGTAATTCTAGTGATGATTTTTATTTCATGGAATGGTTGAATGCGTATCACTAGTATTATTATTATTATATATAAAGTTTTCTATGAGGAAGATTTTGATCGTGTATAGTAAGGAAAGAATATGGGCATAGTTCTTAAAATTTTTATTATGTAGAGCAGGTTCTCTTAATAAAATAATCATGTAATAATAATATATGAATCATTTGAATTTTAGAAACAAATAAGGATGTGAAGTTTCTGTTTGAAATCGTTATGTACGTCTTTCCAAAACTATTGGAGATAGTTTGAGGACTGAACCAGAGCATCATATGCCAACCATGAGGTCACCTGTCATTTTCCTTTGTTGAAGAGCCAAATTAATGAACTTGGAGAGTTGTTGAGGATAAGACCAGTATGATTTAAACCTTGAATGAAGGAATCCCAGTCCTCTGAGTTTTTTGTATACAAACCAAGATCGGTCGATGAAGACCACCTCTCCACTTGATCATCTTGAAGTCCTTTGTATACCTGAAGAAGGAGGATTAAACCTTTGTTCCTTAATTCCTCTAGGAGAGAGGGAGAGAAGGAAATATTTCTCCCCACAGAGAGGTATTCACCCAATTTAATGTCGTCACGTCTCTTCTAAGCGATTTTTTTTTTTGAAAAATTTCCTAACCAATAAAACAAATGCGGAAATAAACATACTAGCTATCGTCACAACCTACTTATAATAATATGAAAGAATGTGCATTAAACATCATTATTATTCTATCACTTTTCAAACAAGTTCCAACCATGGCAACGTGCTTGTACGTCACTGCGTTAGTTACCAAATCAAGTATGCACCGAAGGTATAAGACTAGATTCTGCACACTTGTGACAATATGAAATTTTCATAAGTAGCTTGAATACTACAATTAATAACTATATTAATTTCATTAATATGTTAAGCAGTTACACCCCACTACCTTAATATGTTAAGTGGTTATGACCCAACGGTAAGTGCTTACACCCCACTACCTTCGCTATCGATATTACTCTTTTACTTCGGATATTTTACCACTGTCACAACTAAATGCTACATTGACCCTTTCAACTTAGGAGCAATACGACCATGGGCATGTTGGGTCATTCTGTGTTGTTTCCACAAGTTGGGACAAATAACCAACTGCGAACGGCTAGGTAACCCATCATCCTTGGTCCTTCGGGTGCAACTACCACATCGTTGTCAGATGGGTTACTTAAGACTATGGTTCTCTTGTTTGTTCATGCTGCAACATGTCCTTTGGCCAACTTGTTGTTGCATGTGACTTTGGTAGACTTTGATGGATTTCCCAGCGTGTAGGTGAATGTAATGCTAACTTGGAGCTTGTATGGTGAACAATGCTTTATTAAACTTGTACCTGGGCATGTTGGCCACATTGAGAAATTCCAATTAAGCTCTATCTTGATTGGTCTACCTATGATGGGATTTTAGTCTGTAAAGAAGAGAGATAGCTCTCTGGACTGTAATATTTCGTTTGTAAATAATGAATGCATTTTAAATGAAAAAGTTTCTGCATTAGCTTGTTTTGCACAGCAACAAAATCGTTATTTTTGTTTTCATCTTCTGTCCCTGTTTTGATATATGAATAGAATCATTCTTATATGAAGTTGTTTGCATTTATTTACCAACAATAAGCTTAAAATATAGGGATGAAATCCCGCGTGAATATAACTGGTTGTGAATCCATTTTAACTTACCACAACAGTTAAATAATATTTTGCTTGCAAATAGTAATATAATATAGCACTTAGTTGGAAATGAATACTGTAGTTTAAATGGTGTATAAATGCTACACGCTGATGTTAGAGAGAAAAACTTCCTATGGTATGGGGCCGACCACAATAGACAAATGATTGCAGAATACTACTCATTTCCCAATGTAATGCTATATAAATGACAATGCTAAGATAATGGAAGATAAGACCAACCTTCAACTAGATGTTCGAAGTAGATACCCATTGAAGCTTTCAACTTGTGCAATTGAACCTGCAAATTAGTCTCAACAACCAATACACAACAAGCGCATATAATATGTGAAAGACATTAACATCATCAATATCAATGGTCCATGATATCATTATTAAATGCAACCCAATGTAGGTTAAACAACATTCACGACATCAATTAGACGAGAATATGAGTATTTATATTAATTCATAACAAGTACATGATACAACCGCTTGCCAGCAACTAATATGAACTGAGAACTACGTCCCTCCACTTGTGCCTCCACCACTTAAATCCTCCATGTAATTGCAAACTCAAACTATCAAAGGAGTTTGGGAGGTGAACATAAGAAGTTCACAACAACAAGAATCAATAAGTGTAGACTCAAGTCACAGCAAAAATCCACCAGAGTTATCTTGCTCTCTCTTTCCCCTCCCTTCCATATGCCATAAGAGCTCAATATATAGTCTTCTCAAGGTAGGTAAAAAGACAAGTCGAGTCGTTTCGAGGCATATGGAGGGACAAAAGTCACCCTAAGACCACTTTCTGGTAGTAAAAGTGAGTTTTAATTACTTTTACCATGAAACTTAGTGTACAAGGGCTAATGTAGTACAACCTGTGTGTATGCAGGCTAATGTGGAACAACAAGCGTACAGGAACAAAAATGGGGAAAACTAAGTTCCTGACAAGAAGATCATGAATCTAAGTCAAACAATGGATACTAAAGGCCAATAACTGTTGATGCTCACAAGGTGGAAAAATGCGCTATAACTCCGATGCAACCATCGCGCTGGGGTATTCACGCCTGGGTTTTAGGCACACCCAAAAGGGTTAACCATGAACTACCTAGTAGTGTCGTGATGAACCTGAGACACCAATACGATTGGGTCTCCCATCTGTATATTCGACCTGGCTCATGAAAAATGTTGAGTAGGGCATTCGACCCGGTTACAGAACTTAATAAGAAATGTTAATGGTCCAACTGTAAACAAATGCCATGACCCTATACCAAGATATATATATATATATATATATATAATACATTAAGCATGCTCTCTTCCTTTGATGCAATCGCATTAATAAAATCTCAACCATGTTGTTTATGATTCCTTTGTCCACAATCCTCATGGAAACCAGGGTGTAACCCTTTTACTGCGTGGAGGCCATCCATGCCAACCTGTAGCAAAATGCTTCGGAGCTGATGCTGGCCTAATCCATTAGCATCGTGAAGGGTTTCACGATTAGGGTTAAGTGTTTGTTCATGGAGATCGCTTTCTCATACTGAGAGCTATGAAATGTATAAAAGAATCAACCCAAAACTAACCACAATGCATCACGAAATTAGTTCAAAAGGATATGTTTACAATGTGTTATGAAATCCCATGAATCCAAAATAGATATAAAACAATATTTATATAAATGTAGTCAATTACAATGTAACTCTGTCAAAGCTTTTACATCCATCTACTATAGATTTAGTTCATCAACATGTTTTTTTTTGTCCAATAAATGGAGACAGATCTAGTTACAATAATCTCAATGCTTTATTTTTAAAATAGAATAAAATACTTATAAATTAAAATGGATTTGCATGTAAACTCTAGGGTTTACATGTCTGCCTTGTTTCTGCCAGAACAAGAGAAACATGCATCCTGCCATTAAATAGGATCTGCTAAGAAAATGATTTGTATTATATTTAAATACCTCCAATACTTTCTTAGGGTTAGTATAAACTATGATCATTCAAATATGCCTCTCTTAGGCTTATACATCAATAATCATAAAACAAATCAGTGTGTTTACTGCATAAAGCATATGTCATTTTATTTCCAGCAGCATCATGAAAACTTAAAGTATAGTATTAAATCATAAATCTACCAAAATGGCAGAGACATAAAAGTTTGTCATGACCCATATACAACAATAAATTTCATAAGACATGCATGCTCAGATTTGGTAAACAAACAATAAATCAAATTTATACATAATAAAATCTAGCAAATGTCCATAAAAACTTATACAAATAAAGCATAGACACTTATATGTATTTCTACAGACAAATGGAACCAAGCACACACCTCCTAGCCTTTGGCGAGGAATATCACCTTACTTTTAGATCAACCCCGAGCTGAGTAAACAGTCCCCTAGGTTTAGAGTATAGGTTTTTGAATTACCCTTAACTTATTCTCCAAGTTATTTAGGATATTTCAGTGGCAGCAGGAAACCCAACATCCAACTCAGTACTCCTGAGCTCCAGGATGCTCTAGGTCCTTTTAAGCCTCAACCATTAAGAGAATCAATTTAAACACAACCTATCCAAAGTAAATGTAGTGCTCTTGCAAGCTTGGGGTAGTTCTCCTACCTGCACACAATTTAGTGGCCAAGCCAATACCTAGCTGTCTGATTCCTCTTAATTTGGACCAGTTTGGTACTCCCAAATCTATCGCCATCCGATCTGAACCAGTTTGGTACTCCCAAATCTGTCCTCATTCATTTGTCTCTGGTCATTTTGTTCCCAATTCCCATTTCTATTGTGTGTTCATGCTCATGAGAATGTGTAGCATTGTTAAGAGTGATAATGAGAATGAAGTGTTTTGAATGAGTTTCACTTTTTATTCTCTTGGTGTGAAAGACTCATTTTTTTATTTCTTTTAATTCATTAGTCTCTCAAATATTTTCTTTAGGGTTTTCCATTTTCTCCACTAATAATTTCTCATTAGTATTATAATTGGTATTTACCCTCCAACCCATAGGGGACTGTGACTCCCATCTCATTAATGTGCTGGTCCACATGGTAATTAGAAATCAATTTATCAGATTTATAATGTCAACTAAGCAAACTGAAATAATACTTAACAAAATATAATAGGGGTTCAAAGTCCAAAATTGGGGTATTGCATTTCCCCTCCCCTTAAGTTTTCATCGTCCTTGGTTTTAAATAGTTTTGGAGAAAAACAAAAGGCATTATAAGCAAATACAGTTTTTGTCAAATACTTATTCGAACAGGAAAGGGTATGCTGCTCACATTTCCCTTTCCATTTCCCAGGTAGCCTCTTCAGGCTTATAGTGCTCCCATTGTAATTTTACTTGGATGATGGTTTGATTCCGAATTACCACCTCTTTCTCATCCAGTATGCATATAGGAACTGTCTGGAAGTATCCTTCTGATTCCACTAGAATCACATGCCATTTTACAATATGCTTAGGATCATATACATATTTATTCAACAATGAAACATGAAACACATCATGTACTTTAAAATTTGCTGGTAAAGCTAATTGATCAGAAACAAATCCTACTCTAACAAGTATTTGGAAAGGACCACAAAATCTTGGTGCAAGTTTGGAAACTTTTCCCAAGCTCAAAGAACTTGTCTTTTCTTTCACCTTTAGGAATACATGATCCCCAACTTGAAATTCTTTATGTTCTCTATGCAGATCAACATAGTTTTTCTTCGTGTCATCGGTAGTTTTTAAGTTTGTTTTTACTTTTCTACACAATGTTTTCGAGCTTAGCTAACATTTCGGACCCATCACAATTCGATTTACCGGATCATCCCATCTCATAGGGGTTTTTCATTTTTTTTCCATACAAAAATTCGAAGGGACTCATTCCTGCATAGGTTTAGTACCCATTGTTGTAGGAAAATTCAATTAAGTGTAGGTAGTTTTCCCACTGCTTTGGATTGTCCATGACATACAAGCAAAGCATGTCCTCTAGGACTTGGTTCACCCTCTCGATCTATCCATCTGTTTGAGGATGGTAGATAGGACTAAAAATTTGTTTAGTCCCCAAACCTCTAAATAAATCCTTCTAGAAATGTGAAGTGAAATTTGTATCACGGTCGGATATAATCACATTGGGAATTTCATGGAGTCGGAAGACTTCTTTCATGAAAACCTCTGCAATGTTTATTGCTTTGAATGTGGATTTGACTGGTATGAAGTGAGCTACCTTAGTCAACTTGTCCACTACAACCATGAAGGAATCATGTTTCTTATTATTTTTAGGTAACTCAGTGATAAAATCCATAGAAATGGTCTCCCATTTCCATTCTTGTACTGGTATAGGTTGTAACAAACCAGCTGGATGTTGATGTTCCATGTTCACCCGCTAATAGTCCATGCATTTTGCGATGTACTCAGCAATCTCAGATTTCAATCTGGGCCAATAGTGTTGTTTTTTAATAGCTGTTATCATTTTCTGATAACCTGGATGACAAGAATATGGTCTTTTGTGAAACTCATCCATGATTAATTATTTTCATTCTTCCTGATCCAGTATGTAAAGTATGTTTTTAAACAACAACAATCCATCCATGGATATGGTGTAATTTGTCACTTGTTGTTCTGAATTTTATGCAAAACACTTTTGTCTCAGATTCAAATATTTTTGGTCTTTTTCAGCTATTGTTCGGATCTGCGACATTAAATCAGATTCAAAACTGTTAACTGAAGCCATAGTTAGTAGGTGCATGTGTCTACTAAGTGCATCACTATTTTATTTTCTTTGCCTTTGATATGATGAATTTCAAAGTCAAACTCGCTTATGAAAGCCAACCACCTTGCTTGCCTCCCATTTAGATTTGGCTGTTCAAAAATGTATTTCATCCCAATGTGGTCAGTTTTAAGTACAAACCTTTTTCCAAGAAGGGAATGTTGCCACATTCTTAAAGCATGAATTATGGCAGCCAGTTCTAAATCATGCGTTGCATAGTTTACTTCACGGGTCTTTAACTTTCTAGATTCATAACTGATTACCAAACCATCTTACGTTAACATGCCTCCCAATCCTTCCTTGCATGCATCCATGCATACCACAAAGCCTCCATAGGGATCAACAAATTTTAGAATAGGAGTGGAAGTAAGTAACTGTTTTAGCTTCGCAAAAATTGCTTCACACTTGGATATCCAAAGAAACTTGAATTCCTTTCTCTGAAGGGATGTGATAGGATGAGCCACTTTGGAAAATCCCTCAATGAATCTTCGATAGTACCTGACTAATCCCATAAAAGAGTGGACATCGATTACATTTTGGGGAGTATTCCATCTCATTATGGCCTTGATTTTTTCGGGATCCACTGCAATACCTTGGACTGATATAATGTGACCCAAGTATTGTATTTGGTCCTTGTAAAAATCACATTTGGATAACTTTGCATAAAGTTGATTTTCTCTTAGAACTTGCAGCACCAACCTTTGGTGTTTCTCATGCTCACTTTCATTCTTCGAATAGATGAGTATGTCATCAATAAATACTGCAACAAATTTATCCAAGTACTTGCTGAAAAAATTATTCATCAGGCACATAAACGTGGATGGTGCATTCGTCAAACCGAATGGCATCACCACAAATTCATAATGTCCATAACGAGTACGAAAAGTTGTCTTATGCACATCTTCTTCTTTAATTATGATTTGATGATAACCCGACCTTAGATCAAATTTTGAAAAGATAGTAGTACCCCCAACCTGATCGACTAGATCGTTAATCCTTGGAAAGGGATAGTGATCACCGGTGCTCCCCACGGGGACATAGTTGGACAAATATAACCTTTTTCCAACATGCCCTGCAATTGTGCTTTCACCTTTATCAATTCAGGAGTACTCATCCGATAAGGTGCCTTCGAATTTGGTACTGTTCTCGGGGATAGGTCTATTGTAAAATCCAATTCTCTTTTGGGTGGTAACTCAGGAATCTCCTCGGGGAACAAATCCTCAAATTCATCCAAAACATGATGTTTTGTTAAATCTGAAATTTCACTTTTCTCCTTTTCGGTCATGTGGACAACATAAAGTTTACACCCCTTCCATGCATTTATTTTTCGTTGAAGAGCAGAAATTTCCCTTAATTTCACTGCTCTTACTATCCCTTGAATCTTTTCAAGTTGTCCAACATCATTCATAAAAGTGATAGACTTGTGATAGTAGTCTATGACAACCCTATGTTTTTCTAGCCAATCTATACCGATGAGCAAATCACATGATCCCAATGGAAAAACATTTAAATCTTCACTAGTGTAAGATTTGTTAATCTTCAAAGAACACTGATTTTTTACTTCAACAAATTTTCTTTTTGTTCCCGTGGTCATTTGGACCATCCAAGGCTGCATGTATTTGTTTTTACTACGTTTGCATGACTCACAAATTTTTGGGTCTACATAACTTTTACATGCGGCATAATAAATCAATATAGACACAGGTGTCCCAGAAAGCATACCTTCCACCTCGATTATAGAAGCTTGATTTTATGCTTGACGGTTGTTCAAGGCAGCATAGATTTTTGGAACTCATGCTATATCTTGGACTGTAGAAGCCTCTTGAAGGTTTTGCATTGATCTATTTTGTTCTTTCTTGTGAGGAAAGTCATGCCATCTATGATTTCCTCTATAGCCCCAACATTGAAGTGGCGGCTTAGATGGTGTGGCTTCTATTTTTTTCGTGCCTTCAGTGCCAAAATTCTTGATGGGTGGAACAAATTTGGATTGTGGTTTGCTACCCTCAAACTTATTGCTGAAAGGTGCCCATGCAACTTGGTTTCTGAAATGGTTGGGCTTATGACCCTTCTGCCTACTTTCAGATTTGGTTTTCTTCTTTTCATTCCACCACTTGGATACTTCATCCCTGTTCCGTCCTTGTTCAAAACACAACCTATTCTTTTTTAATGCGTCCTCCAATGTCTTTGGATCAACAAACTCTATCTGGTCCTTGTAACCAAATGGTAAACAATTTGGGAACTGCTAAATTCTGACTTTTTCATCTTGTATGTACAAAACGTACTTGAGCAATTCCATAAATTTGTTGATCCATTCCTCCATGGTGTGTTGTCCCAACTTTAGGTCATAGAATTCTTTTACTTTTGTGTCAAAGTATATTTCAAACAGGTACTTCTATTTGAAGAATGTTGCAAAGGATTTCCACTTCACCTTCTTCTCATTGATACATCGGGTCAGCTTGAGATCATCCCACCAAGCCAAAGCTTTTCCTTGCAGATTGAAAACAAAAATCCTAGCCTTTAAGATACTGGAATAATTGAACATGCATAAATATTTTTCCATGTTCCTCAGCCACAATTTTGCTTCTTCTCAGGTTTTAATTTCTCCATTAAAAGTATGAGGCTTGATTTTTATCAATTCTGAGTGTAGCTGATTTACCTTTCCAGTTTTCTTTTTCTTCTTGGGAACATATTCTTTGGAATCTTCTCCATGTGACTCTTCGTCACTGGCATCCATATTATAGCTTGCAGAATTTCTTGGAGGTGTAGTCTTAAACTTTGAATTTCTTTTTGTGACTGATTTTTTTGTATGATGTTCATCTGGTGTTGGAAGGTGAGTGTTTTCCTTTTCAGTCAACGTTTGCAGTAGAATGGCATTTATTTCTCGATGTTCTTCAAAGTTTTTAATGTTGTCTTCTTTAATGCTAACCAGTTCAACCTTCACACTTTTGTCTGTTTCCATCATCTTGCTAGATGTGGTCTCTCCTTGTGGAGAGTTCTGGTTTTTCTCCTGCCTACTAACCATTTATCCTCACTAACTTGATGTTTCTACAGCAAACCATCCTTCTTTTTCTGTAGAATTCATTTCTTCCACTTACCGTTTCAGTCTAAGTGTGGTCAACAACTATTTGTTAGAAGTCATAAACAACAATATAATTATATAAAATGAATTACAAAACAGTACGCTAGAGGAATTTTAGTTATTTATTTCAAATAAAAATACAACATTCGCGCAAGTGAGCCTAAGGTCCTAGTGTAGTGACCATGCTCCGATACCAATTTGTCACATCTCTTCTACGCGATTTTTTTTTTTTTAAAGATCTCTACCAATCAAACAAATGGGGAAATAAACATACTAGCTGTTGTCACAGCCCACTTAGTAATAATATGAAAGAATGTGCGTTAAACATCATTATTATTCTGTTGCTTTTCAAACAAGTGCCAACCATAGTAACGTGCTTGTATGTCACTGCGTTAATTATCAAATCAAGTATCCACCAAAGGTATAATGACTACATTCTACACACTTGTGATAATATGAAAATTTCATAAGCATCATTAATACTACAATTAATAACTATATTAATGTCATTGATATATTAATAATTATTAATTATGCTAGTACACTATTAATGTGAATATAAATTTAACCTACATATTTATATGTTGTACTTTAAGTACTAACATACACCCTATGTATTAATATCATACTAGCCCTAACACTAACTATGTAAATGCTAGCCTATAGTATTAACCTACCATAGTTCCTTAAATTAAGGCCATGCATAAAGAACGTAATTGATAATAATAAAACAATTGAAATGCAAACTATATATAATACAAGGTAAACTAACTATATATATATATTTATGACATGCGGAATAGTAACTATATACAAATATTACAACTAAATACAATATATATATATATATATATATATATTAACCATAGTCTAACCACGAGCTAAAGACACTACCTAGCGCTCACACTAAACCACTTAAGCGCTGGTATAAACCTCATATGCTATTGTAGCATATTGAATTGCCATAACAATGGACTTAGGATAAAACGAATCCATTTCGATATAACTTATGGAAATTGCAATGTAAATGATTACATTAAGACTTGACTTAATGTAATGGATTGTAACATAAAATAATATGACTTAGGTTAAGGTGCATGGCCAGGTCAACACCATGTTTGACCTTGTCTTATGCGAGCCCTGCCACCATGCCACTAAGTGCATACCACTCGCCCAGCCTTGGCCTTCGTGTGAAACTCACACCACAATGAATACGTAGAAAGTAATGGTTTTGCAGAACAAGCATTAAGGTTTTAAACAATGTATATGAATAGAATGTGGTGATTGTGTCTAACTTGTACTCTTGCCACTCAAACTATGCAACTCTTGAACCAAAGTTTTAAACCCTGCGGTTCTTTCTTGGCAGGTTTCTCCACAATGGCAATCGTCGTGGTGCAGCACTCAGCTAACCATTCTAGCTCTCTCACGAACCTGCCAACTCCAAGGCATTGTTGCATTAATGTTCCACTATGGGTGAAATAATGTCGAAGGTCCCCTCACCATCGATCGTGATCCATGTCGTCCAGCTTGAGAAAGGTGAAAACATAGGCGTCATCAATCAGGTTCGTGGATGTTGGCACCAAATATATGGGTTACTGGATAATTTTTTTTCCAGCGAAAAAAACTACTGTTGTTATTCATATAGAATCAAATAGTACAAAAAAACTGATTCTTCAGTCGAATCATCTACAGATCTCTTTCAATAACCAACTCACCCATGTGCTAGCATTTCCACATCTTTCATTGTATCAAAATAGTCCCAAAAAAAAACTATAATTATCCTATCAGACTAAAAAAGATAAAAACATAAAATAGCCCATCAAGGACTAATTCCCAGATAATACATTCTGTCCAATATGCAAAAAGGATTAGTCAAAAAAGGAGACAATCCCACAGTCCTGAGGACTGTCCTCTAACCATTCTTCCCAATGAAGCTGACCTTCAGGATTGGATAATGCTTGTTTTGATAACTTATCCGCATGTATATTATGCTCACGATAGATATGCTGGAAGCTAATATTGTGTTGTTTTGAAATTTCCCTGCGAGTTCTGTGTACCCAATGTCGAAGACTTAGAACATTGAGACACAAATCTCCAGCAGCCCATTTAATGGTGACTCTGGAATCCCCAAAAACTTTGATATTGACCAAACCGAAGATGTTGGCAATTTTAAGAACACACCAAAGCGCCATCAATTCTGCTTTCATATTGGAGCCCTGTCCACAATTAAGACTGAAAGAGAAATAATGAGACTCATTTATAAAGATAATTCCCCCCACAGCACAGATTCCATGTTGAGATGCTCCATCAAAAAAGAGAGTAGGTTGATTGACTTTGAAATTGAAGATACAAGTTCTATCCCTCTTTAATTTATGAGAATCAGTCCTGCAAAGTGTATTCATTTGGAGAGCAGCAGAAGCACAATGATGAACATCTGGAGGTCTATTTTGAAAAATAGCACAATTACGAGAGAACCATATAGACCAGGATATGCAGATGACAACAAAAAAGTGCTGTCGATAAGCTCTAAACCAATGTAAGAGAGATTTGTTGAAATCATCCGAGATCCAGCACTGAGAGATGTTCAGGGAATTTGATATTAAATCCCAAACTTTAGTGGTGAATTCACAGTTCACAAAAAGGTGTTGCTTGGTCTCAGCTTCCTTTTTACACAGAGAACAAAAACTGGGCCCTTTCCAACCACGTTTGCTTAAGTTTTCCCAGGTTTTCAGTCGATCTTGCAGTAGAAGCCAGCAAAAGCATTTGAGCTTTAAAGGAATGGACCATTGCCACAGTTTTTCATACCACCAGTCTTGTGGATAACAGAATTTAGATTGGATAATTCTAGTATAAGCAAAAGATGCTGTCACTTGTCCTGTAGAAGAGTTACCTCCCCAGACAATTTTATCAGGCTCAGAATTTAGTGAAACTCCAGCTGACATTAACCTGGAGATATAATCTTCCCACATACAGGCATAGGAACCCGTGAGGCCCAAATCCCTTGAAGTAATCCACTTGGAGCATTGTAACAGACTCGAATTCTGAATGAAAATAGTGTTCAAGGTTGTCATGCCAAGGATCTGTAAGTATTGAGTAATCGCATCTGGGAGAAGAAAATTTTCATGTAAACCGATAATGGGATCAATTCCAATCCGGACCTTCGATCCAGATCCAACTTGCCACATAAGATCAATTTTAATCCAATGGAGAATTTTCATGAATCCCCGCCATAAAGGAGAAAAGTTCCAGCTTGAGAGTTTCGGATTCCTGAACCAGCATGAAATGTCCATATTGATGTACTTACTGTGAATAAGTCGAGACCAAAGTGTGTCCCCGAAAAGACATCTCCAGAGGCTTTTGAGCCTTAAAGCAGTGTTGAATGTTGTCAAGTCCTTGACTCCCCATCCGCCGAACCTGATGGGTCTGGAGATGATGTCAGATGCAACCATATGTAAATTTCCAGAATCAACCTTGCCTGACCACAGAAAATTATAGCAGTATCTATTAATGGTTCGAATGATGGAAGATGGAACTTCCAACAATGTGAACCAGTATACCGGAATGCTGCAGAGAACTGATTTCAGCAGAATTAGTTTTCCCCCTCTGGAGAGAAGTCTGTATGCCCAATGAGTAATACGATTTTCAAATTTTCTCAATAACCAGAACCAATCTTTTGCAAGATAGTTATTTGGTTTAATATAATAGCCCAGATACTTAAAACCTTGTTCCATAGGGTAACATTTGTAGGGGAGAATAGCAATGATGTCTTTCAACTGGTCTGCATCCGATGACAAGTGATAAAAACATGATTTACCTTCACTGATCTTCATACCCGACGCTCTGCAGAAAAGTTGAAAAATATCTTTGTAAGATGCCCATTCCTCAAGGGTATTGACTCCCACCACCAGAACATCATCAGCAAATAAAACATGAGTAATCACACAATCTCTTTTAATAGTGATACCCTTGATCTGATCACCCAAAACAGCAAACTTTATCAATCTACTAAAACCATCCATGATGAGGGTAAAAAGCAGCGGGGAAAGAGGGCATCCCTGTCTGATTCCCCTGGAGCATCTAAAGAAATCAGAGGGACTGCCATTAACAAGCACCAAAATGTTCATAGTTGAAATACACGCCATTATCCACTTAATGATCAATGATGGAACACCAATTTGTATAAGGATAAGCCTGAGAAATGACCAATTTACTCGGTCATATGCTTTTTCTAGATCCATCTTGAGGACTAAAGCTTTTTTCTTATGAATCTTTATAGTATGCAGCACCTCCTGTGCAATACCAATGGCATCATGAATTTGCCGACCTGCCAGGAATCCAAATTGCTCAAATGAGATGTGCTGTGAAAGGGCAGTTTTTAGGTGATCAGCAATGATTTTAGAAATAAGCTTATACAGCAAATTGCACAGAGCAATCGGCCTGTATTCTCCAAAGCCCATCGGCTTATCCTTTTTAGGGATTAGGGTAACAAAAGTCGAGTTCAGACCCCCAGGAATATATCCATTAAGCCTAGAATAATTAACCAATTCTTTTAATTCTGGCCCCATAAGATCAAAGAACTGGATGTATAGCTCAACCGGCCGCCCATCAGGTCCAGGGCTTTTTTCTTTTGCGAAGCACTTCAAAGTTTTTTCAATTTCTTCTAAAGAAACCTCATCTTGTAAGCCATCAGCACCTTGTTCATCAAAGAAACGTGGGAATAAAGAAGCAACTTTGATTTGATCTGTTATTCTGCAATCACCCGAATCACTGTAGATGTGCCCAAAAAAGGAGGAAGCTTCAGATTTCAAGTGTTCAAGACCAGAAATATGATTGCCTCTATCATCAACAATTTCCCAAATATGTTTGGAGTTCCTTCTAGCAGATGCATAGGTATGAAAAAATTTCGAATTTTTATCCCCATAAGAAAGCCAAGTGGCACGACTTTTCAGTCTCCACTCTTTTTCCATCTTCAGAAGAATCTCCTCTTTTTTTTTCTCAGTCTGTCTCATGATTTCAAATCCTTCTATTGACAACGTGTTATGAACATTATCAGAGATAGCTGTCTGTAATTTCTGTTCCAAATGGGTTAATTCCTGTTTATCAGCCAGTTTCTTTTCTTTTATCCATTTTGTCACCACTTCTTTGAGTTCTTTCAATTTGTGACAGAAATTCAGGATTGGATTTGAACCCAAAACCTCACAAGATATCCAGAATTCCTTTACCATGCCACAGAAATTATCATCTTCCAACCAACTGGAATTGAATTTAAAAGGCGATGCCATCTTCTGTCCCATATCTAATTGAAGAATAATGGGCCAATGGTCCGAAAATTTGTGCTCATAAACCCATGACCTATGTTGCTGGAAAGTATTTAAAAGCTCGGCACTGACAAGAAATCTGTCCAGACGTTTATGAACTCCATCCATTCCAAATCTGCCATTTGTCCAAGTGGGAGATAACTTATAAGGCTTGACATCAACCAAGTCTGCTTCTTCAAGTAAATGTGAGAAGAAACCAGCTAAGTCATCCAGTCTTGCTGTAACACCCCAAATTTTAGAAGCATGCACTGTAAAATTGAGATCCCCAGCGATAATTAAATCCTTCAAACTCAAAAGACCTGAAGCTTGTAGTGAAGACCAAAAGACCTCTCTCTCCCGATAAGGGGCGTAGCAGTTTAAGATCGATAGAGAGTGATTATTTGCACAGAAAGAACCTTTAAGAAAAATTCCCCAGGGCAAACAGAAGGCCTTAAGATCAAAGAATTCAGAGGTCACCACTCCTCCCAGCGGTATCACCTCGCTGCACCAAAACCCTACCTTGCATTCGTTATTTCACTTGGCATTCCAATGGGCTCCTTCGATCTCTTCTACTTCATTCATGGCATTCACTCCCGCACCAAGGAGGATGTAGCATCCCTCCAATTAGACCCCTATTGTTATTATTTTTGTAAATGTAATTATGTAATTGTGTAAGCGGCCCTGGTGAGGAGCTCAAGGCCAAGGCCCCACCAAGGCCCCACCAGTGGACCATGAAACTACTATTTTTTTCGCAAGAGTTATTCACTAGGGAATAACAAATAATGACAATGGATCATCCTAGTGCTACTAGCAATAGAGCCAAAGTAAATTGTCGTAACTAGAGCCTTAGGTGATAAGGTCATTATCTAAGTTGAGAGTTCAAATATATATATAACTAATATACAAACTCAGTATTTCCTAAGTTTAAGGAAACTTAACCTATTGATAAATATAGAATGGTTAAGATAAACGGTGAATGTCATAAGGTCATTACAATTAATTAGGAAAATAAATTGTATGCTTAAATGACATTAAGAGACTAAGAAATGAGTGTATATATATATATATATATTCTTTAATATATACACTTCTATGTATATAAAAAAGGAAAAAAAGCGGTAAAACGAACCTAGATATTTAAATTATGGATTTACACATAGATGGATATTATATATATAAATATAATTATATATACAAATAGTTAAGATCATTATTAAATGAATATGATAAATATTTAAATATGTGTTCCTTATAGTGTTATGAAATGGAATATGGAAGTTTCCTACCCGGAGTATATTTATGAGCTAAGTTATACAATAAGCATGTTCTATATATACAGAAATTGAGGAATAGAGCTTGCGTTGAAAGGGGACGTTTCCACGTAAACTTTGGAAAGGTGATATCTGCGTTTTAAAAAAAAAAAGGTAAGATCTCTGCATTTTGTTATGTAGGATAAAAAGGCCCACCTGGATCGAAGTCACTGTCGAAACCTTTGCTTATGTTGGTATTTCGGTTTATAGGAGGAATGCGTTAAATATCTCTGCGTTAAGGCTCGTTTGAAGTCATAGTTCAAAATATCTGTTTATTTCATTAATTCCCTATGTTGAAATTGTAGTATCAAATCTTTGCATATTTCATTTTGTAAGATAAAAAGGAGGAGGTTGAAATCGCAGTTTAAAATATCTACTTATTCATTTATTTTCTTTATGTTGCAAAGGTAGTGAAGAATCTCCATTTAATCAATATTGTTGGATGATTTTACTTGAACGCTGCCCCGTTTTCCTTACTGGCCCGAAGTTTAGTTCCCTTTGAATTATTGTCATCACTCCTACGAAAAGATTTGATTCATGTATGATTCATTTATATATCTAGAAGCTGTAACTAAATTGTGTAGTCTCTTATGGGAATGCCTGGAACTCCGTGAGATCTTTTAATGTATGTCAGAACGCTTTCAATATATCCCTAGTTTTATTTTGGTATTCTGATTGACAAGAATGCGAATATATTGTTTGCTGCATTGCAATTCTACGTTAAGTCTTTGTTTAGGTCATGTAGCAAATGCACCGATTTTGATCTCTTTATTTTATAGATACTGCCAACATTGGATACCTTCTCTGTTTGATATAAATGTTGTTATCCTAGCTAGTCGAACCCAGCCAAGTTAGGAAAGGGGAGACAAGGTTAAGCAGGAGCGTTGTACAAACTACCCGATTTTCCATATTTACATTCCATCAATTTCTTTAGTACTATGCGTGAATAAGGGTAAGATTAGAGCCGATTTTTCCTGTTGATATTCTGTCAGGGCATGGTCCAGATCTTAGTTGCTCTGCTTGGCCTCCCGGGGTTGTTTTAGTGATTTATTGTGTAATTTAAATTTAATATCAAGCTTGAGATTTGCCAAGATAAACGGTTATCCTTTGCATTCGATGTCGCTGTTGCATTCGTATTTGTTTTTAATATATATATATATATATATATATGCGGCAACGATGGAATTTCTTTATTTTGGCACTCCATTGATACTCATATCAAAACCAGTTATGGCTCAGCTTTCCAAATTGGAATCCCATCACTTGAATTAACCTTTTAAGTATAGCGCCATTAGGGTTTAGCCCACATGTGAATGATTTTTGTACCACCATATAAAAAATGAGTAAATTCAACTAGTAAAGGAAATTCTTCTTATAAATAGATGAGTATTCTTAGGGAGAGGGGTGTATCCTCTAAGGTTATTATTAATAGTTATATATATATATATATGTGTGTGTGCGCCATTAATTGGATTTTCTAGTTAGATACGAAAGAATAAATCTCTCAGAGTATCACTTAGATTAGTTTGAAAGAATGATGTTGATTTATTGATTAATAAAGAATAGATGTCTTCAAATTATTAGCGATGATTGAGGTAAGTAATATTGCCACAAATGTGTCGTAGAAGATTGTAATCCTCCTTTTGATTAAATAAAATGATACAACCCCCTTTTGTGGACGTAGCCCAAGTTAGTATCTTATATGTGTTTATCTCTCTTGAAATTTGAGGTTGAAGCTGAAGTCTCCTTTATATGTGTCTCCTTGTGTTTATATTGCGTGTCATTTATATATAATTATGATAGTGTAGTTAAGCATGTTGAGTGTATGATTGTGTCAAATTGATGTTTTGGTGAGTTATGTTTCCTTGGTTGACTATGTTATCCATGAAATAAAAATGTACTAAAGGTTTTAGCATGTACGTTTATATTTACCACTATTAAGTAAGAGTTCCAAGTAAAGATGGTAAGACATGTTGATGTGTCTTTTATGTGCTAAATCTTTTAATATTATAACGGCTTAGACACGCATGTCAAGATAAAATATATGTTTTAATTAAAGGAATTTGATTTACGGTCTCACACTTTTACCTTGAATGAATTTATTTGTTATGCGAAGTAAAATAGAGTGATTAATACTTAACATTGAGAATTAATTGACGGGTAATTTAACCAACAATATGTTTAAAGTGGAATTAGAGTGTTTCATATCTTTTTGTTATCGTCCATGGTGAAAAGTTTAAAATTTTTACCAATTTTACTAACTCTGAAATTTGGGTACGTGAAATATGGTATCAGAGCAAGCACTCATGCCTATTGGGCTCAACATGAAATAAATAAGTATGAAGGCTAATCAAGTTATTTTGTTTGGATGCATGGACCAGAGTGGATGAGGAGAAAATGATATCCGAGATAAAACTCCAAGTTCTCAAGAAGAGTAAAGCTAAGTATTCCATCTTTATTTTGAATTTTTATTTTTCTATATACCAATACTCACACTATTGTATGGTATTGTTATTAGAAGTAGTAAATTCTTGAAATGATTTCCGTATTTGTGCAAAGGATCATGAAAAATGTTGTGAACATACCACTTGTTTTAAATTGAAAATTTCAGAAGTATCATTTAATTCCGCATTTTAGTTGTTGAAATTTTATTACTAAGCACACTACCTATGAGCTTCAATTGGTTAGGCTATAATTTTACTAGTATAATCCAAAGAAGTGAGCTTTTTCGGTTGGTCAAAGTCACTTGAACATCTTCAATTGCAATAACTATATCTTAGTTAATATTGCATAAATGTTACGACTATTTTATGTAAAGCTATATCGTAAAATGTTGCACTCATATATACTTTTGATACTTGTCTAAATTAGTGAGTAAGAAACTATAGCTACATATTGTTAGGTGCATTCTTTGAACACCGTTTTACTCAGGTTTTGGTAGTTGAAAAATATATGTCGACTCTCTTCGTTTTCTTCCATGGAACCAATAGTATGGAGTCACCTAAATAATTATTACCCTTGAGTAATGATAGACATAATAAAATTGACATACTAAGTCATAAGTTATGAACCAATTCATGTGGCAAGACAACTGATGTATTTGAAATTTATTCATATGGAAAAATTGTCATTTTGTTAAAGGTTAAGATTTTATTACTTAAACATCAATTATATTTCATTTCAGAACTTCTTATCGTTATTAGAATTTTAAGGATAAGCCTAAAAATGTATTATTGTATAGCAATGTTTTCTCGGAGTTTAAGTGAACTTATTTTAGAATGCATACGAATCTAATTAGTTTCTTCATAAATAGACTCTTGGTAGGATTTGTTATACCTTCTAATAAAAGATTGACATGCATCAAACTAAAGGAACTTGTTAATAGTAGGAGTTTAATTATTGGAAAAGAAGAATTCTAATCTTGTTGTGATTGATTGAGCGTGGGATCTTTTAAAAGTTTATTAGAATCATTAGATGATAAGTCTCAATTTGAAATGAATCCATATGAAACTAAATGTTTGAACTATGATACTAACATGTTTTCAGCAGATTTGACCTCAAACTCACATCAAGAATATTGAAGAGTTTACAAGGGGATGAAGTGAAGAGAATGCACAAGTTAATCGAACGAGCATGCGCATAATGCTATGGAACTAATGGGTTCAATTGTTGAGAATTGAAGCAAAGAATTTTTTCTGTATAATAACTTTTGAGGAAATGATCTTAACTATGACTGATAACATGATCAAGGAGGAAGGTTGATTATAAAATCACTTATATAGATAAGTTGAGCTAAATAGCTCAATAATAAGTAATGATTCACTTTAAATTTTATTTACAGGATTTTATGAAACACAATTGGTGGTAAGACTTATGACTGATGATGTGTAATCATCAAAATGCATAGAAAATGATAAGTAAATAGATGAATATATTTTAAATATTTTTTGTTATGTGGTATGCAAGAAATAATAAATGATTGTTACTAAGAAATATTCTTGGACTCAAACAAGAAGGTTTGAGGTGAAAAGAATAATTTCCAGGACTGAGGTAGAGGGACTACATCTCGCACTTACTTACTAGTTCTTGTTATGGGACAACTTCCCTAAATTGTGGTCATGTTCCCCATGGAAGTGGAACAGAGTAGGTGGGTAGCTCGTTGAATGTTATACTGACCCAAAAGTCCTAGGAAAACTTTATATTGATCGAATTGAGCAGAGGAAGGGCTCATGATTTTTCCTTGTGTTGTTAGAACGGAGCACACAAGAGGTTCTCTGAGGAGACTAAACTTTTTCCTTGTGGTGTTAGAACTGACCCCACAAGAAGATTCGATGAGGGGAAGCTATGTAATAAGTTGCAGAGTAAGACTGTCATATTCCTGTTGAGTTACAGAGGGTTCATGTTTGGAATGTAAGTCTACGTGATTGCTGAAGTACAAAAGAGTTTGATGATCAACAAAGTTTTGTTGAAGAAATTTTTTATGATACAAGCAAATGTTAATTATTTGTGTGGTAACTAGACTATGAGATGTATTTATTTGTAAATGTTATGAATGCTAGAGTAAGCAAATATTCCCTCAAGGATGAGGAAGAATGATGGACATTTACTGTTTTGGAATTTTTATATACTTATGTTATACTGAAGAAATATTGGAATTTCCTGTACAAGTTGTACAATGTGTAGGTTATAAGTGAAGAGAGCTTGCAGAAATCATAAAAATATGAAGACGATCAAAGATGAAAAAAATTAAATCAAGTGAAAGATGAGGAAAGGATGCAAAAGAAAAACTGTCGAACACCGAGGATAGTGTTATTCTTAAGGGGGGGAGTGTGTAACATCCCTCCAATTCGACCCCTATTGTTATTATTTTTGTAAATGTAATTATGTAATTGTGTAAATGGCCTTGGTGAGGAGCTCAATGCCAAGGCCCCACCAGTGGACCAGGAAACTACCATTTTGTTCGCAAGATTTATTCACTAGGGAATAACAAATAACGAAAATGGATCATCCTAGTGCTACTAGCAATAGAGCCAAAGTAAAACGACATAACTAGAGCCTTAGGTGATAAGGTCATTATCTAAGTTGAGAGTTTAATATATATATATATATATATATGACAGTAGCCGAGTTCAACAAACTCAGTATTTCCTAAGTTTAAGGAAACTTAACCTATTGATAAATATCAAATGGTTAAGATAAACCGTGAATGGCGTAAAGTCTTTACAATTAATTAGCAAAATAAATTGCTTGCTTAAATGACATTAAGAGACTAAGAAATGAGTGTATATATATATATATATATATATATATATATATATATACACACTTCTATGTATATAAACTAAGGTGGTAGAATGAACCTAGATATTTAAATTATGGATTTACACATGGATGCATATTATAAATATATAAATATAATTAGATATACATAAATAGTTAAGGTCATTATTAAAGGAATATGATAAATATTTAAATATGTGTTCCTTATAGTATTATGAAATGGATGACACATAATAGGACAAAAGGAAGTTTCCCACCACAAGTATCTTTACGAGCTAAGTTATACAATAAGCATTTTCCATATATGCAAAAAAAACACATTATATATATATATATATATATATCAATCACCCTAACAAAGTAAAGATTCCACATTATAATGATATATATATATATATATATATATATATATATATATATAATAAGCATTAATAGAATTATGCGTATATAATATATAAAGATATAAAATAAATTAATGAGTCATCTATAAAGGGTTATAGAAATATTTTAAAAGAACTATATGTTATGATTTATCTTTAAAATTTTTTATAGACTATATAATTAAAAATAAAAATTATAGGCTATAGGGACTATAGGGTATAGTCACCTTTAGCAAATAGAAGAGAAGAAGATAAAGGTGATATGTTTCTCCACCTAGTAATTGCCTAAACAAATATTTAGTATACTATTATATTGCTCTTTCATATTAGGGCTAATTATGAAATCTGATATACAGAAAATAAATTATTAATAGAGTATATGGAAAAACATATAAAATATTATATTACTACATAGGTATTAAGTAATTATTATAAATAAAGTTCATAGCTTATATGTAATAGCTTATAAAATAAGTTCAATCATACTACATAGGTATTAAGTAATTATTATAAATAAAGTTCATAGCTTATATGTAATAGCTTATAAAATAAGTTCAATCACATAAAATATTTTTAACGGTTGTCTTTTAGAATCAAGTTGGTTGATGATGGAAAAAAAAAACCTCTTTTCATTAAAGAATCGTTAGGGTGTTTAAAAGCTTGGCGTGGTAGTCAATGTGCACGATCTAGTGAGGAGAACTAACCTCACCCCGTGGCAAATACCAACATTGAATCCCATTTGGATTATTTAGTTAATGCAGCCATTTTTCACAAGGGAGAGAGGTACCTAACCTCTTAAGAGGAGTAACGCTATGGGAAAGGGGGACTCAGTGCGATTGGGAGTGGGAGTCTCGATCTCTTTTGAAAAGAAAAATGTTTTTTTTGTGCAGAGTGAGGAAAAATGTTAGGGTAGATCGAGGAATAGACCTTGGAACTTAGCTCAGCGAGAAATTGTGTGGTAGATCTTTGCGTTGAAAGGGGAGGTTTCCGCGTAAACTTTGGAAAGGTGATATCAGCGTTTAAAAAAAAAACGGTAAGATCTCTGCATTTTGTTATGTAGGATAAAAATGCCCACCTGGATCGAAGTCACCGTTGAAACCTTTGCTTATTTCGGTATTTCAGTTTATAGGAGGAATGTGGTTAAGATCTCTGCGTTAAGGCTGGTTTGAAGTCATAGTTCAAAATATCTATTTATTTCATTAATTCCCTATGTTGAAATGATAGTATCAAATCTTTGCATATTTCATTTTGTAAGATAAAAAGGAGGAGGCTGAAATCGCAGTTTAAAATATCTACTTATTTATTTATTTTCCTTATGTTGCAAAGGTAGTGAAGAATCTCCATTTAATCAATATTTTCCTTACTGGCCTGAAGTTTAGTTCCCTTTGAACTATTGTCATCACTGCTACGAAAGGATTTGATTCATGTATGATTCATTTATAGATTTAGAAGTTGTAACTAAATTGTGTAGTCTCTTATGGGAATGCCTGGAACTCCGTGAGATATTTTAATGTATGTCAGAAGTTTTATTTTGGTATTCTGATTGACAAGAATGCGAATATATTGTTTGTTGCATTGCAATTCTACGTTGAGTTGTTGTTTATGTCATGTAGCAAATGCACCGGTTTTGATCTCTTTATTTAATAGATACTGCCAACATTGGATACCTTCTCTGTTTGATATAAATGTTGTTATCGTAGCTAGTCGACCCAGCTAAGTTAGAAAAGGAGCGACAAGGTTAAGCCGGAGCCCTGTACAAACTACGCAATTTTCCATATTTACATTCCATCAATTTCCTTAGTACTATGCGTGAATAAGGGTAAGATTAGAACCGATTTTTCCTGTTGATATTCTGTCAGGGCATGGTCCAGATCTTAGTTTCTCTGCGTTGGCCTCCCGGGGTTGTTTTAGTGATTTATTGTGTAATTTAAATTTAATATCAAGCCTGAGATCTGTCAAGATAAACGTTTATCCTTTGCATTCGATGCTGCTGTTGCATTCATATTTGTTTTTAAAATATATATATATATTTATATAGGCAGTAACGATGGAATTTCTTTATTATGGCACTCCATTGATACTCATATTAAAACCAGTTATGGCTCGTCTTTCCAAATTGCAATCCCATCACTTGACTTAACCTTTTAAGTATAGCGCCATTAGGGTTTAGCCCACATTTGAATGATTTTTGTACCACCATATAAAAAATGAGTAAATTCAACTAGTAAAGGAAATCCTTGTTGGAAATAGATGAGTATTCTAGGGAGAGGGGTGTATCCTCTAAGGATATTATCAATAGTTATAAATAGATATACATTCTTTCCTTTTGAGGTTTATAGTAGATATATATATGTGTGTCATTAATTGGATTTTCTAGTTAGATATGAAAGAATAAATCTCTTAGAGTATCACTTAGACTAGTTTGAAAGAATGATGTTGATTTATTGATTAATAAAGAATAGATGTCTTTTACTTATTAGTGATGATAGAGGTAAGTAATATTGCGACAAATGTGTCATAAAAGATTGTAATCCTCCTTTTGAATGAATAAAATGATACAACCCCCTTTGGTGGACGTAACCCAAGTTACCAGTGAACCATGTTAAAAACGTCCTCTTTCATATGTATCTTATATGTGTTTATCTCTCTTGAAATTTGAGGTTGAAGCTGAAGTCTCCTTTATATGTGTCTCCTTGTGTTTATATTGTCTCTCATTTATATATAATTATGATAGCCTAGTTAAGCATGTTGAGTGTATGATTGCGTTAAATTGATGTTTTGGTGAGTTATGTTTCCTTGGTTGACTATGTTATCCATGAAATAAAAATGTACTAAAAGTTTTCACAGGTACGTTTATATTTACCACTATTAAGTAAGAGTTCCAAGTAAAGATGGTAAGACATGTTGATGTGTCTTTTATGTGCTAAATCTTTTGATATTATAATTAGACACGCATGTCAAGATAAAATATATGTTTTAATTAAAATAATTTGATTTATGGTCTTACACTTTTACCTTGAATGAATTTATTTGTTATGCAAAGTAAAATAGAGTGATTAATACTTAACATTGAGAATTAATTGACATTGTTGTGTGACACCTTTGTATAAAAGTTTAATAGATTAATAATTGTAGAAATGTTTATGTATGCTCCATAAATTTTGACGGATAATTTAACCAACAATATGTTTAAAGTGGAATTAGAGTGTTTCATATCTTTTTGTTATCCTTCATGGTAAAAAGTTTAAAATTTTTACCAATTTTATGAAATTTGGGTAAGTGACACAGGAGGTGCTCCCAAAACGCTCCAACACTTGTGTGAGGTAGCTACTGGCTGTGTCGTTGGGTTGCACGTCTTAAGGTAAGAATTGTTCATCTTTTACGAATTTTTCCAATTGTGACTTCGTTGTTTTGTTGTATGGAATAACCTATTATATTTAGTTGTAACATGCAGTATAATAACTATATACAAATATTACAACTAAATACAATACAATACTATATATATATATATATAAACCTAATATATATATATAATATCTAAGCTCTTAAATGGTGACCATAGTCTAACCACGAGCTAAAGGCACCACCTAGCGCTCACACTAAACCACTTAAGCGTTGGTATAAACCTCATATGCTATTGTAGCATATGGAATTGCCATAACAATGGAATTAGGATAAAATGAATTCATTTCGATATAACTTATGGCAATTGCAATGTAAACGATTACATTAAGACCTAACTTAATGCAATGCATTGTAACATAAAATAATACGACTTAGGTTAAGGTGAATTGCCAAGTAAATACCAAGTTAGACCTTGGCTTATGCAAGCCCTACGACAATGCCACTAAGTGCATACCACCGGCCCAACCTTAGGCCTTTGTGTGAAACTCACGCCACGATGCATACGTAGAAAGTAATGGCTTTGTAGCACAAGCATTAAGGTTTTAAACAACGCATACGAATAAAATTTGGTGACTGTGACTTGTACTCTTGCCATAGAGACTATGCAACTCTTGAACCAAAGTTTTAAACCCTGCGGTGCCTTCTTTATAGGTTTCTCCACATGGCAATCATCCTGGTGGAGCACTGAGATAGAATTTGAACTAATGCTCGTTATCGGGGTAGCCATGCTAGCTCTCGCATGAACCTACCAACTCCGAGGCATTGCTAAATTAACATTCCACTATGGGTGAATTAATGTTGAAGGTTCCCCAACTGTGGATCGTGATCCATGTCGTCCAGTTTGGGAAAGGTGAAACCATGGGTGATGTCGATCTGGTTTGTGGCTGTTGTTGCCAACTCTACGGGGTACTGGATCATTAAATGCAAGTATGACTGGGTTTAGAGGTCGCCACTCCTCCAACCGGTATCACTTTGCTGCACCAAAACCATACCTTGCATTCGTTGTTTCACTTGGAATTCCAATGGGTTCCTTCGATCTCTTCTGCTTCGATCATGGCAGTCACTCCCACACGAGGGAGGAGGTGCTCCCAAAATGCTCCAACCACTAGTACAAAATGAGAACTAAGTAACCACGCAACCAAAAAATTTGGTCACCACAGCTTTTTCAAGGGATAAATGACCAAAATTGTGAAATTTTAAGTGAACTCACTAAAAATGACCAATTTGGTCATCGGATAAGAACTAAACTAAAAATGACCAAGATAAATGACCAATTTGGTCATCGGATAAGAACTAAAGTAAAAATGACCAAGATAAATGACCAATTTGGTTAAGAGATAAGAACTAAACTAAAAATGACCACATAACAATTGGTCATTTTTAGTTGTGTCATTCTCACAATGGAAAATTATAATTTTCATAATGAATTTGTACAATTTACTAAATTTTAACACTGCAGATGGATTCGGAGACCCCCTTTACTAAATTTAGTAAAGGGGGTCTCCGAATCCATCTGCAGTGTTAAAATTTAGTAAATTGTAACATTAATAGTATACAACTTGGATTATTTTTCAATACATGTCTTCTAAGGGATCATTTCTTTGAGGCCATATTTGTAAGCATAGAAATTGAAAGTTGGTAAGGTGATGCACCCGATTTTGCAAGGGTTTACTAAGTTTTTTGCAAGGGATTTGCTTCCAGTTTTTTTTGCCCAGTTTTGCAACTAGTTTTTTGTGCCCAGTTGCACCTAGTTTGGTGTCTAATTTTGTAAGTTCTATTAAGTTAATTATTAATTTGATGATAACAAAGTAATGAATCCTAGAACTTTCCTTTGTCAAAGAAAAAGAAAATAATTATGAGAACACTTCACTTATCTTGACACAAGAATTTATATGAAAGGGGAAAAACATCAAAACCCAACATTCATTCTTGAATATTAGATAAGGAAATCATAAATTAGTCCCTCTCCTTATATCATTTAACAAATTAAAATAAAACTTTATTTATCCATCCGTCCTTCTTTTAATAATTCACTATTTAACAATAAATCACATTATCATTAAATATGTCTTTCTTAATATAAACAATAATTTTATCAATAACTAACTATAAAAATAATAACCTATAATTTTTATTAATACACTATTTAATTTTAAATCCCATTATTATCATTGCCCAAACGTATATACACAATAATATTATCAAATAACAAATACAAAATATATGAATCTAATCCTTAATAATTTTTCTATCATGTTAAATTTTCAGAATTTACTTCAATCTGATCTAGGATCTTAACTGAGAGAACAACATGTACAGCATATCTACAGCATATCAATCATGGAGACAATAATGCAAGCACACAAGAGACACAAAGATTTACTTGGGGAAAACCATAAAGGTGAAAAACCCCAATAACTTCCTCAGAGATAGATAGAGCAATGATACAACCAACCAAGAGAGATAGCCATAACCTAGCAGCAGATCCTCCTCCTCCATAAGTGCGCCACTCCTCCTTGAGTGCATGTGTGAGAAGTGAGTGAGCAAATAGAGTGCCTCCCGCACTCTATTTATACTTGACTTGACTTGCCTTTTTACCTAACTCATGTCGGCTCGAACTTAACCACATAACATAATGCTGACTGGGCCGACCCCCAATAGGGTGGTCTAATAACCCTTAGACCCACATGGCCGACCCCCAATAGGGTGGTCTAATAACCCTTTGACCCACATGACTTATACAGGGCCGACCCCAAATAAGGTGGTCTAATAACCCATCAAGTATAAGTTACGACACTTACAATATAAATGACGACACTTCCTTATAGAGGAATAATACCATCTCTATAGGAATACAATATACATATATGTGAAATACATTCCGAAGTTACATATACATCAACACTCCCTCTTAACTAGGAAGGTATTTCTCAGCACAAGTCATCTTCTCTGGATCATCGTCACTAGATAATCGTCATCGAGTCATCATCATCGTCACTGCTGCTGCTATCTCAATCAATCTCTGAATCTACTCGTCATAGGAAGTTCTACAGAGCCAGTCCTTTTTAATACTGGATGTAGGCCCACCACCTGCAGGTCTTCGTCATCACTGGCCATACTGTGGAATCCTCAGGACTTTTACGTGCATCACAAAACCTCGAAAGAGCATCCCAGGCTGTTACGAGCACACAGCTCTACCTATAGGATCTCCGAGGGCAATGAATTACATGTGACCTCACCACAAAACCTCGCAAGAGCATCCCAGGCTGTTACGAGCACACAGCTCTACCTATAGGATCTCCCAGGGCAACGAATTACATGTGGTCATGGCAAAACCTCGCAAGAGCATCCCAGGACTGATTACGGGCACACAGCCCAACCTATCGGATCTCCCAGGGAAACGAATTACATGCCATAGGACAAAACCTCGCAAGAGCATCTGCCAGATATCCCAGGGAAACGAATTACATGCCATAGGCAAAACCTCGCAAGACTATCTGCAGATCTCCCAGGGCAACGAATTACATGTCCTCCCAGAGCAAAACCTCGAAAGAGCATTTGCCAGATGTCCCAGGGCACCGAATTACATGCCATAGGCAAAACCTCGAAAGACCATCTGCAAATCTCCCAGGGCAACGAATTACATGCTCATCTGCACAACCTGATCCACGGCCACAGAGTATCAACCTGATACTCACCATACATCATCCTGATGTATCCATGATCATCCTGATCATCTTCACTGCAACGTCCTGCTGCATGTCATCTGGAGCAACATCCTGAAGCTCGTCATCTATGATCATCCTGATCATCACTGCAACATCCTGCTGCATGTCATCTGGAGCAACATCCTGAAGCTCGTCATCTATGATCATCCTGATCATCACTGCAACATCCTGCTGCATGTCATCTGGAGCAACATCCTGAAGCTCGTCATCTATGATCATCCTGATCATCAATGCATCTACCTGATGCATACCTGATACATATCATCATACATGATCCTCCTGATCATCAATGTATCCACCTGATACAAATACATGATACATATCATCATACATGATCCTCCTGATCATCAATGCATCTACCTGATGCATACCAAGTATCTACCTGATACATATCATCATACATGATCTTCCTGATCATCAATGTATCCACCTGATACAAATACAAATACATGATACATATCACCATACATGATCCACCTGATCATACAATGTATCCACCTGATACATATATAGATACATGGTCCAAGCATCCAACATGATGCATACATACATACATAAAAATGATCCAACTGATCATATCCAGCATCCAACATGATGCGTACATACATACATAAAAATGATCCAACTGATCATATCCAGCAGAAACCAGAACATCATACTGATGCTCATCATCCAGCGCTTACATCCACAGCCATGTGAAGGATCCTCCTTCCAACATGCTTGGAATGGCTTCAGCAAATGTGTCCATCACTTCTTCCTCGAAGTGTCCTCGATCTGAAGAACGCCAAGTCTCTCTCTGAAGTACTCGAACTTCACTCTGGCTAGTGGCTTCGTCAGCACATCTGCAATCTGCTCGTCCGTCGCAACATACAGGAGCTTCACAGCTCCTCTCTGCACCATATCCCTGATATAGTGATATTTGATCTCTATGTGTTTCGACCTGTCATGAAACACTGGGTTCTCGGATAGCTTCACACAACTCTGGTTATCACAGAATATACCAGTAGCATCCAACGGGAGATCAAATAACTCAGACAATAGCTTCCGTAGCCATACTGCCTCACAACTAGCTGAACAGGCTGCAACATACTCTGCCTCAGCTGTACTCAGTGCTACGCAGGACTGCTTCCTGCTAAACCAAGAGATCACACCTGATTCCATACTGAAGCAACACCCAGATGTGCTCTTCCTGTCTGCAGCACTGCCAGCCCAATCTGAATCAACATAACCCTACAGGTTAAACTTTTGATTCTCCTCATACCTGAGCCCATAATCCACTGTACCCTTCAGGTACCTCAGAACATGCTTTACAGCAACCAGGTGAACACTCCTCGGATCCGTCAGGAACTGGCTCAATGTGTTCACAGCAAAGCAAATGTCTGGTCTCGTGTTCGTCAGGTACATCAAGGACCCAATCATCTGACGATACAAAGAGACATCAACCGGCTCAGATGAAGCATCACATAGAAGCTTCAGATTCGATGCCATAGGTGTGGTCATATCCTTGCAGTCCATCATCCCGAACCTCTTCAGGATCTCTACTACATACTTCCCTTGTCCAAGGAAGATTCCATATGCACTCTGCCACACCTCCATGCCAAAAACAAATAGTGCATCATCCCCAAGTTCTTCATCTCGAACTTGGAAGAAAGCTTCCGCTGCGTGTCGGCAATCAATCTATCTTTACCTGTGACAAACAGGTTATCCTCATACAAAAGTAGTGTCACTGGATTGCCTTCCTCAACCTTGTAGAAAAGGTTGGAACCTGCTTAACTCTTGGTAAAGACCAAACTGGATAGAAATATGTCTATCCTACCATACCAAGTTCTGCACACATATATGACTACACCACGCTGTCTTGAAATCCATCTAGTGCATCTTCTATTTTATCACTTTTGTATTTCTCAATGCTGCCATCTGCAACATGCTTGATCTGATAGTTCTATTTGGAAGTCATAGCAAACTTCCCTTCATGTCTTGGGATTACATCCCAAACATCATTCTTCATAATCGACGGATCATGGCATTTCATTTCTTCATCCCAGATCCTGGGAACTTCAATATCTTCAATAGATATCTTTGTTGTTGGAACAAATGTTGTAGTTCTTCTTTTGTAGGAGATGGCATACGATATTTCCTACACAACAAGTTAAATTGCATGATTAGAAAACATCTCATAGTTTTCAGAACAAATTCTTACACATAAATAAATATGTCATACAGTCATGCAATTATCTTAGCCAATGCTTCAATACAACATTTATCCATATCCCGTAACTTTCTAGATGCCTTCCAATCTCTACCAGAACATTGTTAAGAGTGTGCACAACTCCCAACATGTCAGCAAAGAGGTTTCATTCTAGATAAGTAGCAATGGAATGTTGTACAGTGCCATAGGCCACTTACCCATGCATATTAGGAGTATACTGTTCATCAATGCAATTATTCTAATATGCATAATACACAACCTAATTCTAGGAACATCAATATATACATTATTGAACAGTATTATTTAAGAAATGACAATTCAAATACTTATCTTTGGTTGTTCGTTGGGTGGACTCCCTCTGAGTCTTCGCTTCCTTGCAGGAGCTGCTGGAGTCCTAATCTGAAGTAGCTTCTTCTACACCTTTCTGTTGTGGGATGTAGAGAGATGGTCAACTCCCTCTGAATATCTGCATCCTTGCATAAACCACTGGAATGTACTCCCTCTTGATCTTTGCTTCCTGAATTACCTTTCCTTACATTCATCCTTGGTTCCTATGCATGCTTATTAGTATCATGATTGTGTTATCCTTGTGATCTCATATAAAATCATACATTCATTAGTATACTATTAAAACACAATAATCTCAAGCATGTATAGTCATGATCATTTCAAACAGAAATAATAAGCATTATCATTCAAGGTTTATGTAGGATTCTTATGGTTAGTCAAATCATAAGAAGCATAACATGTCTAAACCTATAATTACTCAAACCTATGACTGTTTAGTTGAATCATCACTCAAGATAAGAGATATAATATGCATGAAACCTGTGATTCTTCGAACCTATACCTTCATGATTCTTCTAGTTAGTCATATCATCAATTATCGTACGAAACATAATATGCATACCATCATGATTATTCAAACCTATGACTTCATGAATAATCATTATCAACAACGGGATAGTATAAGATTCTAACCCAAGGTAGGAATCTAGCTTGATATAGGAAAAACATACCTGGATTATCATGTTAGCTAGTTATGTCTAACATACTCGTATAATGTCTTTTGGTTCTCTTCAGTGACTTGTGCTAGTAACGTGCATGTCTCATAAGTTAACCATTATAAAACCAAGTTATACATACCTCGTGAATGGATCTTGTATGAGATCCATGACAATGGATGAATCTTTGTCCTCATGTTATCATGATCATATGTTCTTGGACCAGAACATGATCTCTCTTTCTTGGTGTACCTTTCATGTTAGTAGACAACATAAACCTCATACAACACCATAATGCATTAGTACAATCATAAGTTTCAACACCCTAACCAATGAATATCTTCTATCATGCATTCATAATTTTGTTAAGGTGATACAACAAATCTAAAATCAAAATTGTACTAACCGTAATAACATGAAGACAAACATACCATAAACTTAATCATGGACAAATATCGAAACATACCTCGATGAGTCATACCTGTCGAGATCGCTTGTAATCTTCTTATGTAAGGTCTTATCCTCATCTCCCTTTGAGACAGGAACTTCTTTCACTTATGCAGGTGATCAATCCATCTTCTTCTAGGATTAACCCAATCCACTTGATTTGCAAGAACTGGACCTTGAGCTGGATATGGGTTTGTCAGAGAAACCCCAAAAATTCAAACTTTGAATTTCAACCTTCTAACAGGATAGAAATATGTGTCTTGATGAGCTGATCAAGCTGGTATATTCAAAATTTGAAGACTGCAAAGTTTCACTCCTCAATTTTGCCTTTGAAACTTCCGGATTCACTGGACGTGACCCTGAACTGGGGTTTGATGAAGCCCACTCTTCTTCCCAATCAAAATTTTTGATCCAAAGCTCTAAGCTTCTATTTTTCCAAGGAGCTTCCAGCCGTGGTCACAGATTTCAAAAATTCCCATTTTTACAGAAGCCCTAATTTTCCACTTTTCTGATCAAAGTCCCGAACTAGGGTCTAATCAAGCCCGGCCTTCTGCCCAACCAAAAATTCTGATCTTGGTCTCTAAATTTCTATTTTGATGAGTATCATCCAGCCGTGGTCTCCAATTACAAAAATTCCAACTTTCTTCAAAGCCCTAAATTCCGGAAGCCATGAATGAAGGTACCAAAAAATAATTCTGTTTTGACAGAAATATGTACCTGATTGTTTCTGGTGTAACTCCGAAATTTTTTTTGATCCACAGGGTCTGAAAAAGTTTCCTGCGATAGCCTGACCTGTTATCTTTCCATCCTGACAGGTCTGACCTCAATTGGATTCTCTGAGAGAGAGTTATGCCAAATGTCGCAACGTGACCTGTTTTGGGATAAAACAGGAGAGCGAACTTGTACGGCGTGCCACGTGTCACTGTTTTAACTTCGGCCTCTGAAAAAGTTTTTTGAGATAGTACAGACTGTTTACTACCTGTCACTTTTTACGAAATTTCATTTGGATCTTCCTAGCCCAAGATATGACCTTTTTCCCAAGGTCACCTGATTTTGACTCAGATCTGGAAGAGGCAGAAACCCTATCTTGTACAGATCATAAATCACAAAGTACAATGAATTAGAAGTTGTCCTTTGGACACAAGATACCTGGAGATCTTAGCTTCGTCCTGTAACAATTTCAGATCCGAAAACTTCGCCAAAACAGATTTATAGCGAAAGTGCTACGATGACTGGTTTTTGCTATATCAAGCCCTAGCATCGTAAGTGCAACAAGTGTCATACATGCCATATCATGCCTTCTTTCAGGCTAGCTCTGATACCATGTTAAATTTTCAGAATTTACTTCAATCTGATCTAGGATCTTAACTGAGAGAACAACATGTACAGCATATCTACAGCATATCAATCATGGATACAATAATGCAAGCACACAAGAGACACAAAGATTTACTTGGGGAAAACCATAAAGGTGAAAAACCCCAATAACTTCCTCAGAGATAGATAGAGCAATGATACAACCAACCAAGAGAGATAGCCATAACCTAGCAGCAGATCCTCCTCCTCCATAAGTGCGCCACTCCTCCTTGAGTGCATGTGTGAGAAGTGAGTGAGCAAATAGAGTGCCTCCCGCACTCTATTTATACTTGACTTGACTTGCCTTTTTACCTAACTCATGTCGGCTCGAACTTAACCACATAACATAATGCTGACTGGGCCGACCCCCAATAGGGTGGTCTAATAACCCTTAGACCCACATGGCCGACCCCCAATAGGGTGGTCTAATAACCCTTTGACCCACATGACTTATACAGGGCCGACCCCAAATAAGGTGGTCTAATAACCCATCAAGTATAAGTTACGACACTTACAATATAAATGACGACACTTCCTTATAGAGGAATAATACCATCTCTATAGGAATACAATATACATATATGTGAAATACATTCCGAAGTTACATATACATCAACATATCACTATTCAATTGTAACATTATTATTATCACTATTCATGTGCAACATTATTATTAATTCTTCATAGTTGATCAAACTCTCGTTTCCATATATGTTCATCTTACCCTAAATATGGGCATAGGCTCTGCCCAACATCGGTTCAAAATAATCTTAACCTACTTCATATCTAGAAGAAAATTGAATAATAACTTGTTGTTGGCAGCATCGGGGTTTTCCCTTCATAGCATCACGAATTTGCGAATTTGCAAGGATTCGTATTTGATGGGGATCGAAGGTAGGAAGGGACTCGCAGGGGAATTTGCTCAATGGTGTCATTAATTTGCAGAAAAATATCAAGAATTGATAGCTTAAATGCATGATTTTGATTAATGTCTCAACTAAAGAGGTCAATTTACAATATTAGTAGCGACATCAATATGAACAATAACAATGCCCTGAGTTGCCTGAGCTCCTTCGTTTAAAGCAAGCCTCGGCTAGTTATAGTATTCATCCCCACAGGGACATGGTGGAAATCAAACAAATGGTAGAGGACGGTGGAAATCAACCAAATGGTAGAGAATGGGCAGGAAGTACAGGGACAGGGCGGCAAAGGCGAGGTAGGACGAGAGGGGCAGGTATATAAAGGTAAGGCAGGTTAGGGTTTAGGAAGGAAAGGGTTGGTGTTAGGAAGGTGAGCTCTTAGGTAGGTGAGCTCACGAACTCTTAGTTTGGAGCTAGCCAAGGCTTGTTGAAGTGGGAGTTATCAACCATGAAGAAAACCATGTCACAGTTTGTTCTTTTTTCATTCGATAGGAATTGGTTCCAAAATGATCTTTCATCAAAGGAAGAAATGCTTGTGGATCTGAAGAACGAAGGTCCTCGACCTCCGAAACCACCACCAATTTTTCAAGAAAGAAGGCCATGCATGCCCCCGCAGCCCATGAAGAAATTGGTCATCAAACCCTTTAAAGGTAAAACTCTATTCGAGGGTTTCTTTTGAATTTTCAGTTTTAAGCAAATTTTTTTAGGCATTTTAATGGATCCAAATGGATCCATATCCTCCAATGGAATATCTGTGGAAAATTAAACTCATTTGATTGTGTTTTCATTGGTTTAAAATCAATTGAGAAGGGTGTTGGTGAATCAAATTTTGTAAGCACACACACATATTTTTAGTTCCAACACTCTATCAACCACTCCCTATTCCTTCCAAGGCATAGGAAGAAATATCCATGTTTTTCATCACTAGATTACCGATGACTCTTCACAAACATGACGACATATTTGTGGCAGTCTATATATTCTCAAAGAGGGCATTATTTATTCTCTGCAACAAACCCATCACAGAACAAAAAGAAACAAAAATCCTCTTCAAATAGGTTTGGGCACACTTCGATTTACCTTTGTCAATTGTATCCAATAGAGAATCCATATTCCTTAGTTCATTTTGGAAACTCTATGGAAGCTATTAGGATGTAAGCTACATTATTCAACAACATTTCATCTACAAATGAATGGACATACCGAAGTGATAAACCATACATTTCCACATGCACATTGCATATGGTATAGCAGCAAAAAATAGTGGAATGTCACACTTCATATTGTGCAACATAGTTACAATAGGAAATCCACTCATCCACGGGGTGTCTCCATTTGAGCAATGCCATTACCTCTTGCTATAACACCCAACACTTGAATAAAGAAACACATTGAAGTGACAACCTTTGGGAAAAAGATTAGAAATATTCATGACCAAGTAAAGGTAGCCCTACAAATATCCCAACAAAAATACAAGTGAATTCTAGACAAATACAAGTTCCCTTCATCATTCCACATGGGTGACAAGGTCTGGTTGTACATGTTGTAGCAACATTTCAAAGGGAAAAATTATCATATATTAAAACCTCTAAGATATGGTCCATATGTAATTCTTCAATAAATCAACAACAACATGTTCAAATTGGATCTTCCTCCCCAACTAGGCTTCCATTTAGTTATCAATTTTAATCAACTAAATCATTATGAACCTATAATTCTCTTAATTGATCAGTAAGTGGTGGTTCCAATGTCTCTCTGATATTTGTTATCGGTAGGGATATGAAAGGAGACTGGCTAGAGAAATTCTTTATAATTTTATCCTCAACAACGTGTCTATTAGTTGCAATTCATCATATCTCATAACATAGTTGATTATGTTGAAATATAAGTTGGGAAAACAACCCTTGTATTGGATTCGAATAAATCCTCACGGTTAATTGGTCTAAATTTTTTTAGTGTAGAAAACATGCTAAATAAACTCAGGAAAGCTCTCTATGGAAGTTTTATGTAATCTCTGACCCTATAAAAAGAAGCTTACTCGGGTGCATTTTTTTTAAATAGGTATTATTCCCAGCTTCCACATTGAAATATATTTTAGGAATATTTGATTTTTTGTGATCTACATTGACAAAGTCAACCATTTGTTCTAGTACCAACAACCCTCAACCGTTGGGGACTCGACATTGAAATAATTTCTATCATTAATGGATGTGATGTTTCTCAGGTCGAGTCTGACATAGATAGCAATGGAAATCCTTACTATAATAAGTTATAACAATCAGATTTATTGTTACATTATTCAACCATTTATTTGGAGACATATATTTTTTTAATGAGTGCTTACTATTATCTCAAGAATACTCGAGATTTGTTGGTCCTCCATGGCCAAATAATCCACGAAGTTAAATCTATCTCTGCTGAGTGCCCAAATATATCCACATCTAAATAGCAACATGCACATCAATGCGCTACCTAGAGAGTGTAGTTCCCATGCTCCAGGGATGGTGAAACTCAATGAGAAATGTTCCTCTATGCCCACAAAATGTACAACTCGGAAAAAATGTAGTGCAAATCGTTTCTCATGAAATGAGATATGTTTTGCATGTGTGGGGGATGATTGGGTGCAACTCTCAAAATTTGACTTAAAAATTGAAGTAAAAATAATGAAAATCCTGAAACCTAAATTATAAAACCCAAGTTGCGTCGCTTTATCAAAATTTTCAAATGGTAATTGATGAAATACACTTAGATGTATCAATTTTCTTTTCATATATTTATCTTTTATTTTATGATTTTGAAGATGGGGTCCTCTATGCAAGGGATCTCAACATCCCTTAGTGATGCTTCCTGAAATTTAGGGGTGTCTCCATAGGTTCCTTGGATGTGTATTGCCTCCATATATTCAAAAATATTGGTGGGGCATTGCTAAGTAGTCTGCATTATACATGTTCTATTTAAATATCATGCTTACATTGCTCCCTTAGGCTTTGGGTGTTGATGAATGAGATCAACAATGTAGACTTTATGATTTGATGTGCTATGTAGATATCTTTTTTTTTAATTCTATGTGCTAGTAGCTTGGTGAGTAGTTCTGGAAGTTTATGGTTGTGAAATTGTCCTAAAAAATGTTTCCATTTCAATTATGGGCATCTGAAAGGTCATAGGACATCATCCTGGGCATGTGATAGAATAAGGAGGCTTGTAGGTATTCCTTGTTGGGAGGAACAATCTTCATGTAGCAACAAGTTATGGAAAACAAGAGTCCCTCTTTTCAGCAGTAGCAATAGCAATAAGATCAATTATGGGTGTTTTATAGGATTTAAACAATGATATTAATCATTTGAAAATGTCACCTGCAACTATAGTAACCCTCAACAATGAGATCCAGGTTGTCTCAAGGATAAATTGGTGCCCTGTGGCCTCTAACAACCTCTGTTTAATATTTGTAGAGAGGCCTGAACTTCCATCTCAGCAACAACCTTCATATTTTGAAGACTGGCCTACGTGTACCTACTGTTAGCCTAAGGAAAGGAGCATACTGCATCTCTTTTTGTACGCCAATCTCATCATTTGGAAGATATAAAATGGCACCAAATTCTCTATGTAGTACATATCTCATATTCTGAAACAAAATACAATATCAATAAGGCTTTATTATCTAAATATCCTCCACAATCCAAAAAACAGGATCAATGATGAATGATCAATCATCAAACTCATCACCACTACTAGAAATGGGATGCTTGACATTAACATCTGGCTCTGACTCCTCAGGGAAATCTATGAGTTTCTTTTAACTTTTAGGACTTTCTTTGGCACTCCTAGAGTTTGTCACTATTGATTTACTTTTATGCTCCATTGACTTACCTTATTGGTCATTCGGGGACATTAATAAAATTATCTTATTTTATCTTGTCTCATATTAATAGAGTCCACATTCGCCCCTCGAGCGGAAATAGAAACACTCAGTGACAAGTTGGGATTTTTGAGTGAGTGGCTCGCTAAAAACGTTTATCTCTTTGGTTCTCTCCCTTATAATTTTCATGGAAAAGTATGTTTCTCAAATCTGCTAAGTGATTCCTCCCGCCTCACCTTTGTGCACATTTATGCAGCGAATACAATCGAGCAATTTAAAATTTATGACATCAACATGACTGAGAATACACTATATAGGTGACTGTAAATATTATGAACTTGTTTTTAACAACACCTTTTCTTTCCTTGCCTCTCATTTCATTGTTGCTTCTCCTCTAGTTTTTATTTGTTTCATGCATCCTTATGTTCTCTATCAGTCGCTTCACTTTCAAGTTGAACTTGTTGATCCTTTTTGTTCATTGGAGTAGGTTTAATATGAGGTTCGACCTTTGCTACATTCATATTTTTTAACATTCAAGTAGGCATAGGTGTTGTTTAGGCTAAAGTGAAATCAATCGCTTTTAGTCAAGAGCTCAATGCCTTTTTCTTTTTTAAGAATGCCTATAGAAAGGGGCCAAGTTTGCGTAACCATTTTTCAATGGTTAAATATATATAAGTTTATCTTCAAACATAGGTTGCATTATATTGATATTTAGATACTAGTGGAGATTGAAAAGCTTCAACAATATGTCACTGATAAGCCTCAATCACTACCAAGGACCAAATTTCGCATGTCAGAAGCAATCTTGAGAGATAACAGGGTGTCCAAATTAACATGGACTTCCAGGCTTCAAACCATTCCAAATGTCTTCCTATGTAGACAACCATGTAAATTTTCTTATGTCTAGATAATATAATAAAACTAACATAAGACAACTTGGATATTCTAGCAATATTGATAGGGTTGTCATGATTCTTATTTAGCAGATTGGTATGGTTAGTACTTTATGCTCCAATATTATCTCAAGTTTGATGTAATCATATGTATGATATTTATTGGTTTAATTATCGCATAGACTTGATTTCTGGGTAAACACATTATTTATAAGATTTGGATACCAAATACCATAAACAACACCTAGTATCTCAGCAAACCTTACTCAGTAGCACAATATATTAGTTTAAGATATTACATTCACTCTTAGCTAGGTAGTTGATCATGATCTAACTTCAATATGGAAGCAAGAGTGGAAATCAACAAATGTACTTGGATTGCTTGGTGAGAATGCTATTGCTTGGGAGGGTCTTATTATTTATTTAAGATCACATCATGTTCATATTAGTGAATTGGAGGATGAATTGATATGGTCAAAAATATTAGTTGGAGGTCTATGAGCTCCTAAGTTGGGTTATAAGTGTCTTTGTGAGGATGATGTGGTGGTGGATCCAAAATGGTGGTTTAAAGTTATTTGGAAATTCAAATGTCCTCTCAAGTCAAGGATACTTATATGGTTAATTCTTAGAGGTAAGGTTCTATGTTGGGATAACTTACATGAGTAGTTATGGGCCTCATAGATGTACTTTGTGCAAGGAAGCTAAGGAGACCATTCCACATTTTCTTATATTGCTTCCCCCTTTTGTTGTTTAGGTATGGGAAGAGGTGGAGAACTTTACAGGTCTTATAGGTTTTTGGTGTTGGGATTCAAATGAAGAATGTCTAAGGACGTGGCATGAGAAAATCAGAATGTCTAAAGACCTGGCAACCTAGTATTTTTCATCAATTTGGGGCGGAAAATCAGAGTCCTTGGTGCATTTTTGTCAAACCTAGGCATAAATAGACCAATTCGACAATTTGGTTAGTTACCTGAGTTGGCTGCGTAGCATTTGTCAATATTATTTCAATTTTGGCAATGTTCACCTGAGTTTTTTTTTACCACTGGTAATTAATTGATTGTATAAGGTATTGTGATTAGATGCTCCTAAAGTGCTCACATCTCCGGTTTTGGCATTTCTGACCACCTACTTGAGGAACATTCCTATGCTTAAACTAATTAAATTGTTTGAGAACATATTTTTCTGCTTGGTATTGTTTGTTAGCTTCACTAACCTGCAATGAGGTAATTCTAGTTGGATTAGTTATAAGGTAAAAATTTGTTGTCTATCCTTGTGAGGTCTTACCCTAGCAATGTTGCTAAGAACTGGTTTTCTCTTCTTGCTTTTGGAGAATACCACCGACAATGTTGAGTTAGGTTTCATGTTGCCTATAATATAAGGGCTCCCAATTCTCATTTACTGTAAATATATTGTACACTCCTCTTAGAGTTAGAATGAGTAAGGAAGTGACCAGACAAAAATATGATAATGTCTCAAAGGGAAAAACTGAAGAAAACTAGGACGAAACCATCAAGAATGGGGTTCCCAAACAAAGAAACTACGTGTGTGGTTTGCTTGTATTATTTTTTCATAATTTAATTCAATAGATCTAGGATCTTAACTGAAAGAACAACATGTACAACATATCAAGTATACGAGACAAGAGACACAAAATATTTCACCAGGGAAAACCAAGAAGGTGAAAAACCCCGCAACTTCCTCAAAGATAGAATAAGCATGAATACAAGGATCACCATGATCAAACCAAAGAGATAGACATATTTAGTAGCATGCTCCTCCTCCACTTGTGTGCACCCTTATCTTCTCTCACCAATGCGAAGTGAGTGAATGAGACAATGTGTCAAATGAGAGAGACACACTCTCTATTTATACACTAACTTTCACTTGACCTTTACTCAACTAGGTCGGCCCCAACTTAACAACTTAACATAAAATAACTCTGGGCCGACCCCACTTGATCCGGATTTATGTGGGAACGAAACAAAATATAGCATATACAGAATCATATATAGAGATATATTGCAAATAACACAGTGATACAGTAAACACATATTCTATTAAATAGCGGAAATAGAACAGACTGTAAAATACAATAGCTAGAATGGTGGTAGCTATCTCTGAGAAGAGATGTGGCTGCTATGCTCATTCGTGCCAAGATGAATACAAAGAGAGGCCGAAAAGGCCTATTTATCATAAGCATGAGGGAAATAATCCCAAACATCCAAAAACCTAACCCTAGAAGATGAACCGTCATAAAGTCATGTGGGCCCCGTTTGGGTAAGTTAGTACATCAACTTCTCGGGGTCGTAACTTTTGCATACGATCTCCGTTTGGGGCGCTCGGTAGCCCATTGGAAAGGTCTATCCGAGATTTACAACTTTCAACTAGGGCCAAATGTATGTCAGAGGAAACCATTTGGCCCCCCAAATTGCCAAAAAAGGTCGTTTAGGGCCTCAAAATGGCTCCGGAAGTTCAGCACCCGAAAAACTGCTAAAAATAGTAATTTACCAAAATTGCCAAAAGACTATTTTGAGCCAGTTGGAAGAGGTGGGCCGCCATCGATATCCACCTGGATCACCACTAGGGTGGTCTAATAACCCTTTGACCCACACAACTCATATAGGGCCGACCCCAACAAGGCGGTCTAATAACCCATCAAATATAAGTTGCAACACTTAGAATAATACTTACGACACTTGTAAATACAAATGATGACACTTCCAATCGGAGGAATAATACATATCCATTTGGGATACAATAAAGTACAAATACAATATACAAGTGAATATCTTCCAAATTTATAAATACATCAACACTCCCTCTTAAATAGGAAGGTATTCTATTGACACAAGTCATCAATACATATAAGCACAAGTCTTCAATTCTGGAGCTGGATCATCATCACTGGATCATGGAGCATCATCATCATCACTGCTTCTATACTCGTCATCTCGATCACTGGTGATATCTCTTAATTCTTCTCATCATAGGAAGTTCTACAAAGCCATCCCTTTTTCATGCTGGATGTAGGCCTAGCCTTCATGTAGGTCTTCATCATCTATGCGAGCAAGCCATTAAGTAGGTACACCTCAGGACTGATTACACTGCCTCTGCAAAACCTGCAAGATCTCCCAGGACTGATCATATGCCACAACAAAACTTGTAAGAGAATCTCAGGACTGATTACATGCGTCTGCAAAACCTGTGTACCCTGCTGTCACATCATCGTCTTCAGATCACCTCATAGTCCATGGAGCACAACCCAGATGCACATCACACAACACTTACACTCACTGGCATGGGAAGACACACCTCAACCATCCGTGAAAGGCTCAGCACTTATATCTACGCCATGGGAAGACACACTTCAACCATGCAAGAATGGCATCGTACTTATATCCATAGGCATGGGAAGACACACTTCAACCATGCTAGGAATGGTACAACACTTATATCACAGCCATGGGAAGACACACTTCAACCATGCTTGAATGGCACAACACTTATATCACAGCCATGGGAAGACACACTTCAACCATGCTCGAATGGCACATCTCTTACATCAACGACCATGGGAAGACACACTTCAACCATGTCGGAATGGCCCTAGCCCTTATATCTGCACCATGGGAGGAGACACCTACCACCATGTGAGAATGGATCATGTGCATCTGTGTCTCTGGACTCATCACTTCCCCTTGGAAGGAATTCGATATGAAGTACACCAAGCCTCTCTCTAAAGTACTCAAACTTCACTCTGGCCAATGGCTTGGTCAACACATCGGCTATTTGCTCGTCCATCGCAACATACAGGAGCTTCAGTGCTCCTCTCTACACCATATCCATGATATAGTGATACTTGATCTCGATGTGCTTCGACCTATCATGGAACACGAGGTTCTCTGACAACTTCACACAACTCTAGTTGTCACAATAGATACAAGTAGCATCCAACGGGAGCTCAGATAACTTCGAAAGTAGCTTCCTAAGCCATACTACCTCACAACTAGCCGAACAAGCTGTGACATACTCTACTTCGGCTACACTCAGTGCTATGTAGGACTACTTCCTACTAAACCAAGAGATCATACCTGATCCCATACTGAAGGAGCACCCAAAAGTGCTCTTCCTATTTACATCACTACCTGGCCAATCTGAATCAACATAACCCTCCAGATTAAACTTTTTATTCGCATCATACTTGAGCCCATAATCAACTGTACCTTTTAGGTACCTCAGACTATGATTTACAACAACTAGGTGAACACCTATGGGATCTGTCAGGAACTAGCTCAATGTGTTCACCGCAAAGCAAATATTTGGTCTCATGTTTTTCATGTACATCAAGGACCCAATCATCTGACGATACACGATTACATTAGCCATCTCAGATGAAGCATCACACAGAAGCTTCAGTTTCGATGCCATAGGTGTGGCCATGGCCTTGCAACCCATCATCCTGAACCGCTTTAGGATCTCTACTGCATACTTCCCTTGTCCAAGGAAGATTCCATCTGCACTTTGCCACACTTCCATGCCTAGAAAGTAATGCATTCTCCCCAAGTCCTTCATCTCGAACTCAACAACATGCTTCCTCTTCGTATTGGCAATCAACCTATCTTCACCTGTAACAAACAGCTCATCCACATACAGTAGTAGTATCACTGGATTGCCTTCCTCAACCTTGTAGTAAAGGTTGGAATCTGCTTTACTCTCAGTAAATCCCAAACTGGATAGAAAATTGTCTATCATACCATACCAAGTCCTAGGGGCTTGCTTCAAGCCATACAAGGATTTTTTCAACCTGCACACATATGAATCCATGTCACATGTCTCAAAGCCGAGTGGCTGCTCCACATACACTTCCTCTTCAACTAAACCATTCAAGAAAGATGTCTTGACATCCATCTAGTGTATCTTCCACTTCATCACTCGCCTTGTATTTATCTATGCTACCATATGCAACAAGCTTGATCTTAGATATCTACTTGGAAGTCGCAACAGATTTCCCTTCAGGTCTTGGGACCACATCCCAAACATCATTCTTCATGATCGATTGGTATTCCTCGATCATGGCATTCTTCCATTACTGCATCCCATATCCTAGGAACTTCAGATTCTTCAATATCTTCAATAGATAGTTTTCTTTGAACTTCGTTGCTAGAGCAAATGTTGTAGTCCTTCTTTTATAGGTGCTGGTACCGGTCTTTCCTACAAGAAAATTTCAATTGCATGATTAGAAACTTCTCATAGTTTTCAGAACAAAATATTACCCATAAAAATATATGTCATACATTCATGCAATTATCTTAGCCAGTGCTTCAATACAACATTTATCCATATCCCATAACTTTCTAGATGCCTTCCATCTCTACCAGAACATTGTTAAGAGTGTGCACAACTCCCAACATGTCAGCAAAGAGGTTTCATTCTAGATAAGTAGCAATGGAGTGTTGTACAGTACCATAGGCCACTTACCCATTACTATATTAGTAGTATCTTGTTCATTAATGCAACTTTTCTAAAATGCATAATATACATCCTAAATATAGGAACATAAGTACAACATCATTTAAGTAATAAGAAATGACAATTCAAATACTTATCTTTGTTTGCTTGTTGGGTGGACTCCATCTCAATCTTTGCTTCCTTGCAGGAGCTATTGGAGTGTGCTCCCTCTTGATCTAGATTACCTGTCCTTGAACTTATATCTATCCTGGACCACTATGCATGCTTAAGTGTGCATTAGTGTCATCATTGTTTTATCCTCAATATCTCATACATAACCATACATATATTAGTATAATCTCAATACTATCAAAACATTATGATCCTAAATAATCTTATGTATGGTCATGACCATTTCACACACAGGTAATACGCATTAGTATTCAAGGTTTTAGGGAAGACTTATTTTACTTATGCATATTCTTATTTTACCATAGGACTCTTATGGTTAGTCATATCATCAATCAAAGTAAGAAACATAATATGCATAAACCCTTGATTACTTCTAACTTCAAGAATAATCATTATCATTCATACAAAACTATAAGATCCTAACATAAGGTAGGATTCTAACTTGATATAGGAAAAAAATACCTAGATTATCATGTTAGCTAGTTATGTCTAACATACTTGCATAAAGTCTTCTTGTTCTCTTGAATGACTTGTGCTTAGTAACATACATAACTCATAGGTTAAGCATTGTAGAACCAAATTATACATACCTCGTAAGTAGAGCTTCTATGTGATCCATGAGTCTTTGTCTTCATGTCACCATGGTTATATGTTCTTGATCTAGAACTTGATTTGTACCTTTCATGTTAGTAGACAACATCAACCTCATACAACACCACAGTGCATTAGTACAATCATAAGTGTCATAACCCTAATCAATGAATGTCTTCTCACATGCATTCATACTTTTACTAGGGTGATAAGACAAGTCTAAGATTAATCAAGATTGTACTAACCTTAATAATATGAAGACAAACATATCATAAATTCAATCATGAACAAATTTCAAAACATACTTGTATCTCTTCAAGTCATACCTGTCAAGATTGTGTGTAGCCTTCTCATGTAAAGCCTTAGCCTCATCTCCCTCTGGAACTGGAACTTCTTCACTTATGCAAGTGTCCAATTCATTATTTTCTAGGATTAATCCAATCCACTTTGATTTGTTGAAACTGGATCTAGAGCTGGATTAGGGTTTTTCATAGAAACCCTAAAAATTCAAACTTTGAATTTCAAACTTATGAATGGATGGAAAGATGTGGCTTGTTGAGCTGATCAAGCTAGTATACTTCAATTTTGAAAACTGTAAAATTTGACCCCTCAAAATTGCCTTTGAAACTTCAAGATTCACTAGACAGGACCCCGAACTAGGGTTTGATAAAGCCCACCCTTCTTTCCAGCCAAAAGGTTCGATCCAAAGCTCTAAAATTTTATTTTTCTGGGGAGCTTCCAGCTGTGGTCACAGACTTAAAAAATTCCAACTTTTGCAGAAGCCCTAATTTTCCACCTTTCCGATCAAAATCCTGAACTACGGTTTGATCAAGCCCGACCTTTTTCCCAACCAAAAAATTCGATCTTGGTCTCTAAATTTTGATTTTGATGAGGATCATTCAGCCGTGGACTTCGATTCCAAAAATTCCAACTTTCGCCGAAGCCCTAAATTCCCGCAGCAGTGATAAGACAAGAATGAAGGTGCTCAGAATCCAATTCTGTTTTGACAGAAATATGCACCTTATTGTTTCTGGTTCATATATGAAATTACGAATCCACAGGGTCTGAAACTTTGGCCTATGGTATCCTGACCTACCTTCTTTCCAACCCCATAGGTCTGACCTCAATTGTATTCTCTGAGAGAGAGTTATGCCAAGTGTCGCAACGTGACTTGTTTATGGTATAAAAGAGGAGCTCGAACTTGTACGGAGTGCCACATGTCATTGGTTCAATTTTTGCCTCTTAAAAACTTACCTGAGAAACTACATTTTTTGATATTACTGTCACCTTTTATAGAATTTTATTTGGATCTTCCTAGCCCAACTTGTGAGATTTATTCCTAGGTCACTTGTTTATGACTGAGATCTGGAAGAGGTAGAAACCCTAGATTGTACTAATCATAAAACACAAAGTACAATGAATTAGATGTTTTTCATGGGACACAAGGTACATGGGGCTGTTACCTTCGACCTGTAAATGTTTCAGATCCTGAATCTTCTCGAAAACGGATTTATAGTGAAAGTTCTATGATGACTAGTTTTTGCTATATCAAGCCTTAGCTTCCGATTTCTCGAAAGTGCAACAAGTCTCATAAATGCCATAGCATGCATTCCTTCAGGCTAGCTTTGAAACCATGTTAGTTTTCAATAATTTAATTCAATAGATCTAGGATCTTAACTGAAAGAACGACATGTACAATATATCAAGCATACAAGACAAGAGACACAAAACATTTCACCGGGGAAAACCAAGAAGGTGAAAATCCCCGCAACTTCCTCAACGATAGAATAAGCATGAATACAATGATCACCATGATCAAACCAAAGAGATAGACATCTTCAGCAACATGCTTCTCCTCCACTTGTTTGCACCCTTCTCTTCTCTCACTAATACGAAGTGAGTGAATGAGAAAATGTGTCAAATGAGAGAGACACACTCTCTATTTATACACTAACTTTCACTTGACCTTTACTCAACTAGGTCGGCCCCAACTTAACAAATTAACATAAACTAACTCTCGGCCTTCCCCACTAGGTTGGTATAATAACCCTTTGACCCACACAACTCATATAGGGCCGACTCTAGCAAGGTGGTCTAATAACCCATTAAATATAAGTTGTGACACTTACAATAATACTTGCAACACTTGTAAATACAAATGACGACACTTCCAATCGAAGGAATAATACATCTCCATTAGGGATACAATAAAGTACAAATACAATATACAAGTGAATATCTTCGAATTTACAAGTACATCAACACCTTGCAGGAATTCTATAGGCTTTGTTGGAGACAAATTACTAAATTACCTGTTCAGTTGGACATTGCTATATTTGTGTAAGACATTGACATGGCCAACTAGTATATTCAATTGATATTGTTAATCTTATGGTTAGGAATGTAGCTCTCATTCACATCTTGATCCAACCATGTGAAATTGAAATTAGAAGGGGGGTTTTGGCTTAGGTGCAACCATTCTGAATTTTATAACTCGTCAGCACATTCATTAGCAACTTGTCAGCAGACTCAGCAGCACACTTGTCAGCAACTTGTCACCACATTGGCAAGAATTATTTGGACCAGAAAGACTTCCAAAATGTCAATCTTTGCAGCAAAGATGAATAAACAATAGTATTTCCCTGCAACATTGATCATTGGGGCCTCCTACATATAATAATCATCAACAATTCATGCATTTTTTTCAACAAGTCCATAAAACTTTCAAATACATCAATTTACCAGGAATTACAAGATAAAACCCAAATGGCTATAATAGGATGGTATATGTAATCTTCATGGTATGAAATGTGATATTTAAGAGTTAAATTGTCATGAAAATTCAAAATATCTAAAGATGATGACCCAGGAGCTTTGCATGCTCATCTCAAAGGGCCTGTAAGTGAACTTGTTTTTCAATAGCTTTGCCTGCTCAAAGATGGGTTTAAGAACTAGATTGTGCAAACCCTACTTCAATTAATCACTAGCTTAGAGTTATCTAGGATCTGATTTTTTGTGATGTATTTTTCCAAATCTATTCTTAAGACTAGAATAAGAGTCACTCATTTAGTACTCTTAACTGTACCTACTATCTATGTTTTCTATGAAGTTGATTTTATAACTATCATTAAAGGTAAATAACTCCTCTAACTCCACAGCAAGCAGGGGTCTCTTGACATGTTCCATCAAAAAATGACCAGGGAAGGTTTTATTTACCTCTAGCTCCACAGCAAGCAGGGGTCTCTTGACACATTCCATCAAAAAATGGCCAGGGAAGGTTTGATTTACCTCAAGCACCACAACAAGCATGGGTCTCTTGACATGTTCCATCAAAAAATTATTAGGGTAGTTTCCATGAAAAAATGACCAAGGAAGGTTTTATTTACCTCCAGCTCACCCACCTTCCTTGCAGCTATCAGCTTTGGTGAAGTCTTGAGTTTAACAAAAAGAAAGTGAGTTTGATACTGAATCTAAAAGGGGTGAGCCTCTTTTTCTTGGAAAATAATATTGTTCCCGGGCATCCAAATGGCCCAGAATACAATCAAGCGCAACATTCTAAACTCCCTCAAGGATTTAGTAGTAAACCATTTAAGCATGTGATCATCTTGGGTGTTTCTCCTTCCAAGTTCCTTGTCCTCCTGTCAAAGGTAAGATTGAACACCAAATCTTATTTGTATAAGCATGGTGAACCAAAAGGTGGTCAACTGTTTCCCCTTCACATTTGCACAGATAACAAAGGTTCGGGCCAATGCAATGATCACTTCTGCCACACTTCCCAATTCAGCACCTTGTTGGCTAAGGTGAGTGACATGAAGACATGATTTCATAGGTATATTCACCTTCGAAATGGGTCTCTACCACCATACAGCCTTTGCTACCTCCTCATCAAACATTTTCCTATATCCAAGACTAGCAGTAAAGTGATCTATGGAGATATTCTTCAATCAAACTAGTAATCCCTCAGCTTAATTGAATTTTTTTCCAACTGTTGAGTATACAGGTTCGAAGAAACTGCCTATTGATTCACCATGTTAAGAAGCTCAACTGTTTTCCATGTTTATGCCAGTATTCCCTGGATCTGCAACATCAACTAGTGTGTAATGTCCTTCTTGTAGAAATTTCTCCCTACGGATAGGTAGAAATTGTCTTAGGTTAAAGTAGACTTTAACTGATTCTAAACTAAGACAAAAAGATAACAAATACTACCTTGAATTCCTAGATCTAAACAAACATCTCAAAACTATATTGCTGAAAGAAATGGAAGAGATCTAATTGATCTTTGATCCAATTGCTCATCCTAATGGTCGCTTCAATCTCCAAGTCCTCGCGAATGAACCTGTCAGAATAGAATCAAGATACAAGCACATACAATTCTCTAGCAACTTGAAATACGAGTTGGGATCTAAATCTATAAAAGATACAAATCATATGATTGAAACAATATCAACATACACGATTTGGGAAACAAGACAAGTTATGCTTTATTACCAACTTGAAGTCACTTACAATGGTTTCTTGATATCCAAGCTAACTCCTAGCTCCAAGTGCTTTCTCCTCTAGCTATCTCCACAAAGATTCAAGATCATAAGTTTGATGTCTCCAAGAGACCTCCTCTTTGCTCATGGAATGCCTCTCTCTTATAGTGTGTAGTAGGGTTAACCATCAAGAGAGAATATTGGATCTTGGGAATGTTTAGTGGATCAGGTCCACTAATCTGAGAAGGTGAGTTAGGATCGAATCAGGGATACCAATCCTAAAAACTCTCTCGAAGATCAAGATCCCACAAGCCATGGAAAAAAGGCAAAAAAAGGAGTACCACACCTCTTAAACTGAGCATAGCGCGCTAGTACCGCATGGCAGAGAAAGAGCATAGCACAGTAGTGGAGACTACCGCGCACCTAAGCTAGAGAAAGGCATGGTAGTGTAGGTATATGAAGTCTCAGCTGGGTTGATTCTTGACAGGATAGGTTTGTCTTCAAGGATCATTCATCATTTTTCTCTTATGGGTGTTTTAAGTAGTAGGGGAAGTGTCGTCAACTAGTTTTATGGTGAAGATGCGACATTGTGAAATATGAAGGTATAACAGATGCCCCCTAAAGTGTGAGGTCAGAAGGGACTGATGGCCGAAAGACTTTACAAATACTGTGCGGAGATAGCATCGAGGAGAGCAACAAGGAGCTGAAACATAAACAAAATGTTAGATATACCATCGAGGCAGGCATTCCCATGTTAGAAAACAATTGACTCAAAGCATGGTTGCTAACCAATACATTGCAGATCCATGAGTATTGAGATGATATAGACTGTAGACAAATCATGGCTACTATGAACAAGCGTAGATCCATGAGAAAGTAATGACATAGCCACGACCAATACAAAAGTGGATTTGTGTGAAAATACAAAGGACATCTCCATCGCAACCTGGACGCAATCAAGATACAAAGGTGTGCCCAGGGTCTTCTATTCAATCGCAAATGATACGAATCTAGCCATGTGATTACAAGGTGTTGAAGTCGAACATGGTAGAAACCATTTGATTACCGTTCAATGATGTGAACTGTTAACAAATGCGAGGGAAATCACCAATGATGATGATGATCCCCAAGGTATCTATAGTACATCTCAACGAAATGCGAATGAATGAGCTGATGTTGAGCACTTGAGAGATCATTGATCAGAGGTCAATGATGTAAACCTACTGTCGAACACGAGGAAACCTGCCATTGAGGCATGCAGGTACCAAGGTACTAATGATTGATTCCTAATTCCAATTCCCGAATAGTGATTTGGCGTCGACGGGAATAGACTCGTCGAAGGTGGGCCATAATGATTCCCACCTCATCGACACAAAATCGGAATGAAAAGATAGTATATGACAATGAAACGATAGAACATGTACTGACAAAATGGAGGCCTGACACAATGAATGACTCTGAACAATGCAACCCTTTGAACATATAATGGCATGTAAAAGAACTTGGCAGCAAGGATTATTGATATTAGAGGATAAACACCGAATGAGTAGGCTCGTGGCCAGAGAGACGACTCAGGATGATGACCATAACTCAGCGAAAACAGATACCCAAAATAGATAAGGGACAAACGCATGCCATGTTCAAAGATGACGACTGACAAGCTGCCAACAAAATAAACTCGAGTTGTTTCCAATTTTCCCCCAACATGATAGACGAGTACCTCTTTGTTATTTTTCGAGCTTGAAGAGGATAACAGATGCTCGGTATAGCTCATCTCATAAATGAGCCCAATCTCACATGTTTTACAAACGTGAGAAAGGAGGGGTTCGTCCCAAAGTGGGTCCTTTGATGTCAAATTTTAACGAGTCCAAGGAAGGAAAACTCGGTATTTTTTCACATTTAGAGAGCCTGAAAAACTTAAAGAAGGCTCCAAAGTGTACTTTTTCGTAAATTTAGTCCCTCGATCCCTAAAAAGTGTAAAACAATTCCCGAGAGAACTCTCCCAGCCAAAAATTGACCGAGGTATACCTTTCTTGTAAATAGTCTAGACGAGCCGAAAAAGGGGTAACCTATCACCGAATAGATGACCTTTCAAATACTTTTATAAGCGTGAAAGAGACAAGATCACTTGGCAATCTTTTCAATTTTAGGGAGTCTGAAAAGAGCTTAACTATGGACTTCAATGGTCTTTTCTGTAATTTTTAATTATTCTGGTCTGAAAAAAGAATAAAATACAACCAGGATAATACTTTACTTATCGTTTAACGAGCATGAGTAAAGCTGACTAAGCTCGACACTGTTTACTTAAGTTTGACAAGCATGACACAGGTGTAAAAGTGATTGGAATCTTTTTCAAGTTTTAATCTAGAGCACGAAAAAGATAAAGTAGGCTCGAAATGAAGGTCAAATAATAAATGAACACCAGTGTGAACATTTTTAAAGGAGACCCTGTCAACAAATGATTATGGAACCAGATATTAGTAATGTGAAATGGGTTTTAATTTAACCCGATAAAATAATGAGTAAAAAAAAAATAGGTGAAAAAGTTATATAAAGAATAGGTAAATATGGAAAGTTACCATTTCACTTGTGCATTTGCCAAAAGAGCAGATTTCACCTATTGAGGAGCAAAAACTTCAAGAGTTCATATCTGGAGATCCGAAGCACCGTTTCAAGAACCGTCTGCATTAGGTAAGAGCTTTCAAGCCCCTCTTTCATTTCATATATGAATAACTTGATTTCACTAAGTAAAAGTTAATTTTTGGGAAGGCCCTAATGGGAAAATTTCGTTATCCACAGTACCGCGCGGGAGTCGTATCGGAAAACGCGGTACTGTGTAACAGTACCGTGCTGTAGGGTTAAACAGGGGTGCAGTACTGTGTAGTTCCGCACAGCCGCGTTGCCCCCAGGTGTGATAGTGGCAATTTTTAAGATAAAAATATTGAATTTTCTCCAGTTTTTAGCTAAGATCAAGTTGTTAAATGGTTAATGAATGTTTCCTATGACCTTTTGTAGGTGTTTGCAACTTGTTTGGAGCAAAATGGTCAATTGGAAAGAAAGATAGCATGAAGCAGATGATTTGCTAGTCGAAGATGACCAAGAGACCTTGGCTGCATTGCGGGAATGTGGTTTGTTGAAATTCTTCAAGACCAAAGGTATCCGTAAGCAGCCATATTATTCAAATATGGGACCCTAACATTCAAGCTTTCCAAGTGGGAGAACACACCCTCAAGATTGAACTCGAGGAAATTTATTTCCTCACGGGCCTCTCGAAAAGAGGATCCCGGGTGAGTTTTACTAGGTTCACAGCCTCGAAGGCGAGCACAGATGCTTTAATTGCTCGTTATTGCTGTCAAGGTTCGAGGAAGAAAAGTGGCAAGGTAGTCGTTAAGGACATTGTAGAGATTCCTTTAAAAACCATTTTTTTCACCATCACATGTGCAACAGGGAGTACGGGTCCCCATTAGGCGTCCCGTACACAGATGAATCTTGCAGTGGATTGCATGGTAGGAACAGTATTCAACTGGTGTGAGGCAGTATTGACCAACCTCAAAGAGCAAGTGAACAAGTGTAGGCTTGGAGAGAACTCTCAATTTGGGTATGGGAGCATCTTGGTCACCTTCTTCTTCGCGAGGGTGTTGTTGTTGCGTCCACAGCTGACCATGCCCCCACATCCACCCACCGAGCCATGGATTGATTGATGGAGCGAGTATGTAGGATGACTTGGAGGGTCGTAGCATTTGGCTTTTGGTGAGGATTTCTTCTCGTGGATTGGGGAACAAATTGTGATGCTTGACGACTACCCTTATGCAGAGGTAGACTTCCGCGAGGACATAGACTTGGAACTGCCGGAAGATGAGGATTGGGACAATTCAGGTATGACCTTCATAAATGTTTTTTTTTTTTTTTGAATATATAATTTTTATTATTTTTTAGAATGTCTAAAAGACTTTAATATATATACGTGTGCATGTCGCAGATCGTGGACCACAGAGACCAGCAGGGTACTCACCGTTACGCCAAGGTGGTGTTGATCACCAGCAATGTGAGGAATCTGAGGAGGAACATGATAGATCTCCTATATCTCCTTAGATGGTAGCTTTTATCTTTTTGCGGTCTGTATAAGATATGTAGGCTTTGAGAGCCAAATTTTGTATGAGACTAGGTCCCAAATTTTGTCTTTAAACACAAACTTCATGTATTTGAAAAAACACTTTTATATACAATGATATATATGGACCTACTTTTATGCCCTATTTATTTACAATGACTTGTGTATCTATTTTATGATGTGTTTTTATGTATGGGAAAGATGCCAATCCAAAATGTAATTAGCTAATGAATCAGCTATACAATTGAATTCTCTTGGTATATGTTGACATGAAATAAAATTAAAAGATCGTTCCAAGACGCGTACCCTTCGAAATAAATGAAGTAGGATAGGATCGCAAACTGTGTAAACACAATTCAGATGAGAAACCACGAGTTGGGAGTCTAGAAATACTGATAGGGAGTCAATTCCAAGGGAAGCAACCTCTGTCAAAATTTCGATGACTGCATGGTACTCTGCGATATTGTTGGTTGCGGGACCCAAACAATTGGCTCCTGAAGATAGCAACTCGCCAGTGGGAGAATAGATTACCCATGCTACGGAAGCAAGGTTCTGGGTATGTCGGCTCGCACTGTCGGTGAATCCAAAGTAGGAAGACATCTGTGCATAAAATCACAAGTCAAGGTAAGAATGGATACATGAGGTCCGTGTGTGCACACCAAAAGGACAAGTGAAAACAAGATAGGTACATTATGTACAAAGAGTATCTCACGCAGGATAACCCTACGCGTAGAAGCATTTGAAGTACAACCCATTACGGGGCTGTGCCAACGGTGTGCCATCACTATCGACGAGTTCATATGCTCCTTTCTCCAAGACATGTTTTACAACAAAGGGGCCGTACCACATAGATTCTAGCTTTCCTTTTCCAAGTTTATCGTGCATTTGATCATATGTGAGTACGAGGTCACCTTCATTGAAAACCTGAGGTTGAACGGATTTGTCATACTATGCTTTGACGCATTTTTTATGAGCTTCGTTGGCTAAAGCAGCGTCGTGGCGGGTTTCATCTAGCTTGGCTAGGTATAGAAACCATTCCTCTTTGGAAGTGGTGTGGGGAAGTAGCTCTATGGCTGTCTTAAGTGATGGAATTTCACATTCAATCGGTAAAATGGCTTCCAAACCATACACCAGTTGGAATGGTGTAAACCCAGTAGCACTTTTTACTGAGGTTCGGTATGCCCATAGTGCCGAAAATAGAGCTGAGTGCCAGTTGGACTTATGAGTACCCACAATACACTGAATCATTTGTTTTAGAACTTTGTTAATGGCTTCAACTTGGCCATTAGCTTGTGGGTAGTATGGGGTTGAGTTTTCATGGTGAAAACCCAACTTGGCACTTAGTTCCTCAATCATATGGTTCCTAAAGTCGAAGCCATGATCGATCACAATGGATTGTGGGACACCAAACCTAGCTATAATGTGATTGAATATGAATTGTGCTGTTGTTTTGCGGTCTTCAACATAAGTAGGCATTGCTTCATCCCATTTTGTGAAATAGTCAATAGCTACTATGACATAGCTATGCCGCCCAGCTGAAGTGGGTTTACAGTGCATGAAATATATGCCTCATTTGGAAAAGGGGCCGATGGCAATAACAAGATGGAGTGGAGCAAGATCCGAGCATGTCTTATTATGAAAGAATTGACAGGGTGGACATTTCTTAACCGTTTCAATGCAGTCTTTGAAAATCGTGGGCCAGAAATATCCCGTTCATAGTATCTTCTGGGCCGTAGCTGTCCCAGAGAGATGACCACCACATGCTCCAGCGTGGCAGTCATTAAGAACGCGTTTTGCTTAATCTAAAGTCAAATAGCGTCGAAGAACAGTGTTGAAACCATGTCGATAAAGGGTATCGTTGACTATGAGGTAGTACTTCTCGTGATGTCGGATACGTCGACGTTCATCACGAGTGAGGTCGGGGCGGAAATGTTGGGTTTGGAGATATAATAAAATATCCCTCTACGATGGATCAGACATGCTAATGAGGAACAACGATTCATCAGGAAGAGAATTGATGGGCTCGGATTGCTCGGTAGCACAGGGAAAGTTACAAATCAACTCAGCAAAGACCAAAGACTTCTTGGACTTGGCTTTGGCAAATTCCAAGTCAAACTCTTGTAGGATGACAATCCAAAAAGAATATTTGTCCCCAAGCACTTGACGCGTGAGGATATAATAAATTGGATTGAAATCTTCTATAACAGTGGTCCGACGGAGTAGAATGTAATGACGGAACCTCTGGACAATGAAAACTGTTGCCAGAGCCAGTTTTTCGACATGTGAAAAATGAGTTTTGGAGTCGAGAAGACTCTTACTAAGATAGTATACCACATGTTCTATGCCTTTATGGTCTTCCTGGACTAGCACCATACCGATGGTGGAAATCGAAGCTGCGAGATAAAGAATGTAATCCCGTGTGTAATTGGGGGGTTGAATCATAGGATCTTTAGTTAAGGCCGCCTTTAGATTATCAAAGGAACATTGGGCTTCGTCATCCCAAATGAAGGGAGTGTTCTTCTTGAGAAGCCTCATATAGCCTTTTGTTATCTCGAAAAGATTACAAATGAAACGGCGTAGAAATTTTACATGCCCTTGCAAACTTTGAAGTTCTGGGATGTTCGTGGGGGAAGGCAGGGCTAAGATAGCTTCTACCTTCGAAGGATATAAGCGTATCCCGCTTTTGGAGATTATGAATCCCAAAAAAATTTCGGCTTCCATGCAAAAGACACACTTATGTGGATTCAAACGGATATTGTAGCTACGACACCTTTCGAAAATGGCACCTAAGTGATCAGGATGGTCTTCCCGGGTCTGAGAATGAGCGTGAAGATTATCAAGATATGGTTCTACAATTGTTTGATATCATGAAATGCGTACGACATCGCCCGTTGGAAAGTTGCCCCGACATTTTTTAAGGCCAAAAGGTAACTTTCGATATGCAAAAATCCCCCAAGGGCAGATAAAGGTTGTTTTATGCTGGTCGGCTGGGAGGATATCAATCTGATTATAGCCAGAAAAGCCATCCATAAATGAAAAGATGACACTCTCGGCGCAGTTATCGATGATCTGGTCGATGAACGGAGTTGGGTAGTTGTCCTTTCGACAAGCTTTGTTCAGGTCATGGTAATCGACACAGAATCTAATCATTCCTTGTTTCTTGGCTACGGGAACGATGTTAGATCCCCATTATGTCAATGGGACAGGATAGATAAAACCAACACGCAAAAGTTTTTCAACTTCTGCTTTAATAGTAACTTCCTTACGAGGATGGACGAGTCGGAGTTTCTACCGAACAGGTCGGGTGCCAGGGAAGGTTGCAATTTCATGGACCACAATCGAGGGGTCTATTCTTGGCATTTCTTCATAACTCCAAGCAAAAACATCGCTAAATTTTTTAAAGTAGGCAGTGTAGAACTCCATTTCGAGGGGAGTGCATGTTTTTCCAATATGAATGTTTTCCACGATACCAGGCTTCACTGAAATATCTATGGGAGTGGTTTCCATAAGGTTAGCCAAGTTTCCTTCAGAAAATACTTCATCGAGGGAAGTGGGAAACTTGGTTTGAACCACTCCAAGTGAAGGGATGGATTTTGTATCGGGCTCAAGCATCTGAATGGTGGGGAATGAAGATCGATGATGAAAATCTCCCCATGGTGGCTCATCACGGCACATAACCTCCATAATTGATTCGTCAATGGGAAAAATCAAAGTGAGAGGATCGATAAGTGGTGGGGATGAATGAGTCCCAGATGAGAGTTGTGCCACGATGTGACGGGTAGAAAAATCGACCCAATCGGTGGCTGACTGGATCGCTTCGTACGCTGCGAGGTTTCTATACAAAGACATGGAGTTGCCATAGTTTTCAATCTCAGCAAGACTCGGAATCACCCATGAATCATTGGAAGGGGTGACATTTGATGAAATCATGTTGACTGGTTGAACATGGGACCCTAGCTCTGGGAAAACTCCAATAAGGGAAGAATCCTTCATAAGACCAACGCCAACGTCTTGGAACCGGTACGGAGGCTGAACCAATAACGGGACGGTGTCGGCAGAGTTCGGATGAGAGTCTGGGATACAGTAATCAAGTTGATCTATGGTGACAATTTTCCCTTCATGAGGAAATTGCACGATCCGGAAGACAGTAGATGCTATGGCGGTCATGGCGTAAAACCAGTTCCGACCGAGTAGAATATTGTAATCCAATGGTGCATCCACGACTTCGATGTGTACGGATTCTGTTTTTCCCCCCAGTTCAACACCAATTGCAGGAATGAGTCCACAAGGTTGAAAACCATGTCCGTCAAATTCCCTGAGAGTGGTGGGAGACGTCGTGACTTCAGGTGAGCCTAAGGCTCTCCAACAATTCAAAGACATGATCGACGTGGAGGCACCTTCATCTAAAATAGTGTGATGGATTCTATTTCCATGGATTTTTGTATGAACCTAGAAGGCTTACTGGTGAGAAAGCCGAGGTTTGGCATGCGTAGAGCAGTGTTGAAGAACCTTGAGAGTCGACATGGCACAAGGTGCTTGAGCTAAGTCCTCAACAATGTTGTAATTTTGGGCAGCTTGTGCATTGGGACTAAATGTCGCCTTTCATATGGTGCCCTTGGGTGGGCGTAGCATTGTGTCTGTAAGCAGTCTCTCGATATGGAGATGGCCGTTAGGGGGAGGGGTAGGAGTCGGATCTTCGACAGGAGACTTGCCTTTGGTTGTCTCTGACTGTTTGTGTGAATTTGGAGGGTTCTCATATGTCTTTGAACGAGTGGTTATATGAATCTCCTCATTACTCGTCATCAGGATTTTGCGATTTGCGTACGTTTCTCCACGAGTTGGGTTGCTTGAGTTGCCCCCTTGTGGGGTTTCTTGGGAAACCATATACTGTTGCTGCTAAGGGAAAGGGTCAGTTAACACTGTCGGGTGAGAGGATCCTTTAACGAATTTGTTGACTTCATCCTTGTAGGGACAGTCATGCGTGTAGTGATCGTCTTGATAAATTAGGTAGGGAAACTTAGCCTTCCGACGTGGTTTCGAGTCGTTGTGGGTGGGTTGTGGCTTGGGATTCTCCTGCTAGTTCTTCTTGGATTTACCATGATTGTTATTCTTCTTTCCTCCAAATGGTTGTGACATAGATTGAACTACGTTCACTTAGGAGGAGACAGCAGGAGAAGTAGTGGCTTTTGGAGCATTCTAAGATAGAGCAGGGGAAGCAGAAGCTTGTTTCCCCGTCGAGTTGGTGGTAGGCTGGGTCTTGACTGAACCGACAATACCATCAATGAGGGCTTCAGTGGCGGGTTTCGTTGGATCAGTGGTAATGTAGGAGGCATGGGAAAGAAGTTCGTGTGAAGTGTCGGATTGGGCTGCCGAGATGGCTTGTTCTTCTTTGACCGGCCCGCGCATAGCGATATCCCTGGCTATGGGAGGCAAGAATGAATTTATGAACCAATCAGCGAGTAGCTGATCCAGAATGGGTGCCTTGATTAGCCTACGGCATCGATGCCACTCATGGATGTGGTCTGAAATGTGTGTAGAAGTGGTTTGACGCAACGAGGTTAACAGTTTTGTTCCACTCTCATATCGGATGGGGAGCTGGAAATGGGTCAGAAACTGCATAGCCAAGGTGTTGAAATCATGGAAAGAGTGTTGTGGTAGCTCGATGTACCATTTTGTTGCCATGCCAGTAAGCGTACGCTGGAAGAGCCGTAGTCGAATGGAATCGTCCATCAATGAGTTGGATGAACACCAAAGATAGAAGATCATTACGTGGTTCTTGGGGTCTTCCCCGGGCTTAGCATCGAACTTAGGAATGTTCGATGGAAGTTTGGCTGGAATGGGTGGCTAGTGAGGTTCATGCCATATAGTATCGTTAATGAGCCTCGACAAATCGGGTAAGTCTAGCGTGGCCAAAAAGGGAAGTTGACAATTGGTTTGTGGGTATGAGTAATAACCATATGGTGCATAGAAACCTAGGGGGCCCTGCATAGTATACTGCTGCATGTTATACCCATATATGTTTCCCGCAGGGTACTGCCGGACGTTCTATGGGTAGTAGGCCATCTAGTTAACCGGTTGAGTGTTGGAAGTCATTACCTGACTAGGAATCACAGTGGTAACCGGTTGTTGGATGTTCTGCTGAGTGGGGATGGTAGGTATGGTACCCTGGGGTTGTTGTAACCCAGGAATGGTTGTTGCTGCTGGTTGGGGAAAGGTTCCCTGGAGTTGTTGTGTTCCAGGAATGTTACCACTATATTGAGTAATTGGAGGGTTTCCCGTAGCAGGGTTGGGGGGTGGCTGCGACAGTGGTTCCCATGGAATGTTGGTTCCTCCTTGATGAAGATGTGGAAATTGAAGGGATGGGTTCCATGGAGTTGTAGCAGCCAAAGGATAGGGGAGGCCGAAATTCAATTTGGGGGGAATCTAAGATTTCCCCCCAGCTGGGTTCTAGTTTCCAAATAATGAGTAGCCCCCACTCTGTGGGATTTGAGATCCCTAAGAAGGAAGCATGCCTGATGAGGGATGTTGAAGATGAGGCCCGGTTGGGAAACCGGTATAAGGTTTTCCGATACTAGGTGTGTTGTACATACCATACTGAGCAGATGCTGCTGGTTGGGAGGGTTGTTGGATGGTGCCGATGGGTTTCCCTCCAGCAGATGGGTTGGATGGCCCTATAGGAGGAGGTTGTTGACTAGGAACTGGGTTCCCAACAAAGTATTGTCCTCCAGTAGGTTGGGTTGATGGCCCGATGGGAGGCGTTTGGTGACTAGGAGCGAGGTTTCCAACAAAGGATTGTCCTCCAGTAGGCTGGGTTGATGGCCCGTGAGGAGGGGTTTGGTTGTTGGGATTGGGGATCGTGGCATTTGGTTGTCCACCTCCTGAGATAGTGTAGATAGTGGCCGAAGGTGAACCTCCAGTCAATATGGATGATCGAGCGGTATGACTTGGTGTTCTTTCAACACTACTTTGGTAAGATAGTGTCGATTGGCCGACGGTGCCAAAGGTGCCGATTTTTGGAGGGGGTCTTCCATATGTGACGGGTGAGGACAGAGAAAAAAATGGGTTATCCCTCATAGAATGTACGCCAAACATGGGTGATAGCAGCAAATGTGGGGAATTTAATCGAGGGGTATCGGGGTTTTCATCCATAGCGTGTTCAATAATAGGAGGACCATCGAAGACTGGGTCCGGGTTTGTATCCTGAAAAGGGTTTTCGAGGTCCGGCGGGAATAAAGGTATAGTAACGTTTGAAGGTCCGGAGCCGTTTGCATAGGAGTGATGAAACTCGGTGCTAGATTAAACGTTGGGATCCCGATAGTCGGGATGACAGGTAACAAGGGGATATCTAGAAGCCGTCGAGAGCATTTGCTCTGTGAAGTCTTTGAACTGTGCTGACGCTAACGGGGAATTAGCTAGACTAACCATACTAGACTGAATGAAGGCCATGATCTTATGTCCCGAAGGGAGGTTGGGGAGCTATATGGTATGAGGTATGTTGTTGGAAGAATCGGTTTCCTGTGGATGAACACTGGATGGCGCGGTGATAATAGGCGGAGGCTCCACCTGGGAAGTGATAAAGCGATAGTCACGTTCAAAAGGTGTATCAGGAAGTTGAGTTTCTTTGATAACTTCGATGTACCCGCCCGGGACTGGAATCAAGCCAGATATATCCTATTCGGATCCTTTGGTGGTGCCACCAGATCCTTCCGTGTCATCGTAGAAAGTTTCTGGTGGAAGGGAGGTGTTGACATCGGGGAGGAGGATGGCCTCCGGTGTAGTATCTTGGGCTGTACTATATTCAGCTGCTATAATGTTTTCCACTATGGAAGATATATCTGGAATAATAGTGGGTGAGGTGACAGTGAGAATCTCAGATGTACTAGTGGTTGCAGAAACTGCAAGAGGTTCTGAGACTATGCTGTGAGTAATGGTTACAGGAGGAACTGAAGATGTAGTGCATATCGGCGGTGGAATGTTCCCTCGACCGACACCGTGGCCAGGAGGGGCGGGAATACGTAATACAGGTGGACCGGAGGTCTACAGCGGTGGTGGTGGTGGAGGGATTTTTCCCTGTACTCTTCGTGATCTCCGTGGTGGTTCTGACATAATGGCAGGAATATGAAATCCGAGGGTAGTCTCGTAACAAAGAACTCAAAAACTCTAATGCAACCGAGTGTGTAAAAGAGAAGCTAGAAAAATCAAGGCTCACAAGCCAAAAAATAAAGCTCTAAAATCTATACTGAGACCGGTGTCTCAGTAAGCGAGTTGAGAAAAATAATGGCTAGAATGCCAACAAGCAGTCAATAAAAAGAAAAAATGACCCTCTATAAAGATGAGATAACAAGAAAAATCCTAACTAAGAGCTGCAGACCTCAACAAGTTGTATCCTTCGCAAGGTGATGAAATCCAAGTCGAACAATACAACGTGAGAGACCAATATGAGAAGGATATCCCTCTACCGAAAGGGATCCTGAGTAAAAGAGCCCTAGTAGAAAAGTCACTAAGCTACCTCGTTCGTGACATGTTGGAAAAGGTTTTCGGTGCGTCTGCCTTATCGCCCTTGTATTACTATGAATACAAGGAAGACAATGATCGATGTTGCCTTAGGGCTAAGTGGAGTGTAGCATTCCATAGAGTCCATCCGGTTCTCGATCTCGCGGCGGTTTAACCCCTGAAAGTTAAAAACAGTTAGGAGGCCCCTCCACAAACTGGTCTATGACCGTGTCAATAAATACTAGAGGATTTTAGTTCCCTAGAGGACAACAACTATGTCTCAGATGATAATGAGAAGGGGGAATTATTTTGATGCCTATCCCCGGTTTCCTACCTAACTACCAAATTCTTTTGATTTCCTCAAGTGAGGTTAATGTTGGTTTACTTAGGGAGATTGATTTTAGTGGTTGTATTACTCAATTGGGTAAATGGACGTGAACCTGGGTGGTGTTGTGACGACCCAAACCATGCAAGTGAGAATGAATCGAAATAAGCCTTGTATTCAATGAAAACTAGCTATGGAAGAGAGAGAGTTCTTTGATCATAAATGCATGAAACTTTCACAATCAGTTAAAAACCACTTCAAAATAATTTTTTTTTTCTTTTTACAAGTAAAGCCAAACTGAAATAAACACTTCTTTCAAATTCACTGATTTGCAACTAGAATGCTCCAAAAAAAATGAGAATTTATGTGGCAAATGAATGGTTCACTTCCTAATGCACGATAATACTGCTAGATCATTTGAATCCAAACAACACAAATGTTCTCCAATGATAATTTTCAATATAGATTTTAATGATAATAATGGAAAAGATGATATTTATAAGGACAATGTGATTATGAAAATACAAAATCCTGTGAGAGAGGATAGTAGTAACAGTTTGGTTGTGATGGGAAGATCAAGCCAATGCAATCAGACTAAAGGGGTGACCCAATGTGCAAATAATTCCACTTACTCATAAAATAATCAAGCTCACAAGAGAAATAAACAAACCACAAAGACTGTGCAATGAACAGGATAGTAATAAGCAACAGAAAACACCAAACTAAAGCAGAGAGAATAGAAAATGATTCAAGAAACCAAACAGGAAAGAAAAATTGAAAAAATGCAGACACTACCCGCGTGGCAGGAATAGGTTAGAGCGTGGCACTGGTACACTACCGCTCTGGTAAGAGTGCTGGGTACGTGGTACTACCGCGCTGTAGATAGTAGTGGGGGCATGGTACTGTTCCGAAGGATGGAAAAACGCAACTTTTGAAAAGGAGATTGAATTTTTCAGGGTTGCTGCAGACCTAGAGGACTCACTGATCACAGAGGGAGGAAAGATGTAGAGAGGAGGGGAGAATAAAGGTCAAGGAGACCAAAATTCAGTATTGGTTTGAAGAGAAAGAATAATCACAATAAAAAATGACTAAAAGTGAGATGAATCAATCAAATGGGGTTCAAACCAATGGAGTCGCCATTCTTTGTTGTAGAAATTTCTCCCTACGGATAGGTAGAAATTCTCTTAGGTTAAAGTAGACTTTAACTGACTCTAAACTAAGACAAAAAGATAACAAATGCTACCTTGAATTCCTAGATCTAAACAAACATCTCAAAACTATATTGCTGAAAGAAATGGAAGAGATCTAACTGACCTTTGATCCAATTGCTCGTCCTAATGGCCGCTTCAATCTCCAAGTCCTCGCGAATGAACCTGTCAGAATAGAACCAAGATACAAGCACATACAATTCTCTAGCAACTTAAAATACGAGTTAGGATCTAAATATATAAAAGATACAAATCATATTATTGAAACAAGATCAACATACATGATTTGGGAAACAAGACAAGTTATGCTTTATTACCAACTTGAAGTCACTTACAATGGTTGCTTGATATCCAAGCTAACTCCCAGCTCCGAGTGCTTTCTCCTCTAGCTATCTCCACAAAGATTCAATATCATAAGTTTGATGTCTCCAAGAGCCCTCCTATTTGCTCATGGAATGCCTCTCTCTTATAGTGTGTAGTAGGGTTAACCATCAAGAGAGAAGAATGGATCTTGGGAATGTTTAGTGGATCAAGCCCACTAATCTGAGAAGGTGAGTTAGGATCGAATCAGGGATACCAATCCTAAAAAATCTCTCGAAGATCAAGATCCCACAAGCCATGGCAAAAAGGCTAAAAAAGGGATTAACGCGCCTCTTAAACTGAGCGTAGCGCAGTAATACCACGTGGTAGAGAAAGAGCATAGCGCGGTAGTGGGGACTACCACGCACCTAAGCTGGAGCAAGGCACGGTAGTGTAGGTATAGTAATGTTTATTGTGATATGGTCTGAGAAGAAAGAGTCATCGTTGTGTGGGATTGAACCCAGGTGATATTATGGATGTTTGAAATTCTCATTAGATGTTATGGTCACATTACGTTTCAAGATAAGATATATCCAAGTGTGATTTACGAAAGGAAAATATTTATTGTGTGGGATACCAAAGATGTGAATGTCCAAATGATTATGCAACACCGTTGTATTTAAATATTTGTTGGGATTAGTATCAAAGTTGTTGTTTATTGGAAGTGTATTGAAACAATATCAGTCTTATTTCTTTATAGAGAATTTTTTACTTTTGAATTCTAGATGTTTTGATCATTAAACTGAGGAAACATGTAATGAAAAGCAGTTCACTCCTGGACTTCATATGTTTTATCTTTTGTTTTGTCTTCTGCATCTAGGGCATCTGTGAATTGTGTATATAATTTTACCAATATATAAAGTGATACCAATGAGTTCTATCAATCATTGAAAAGATGTTGCTTATTGCACTACAGTTATCATAGGGATTCAGTAATCCTAGGGGCATGTGCAAAATCTTCTTGTACATAAAAAATACTTGATGAGCATTCTAAAAACATATCAATGTTTTATAATATTAGTATGTTCTCATTGCATATTGTAATATTGTATATCCAGTAACATCTCTTATTATATGTTCCATCACTTCATATTTGGACCATCATGAATTATTGCATACCTCTTTGCATGTAACATATTAATATTTTCTAATCTTAATATGATCTGATTGCATTTTGGAATATAGTATATCCAGTAACATCTTTTATTATATGTAATACCTCTTTGCATGTAACCTCTGTTGCATGGGAGCACCCTTGCAAACCTCCTTTTCTCCTGCTTCCTAAAGCTTGTTCCCTTCTCACTCCCTTCGGAAGCTCGCTCCCGAGGAGCTCCCTACCTCTCCTATATTAAAAACTCCTTTACTAGGTTGATAATTTGATGACAATGTTATGGTACCCCCCCCTTCTTTGCCAAGATCATATAAAAGCTATTATGGTTGATCGTTTGGTGACAACGTTATAAGTTATAACTACTAGATGATTGATGTTATATGGTTTAATCCATGTTTTTTATAGCTAATTCAACATCCTACATGTTTTTCAGATATAAATCCATCAAAATATATTAAAATATATAAATTCATTGTTTATATTTTATCATTCTATTCTTCCAACTGACCACAGAGGTAGTGGTTTTCTACTCTGCTCCCTAATCTCTTAATATTATTACACCATATAGGCATGGCAACTGAAGATGTTGAATTGGTAACAAGTGTGAAAAATTTGAACTTCAGAGATGGAAATGGAAAATTTCATGGAGAGAATTGTCCATAAGTGTAGTCCATTTATGGCTATGTTTTGAACAAGTCAATTATAATGCACAATATATTTTTTAAAGGATCAAATATTTTAATTTATCCATCTGCTTGAATTATTATGTCAGATAATTTTGTGGCATACTATTGATAAGGTATTGATAATCCTTTTTGGTGACTATTGGGTAATCTTTGTCTCTTACCAAGGTATGTGACCATTTTCCAGAATTTGACAAGATGGTGTTAACTGTTGAAAATTTTATTCTAGTATCAATCCATAAGGAATTCTATTTAAGGGTACTAGATCAATGGTAGAGCACTTGCCTTAAAGGCATGAGGTTGGTGGTTCGATTCCTCCATTCCCTATATAAATATTCTGAAACCACTAAAAAGAGATAAATGACTAAGAAAATTACCAAAATTTGCATATAAATGACCACCAGTACAAAATGAGAGATAAGTGACCAAAAAAATGACAAAAATATGCATATAAATTACCACTTTTGAGTTAGTGATTGCTGGTAGCAAATTAGCGGTTATTTATCACATGACAATTAATGACCAGATATACGACCAAATATATGACCACAAGATAAGCTATAAATGACCAAGCTAAATATGACCACATTTCTGGTCGTGTGATATATGGCCTCTAATTTGCTACCAGTGGTCACCAACTCAAAAGTGGTCATTTATATGTGGATTTTGGTCATTGTTTTTGTCACTTATCTCTCATTTTGTACTAGTGAACATTGCATGAGGTAGCTACTGGCAGTGTCACTGGATTACACGTCTTAAGGTAAGAATTTTTCATCATTTACGAATTTTTACTTTGTTGTTTCGTCGTATGGAATAACATGCTGACACAATTTAACTTATTGTATTCCATGTCCAGGTATGGTGCAATTCTAGCTCGAGCTTCGCGTTTGATGACCCAATGGTAAGTGGTTACACCCCACTACCTTCGCTATCGATATTACTATTTTACTTAGGATATTTTCCCACTGCCACAACTAATTGCTACATTGAACCTTTCAATGCAAGAGCAATACCACCGTGGGCGTGTTGAGTCATTCGATGCTGCTTCCATGACTTGGGACAAATAACCAACTGTGAACGTCCAGTTAACCCGTCATCCTTGGTCCTTTGGGTGAAACTACCCCAATGAGTTATTAAGACTATGGTTCTCTTAATTGTTCATCCCGCAACACGGCCTTCGGCCAACTTGCTGTTGCATGCGACTTTGGTAGAATTTGATGGCTTGCCCAGCCTGTAGGTGAATGTAATGTTATCTTGGAGCTTGTATGGTGAACAGTGATTTATTAAACTTGTACTTGGGCATATTGGCCACACTGGGAAATGCCGGTTAAGCTCTATCTCGCTTGGTCGACCCGTGATGGGATTTTAGTGTGTAAAGAAGAGCGATAGCTCTCTGGACTGTAATATTTTGTTTGTAAATAAAGAATGCATTTTAAATGAAAATGTTTCAGCATTAGCTTGTTTTGCACAACAATGAAATGATTATTTTTGTTTTTGGCGTTTGTCCTTCTTTTGATATATGAATAGAATCATTCTTATATGAAGTTTTTTGTGTTTATTTACCAACAGTAAGCTTAAAATACATGTGTTAACACCCAAATTAACCTCCAAAGTTGTGAAGAGGGCAATTTGGGGTAACCACTAACCAGCTTTAGACTAATGCTACTGACATGGCATAGTCAGAGAGGGCTCTCTCTTTAAATTGATGAAAAAACTGGAAATAATCAAAGGTGTCAACAATGAAAACATACACTAGCATTCACTTCTTAAGATATCCAATCAGACGACATTCATAGAAGGTTAGACTTCTGTCAGAACAGATTTCTTTTCATAAATTGTGGTTGGAAAACAACATGGATATATATTGGGCCAATGGAGTCAGATTAAAAAAAACATGAACATCCTTGACAAATACTTTGCAGATACATTCATACAGGGGCAAGGTAGACACCATCTCACAGTCAAAGAGCTTTTGGTTGGTGATTCAAGAAGAGAGATGAACAATCCATCAATATAAAGCATGGAAAACATGAATTCTATATTGACTTTAGCAGAAAATTAGGGTGAAATGCTTGGTATGACCTGAACGGAGCATTATCTCTATGAATTCCATTCAAATACTACACTGAACCAAACATGAATAAGAAATTACAAAAATGGATTGACAAAGAAAGAAACACAATTCACATAGGAAAAGAGAAGGAACAGACAATAAGACCAATAACACAGGAATCCCTGTCAAAACACCTGCTTGGATCTGTCAATTTTATTCAAAAAACAACTCAAAAGACTACACAGAGCAATATATTTTTATCCAAAAAGTTTTCAACCCTTCTTACTTCAAGCACATAGCATATATATGGCTTCCTAGAGCCCGAGGCTCGACCTATTCGTATCTGAAAACAGTTACAACAAAATGCCACCTCATCAAGACATACTTGCCACTACCAAAAATGGGCAAGCTGGCTTAACCGTTTTCTTTCACATTTACCGATCTTCTTACTGAGTTATAACTAACCTGAAGATAAAAATAAAAAATAGTAAAGCGGTTGCACCGGCTAGCTATCCCAAATAGCTGCCTCAAAAATATTACAAATTACTTTTTAAAATGGAAATGTATTGAAAGTCTTTGAAAACAACAACACCTTTTGAAAGTAAAAATAAAAACTACTGAGGAACTTTAAGGGAATATTTCATTTTCCCATACTTCTCCACATAACCCCACTGATCGGATGTGACGCTCTCATGCATCACCATTTCTTTCACTAGTACCCTCATCTCCACGTTATCTCCACTAGACAGGACGAGTTCCCCTTCACTTAGACTATTTAGCAAGTTGATGATCTCGAAGTCTTCGACAAGCTTCTCCAATAGTATTTTTCCTATAAGAATTTGACTTAACCTCTAGAAATTTCCGTGATCCATTTTTATTGTGTACAACATTCTCTTGTAATCGTTGTTCAATATGAGCTCATTTTATTCACTCCAAAAGGAGGGTAGCCCCTTTTGGAAGACCTTCTCAAATCTTCTCTTTATATTAGTGACATGATCAGCCAATGCCACACTGTGGGCTTCAATACTTTCTGCATGAGCATACTTTCCTAGCGTCTTCCTTTCCTAGGCAATCGTGGCTACTCTGTTCTTGATATCCAATGAAGCTAATTGCTCTTTTGATAAGGGTCTCAAAAAATCTATGGCATCTTAGGCTATCTCTTTGGGCCTCAGGCTCAAATTCTCTCGCGTTGATGCACAACTTTTTAAAGCTTTTTTTATTGATTTCTCTCTGGCACTTATGGAGGTCAAACAAGGCCTGAGATCAGTGGTTATTGTTATAATGTTATCCCAGATCAGGGTCCTGCATGTCTGCATCGGGATCTGCCCAGTTACTTGGGAGACAAACCTTTGGTTTGTCTCCATCAACCCCTTATTTTGCTTATTCCTCCATCTGTGTGTTTTGTTCCTCCATCAGCCCCTTATTCTACTTTTGCAATCCCTTTATTTATTCCTCCATCTGTGTGTTATGTTCCTCTAATTTTAGAGCTCTTTCCTTTAGTTATTTAATATCTCCTTCCTTCAGGCTGACCTGAGACATAGCCCACGCAAGGATGTCAACACCATCGTCATCTGTCTCTTGACTTATCTGGGACGACCGCATGCCCAAAATGGGCAAGTTATATTTCAGATCTTCGACTTGTTGTTCCAAACATTGCTTCTCTTTATCCCAATTTGTCGTTTTCTCAACCAACTTCAACAATTTTGCTCGGCTTACGTTGAGCTCCCTGGTTAGGGTCTCTTTTTCCTACTCTAATTTAGCCACCTTAGGAGCGTGAATCAATTGAAGGCTCGAAACCTTTTGCTTATTTTTCAATGTTTGGATTAAGCTTTCTTTCTCTGCCAGCAACTGTTTGGTAGCTTTGCCACCACCATCTCTAGCGATCAAATCGAGTTGCAACTTCTTAACCCGCTGCTGGTGGGCTTTTCTCCCGCACCTCTCCTGTTTTAACTGAACATCCATTTTGACAACATTTTCCTCTAACTTCCCAACTCTTAGGACCGCCTACATATAGTCCTCGTAGATAACATCCCTGAACTGCTTATGCAACTGTACCTTGTCAGGTGCTGATATGTTTTTTAAATCATATTTCACCTCAGTTAAACTACTTGGTGTAGACACTGCCACATTGAGAGTGCCTTCCTTGATATCTCGGCTAGTCACCAGAGAAAAATTTGATCTCAATAGGCTCAGAGCTTTGGGTATCAAGTCATATATAAACTAGGCATAAGCCTACTTGTTCTGAGCATACCTTTCAAACATCTCCTCTCTCGACGAGAACTTGCTTGTGTCCCCACTTTCCCTTGCTTCCTGGAAATTGTATTCTAACTCTTATACCTCGGGAATCTAAATTTACCCTTCTTTATTTCCCTCGCTATCCATCAAAACAACCAAATCGGGTTGCGTGTCGACTGCTCCCTGATCGTCAATCCTGAGTCTCTTTCTTCCCTCTTCCTCATATTCGTTCAGAATTTCCTGCAAACCTCTTTTCTCCCCTACTTCCATCGCCTCATGTGCAGTCTCTACTTCTATCGCTACTTCTAGTAACATGAGCTCTTCTCCCTACAACATATGTGCTGCTGCTGCCTCTGGCTCGTACTTCCACAGGTTCTTTCCACCTAACGACCCTTCCACCTCCTTATGATCGAACCCACTAAGGTTTTTCAATTTTCTCCTAACAGAAAAATTGTGACAACGGTCGTACATCATGGTGACATCCTTTTTGAATTCTAGTTCTTCTAATAAAATTTGCACCTCTGCAACAACTTCCTTGTTGTTTACAATAAACGGACCGACAGCCCAAGGCCACTTTAAATCGTTTACCTTTCTGAACTTTGAAAAATGTTCATCTTCTATGGTCAGCTTTTTCCTGATAAATTCTAAAGAGAAAATCCTCAATGTTAGGAAGGAGGGCAGTATGTATGGTTCATGCATGAACACATACAGTCTGATGACAGTGTAATCTTTTGATAAAAACCAAGCCCCTGCGGCGACCTCCCTTTTTAACTGCAACAAAGTCTCCATTTCAGGAAAGACCCTTGGAATCTCTTCCCCAAACAATAATTTGTACAATACAGATAACATAGAATTCATGTAATTGAACATCTTTTCCTCCAAAACGTTGACATAAACCTCTGGAGCGAAATGCAGTTCATTCTGGTTATTGACCATGATTACCTTCATTAAATGGGCCTGAACCTGGAAATATCTAGAGTTTGGAAACACGACCAACTAGGAATTTATGGCCTCTGCCACAGATCTTCAAACCTAAGGCTTAGAACCGACTCATAACTGACTAGGGATGACCCGACACATATTCTATACAACAGACTCAACTGCAGCTCTGTCACAAACCTGTCAGTATCGAGACCTAAAAATTGCGTAAGTCATGAGAGGACAAACTGGGTATTTGTATTGAACAGGTTAACAACTAATGGGTATGGGGTTTCTCCTATCTCCTGGTCCAGTTTTAGGCAAGTGGTCAAAAAGGCTTGCCAACTCTCGGGAGGGGTTTGGCGATAAAGGGTCACAATGGCTTTTGCAGAGAAGCTCTGAGACACCGACGTTAGTGGCTTAGGGATTCCAAATGAACGACGTACGACTGACGGCTCTATGGAACAGATGATTCTACTTTGCTGACTATTTATGATAACTTTTTAGGACCCTTCATAATTAGATGTACAACAGGAGATGAACTCAGGAAATGATATGATTTGTTCTAAACAAAACAAAATGAACGAAGACTAGAAAACCGTATGTACATCTATGCCCCTATCTTGCAGACGCTTCAATCTTCTTTTAATTTCAGCCACGGGTAGCTGGATAACTATGTCAAAAATGTTACAGTCCTTATCCTCCAGGGTTCTCTTGACCCTACTCATGCTTACAACTAAACCTTCTTCCATTATTCCACTGTAAAAACACTTATATTACTAATGGAATCAGTCCAAAAGGGCCTACCTGTGGCTAGCAATCCTTTGGAATTATTCTGTCGAAATCCTTGCCACCCTCGCCGTATCCCACACGCCGAGAAGCTTCTGACTTCGATAGCCCCAACAAACCAATGTCAACAACACATGCCAGTGATTATATATAAAAGTATTTTCATTTAACCGTCAGTCTTATCTGTACATTTCCCAACAATATCAGCCATTGGTTTCTCATGTGCCACTCCCCGCCGTCGAATCTGACCTTTATTTAACCATTGGATTTGACACCTTTCCTCTGCCTGCCGTTGGATCATCACGTAGGTACCAATCTGCACCATCCCCCGGCACCACGTGTCTGCGGAGTGGTATCGTGAACATTTCAATGAGGTTTTAAATACTGCTTTCCTACCTTGTGACCATCCCATGTGTCGACACCTATCGAATGGTTTCATCTATCGTGACCACTGTTCCTCGTATCCATCGCCCTACTTCCTAACAAGACTATCATCGGGAACTGCTAATCTGTGCTCGCTTTGCATCCATGGTGGGGACAAATGACACGTTTCATTCTTCGACCTTTTCCATAAACGGGGCCCACTTTTTCTATGATCTGTGCATCTTCTTCATTGTGTCGTCATTGATTTTTCTAACTGCATTCTGCACCATAGATCATCTATGATCCTACAATGGAGGTATGGCGTGCTTCTACGGTGGTTTGTTTTTACCACTTTTCCTCTTTCGTGGCGCGCTTCCTGGATTCCATCTATCCAGTGGCACAACCCATCATGACCACCCATGTGACTAACTCCCATGCCTCTTGGGTACGCACCCATTAGTGTGATCCGTTGATCTCATACTCACGCCTGATTAACGGTATCCTTTCCTTGGATTTCCTATTTAATATTTGGTTGGTGGACTTAGTACCTAGGTTTATTTGATTGTTCAAGAGGCCTTTCAACACATTCCCTTGCAAATTTTCCTATGGTGTATCATATTCACCCCTTTCCACACAAATTTTTCATACCTTAGCCTTCCAATCTAAGAAAGGAACGGGACCTCGGGCTTCTACTAGGTAAGATTTATAGTCCTCCTTCTTTCATTTATGATATTTATGCTGCAGAAAAATCAGGTGCTAACAACTGGCTCCAGCTCGGGGATGCTATCCTCCCAGTGAGGTAGCAAAGAACCCCTGGCAGACCAATGCCTGATCCATTGGGAAAAATTTCACCTTCTGAAATACAAACTTCTAGGATGGAAAACCAAAACTGTGCATACTACAAATGTGGGCTGGCTACACCAATAAAATTTGAAACCTTGGCTACCCTTCTAGATCTTAGGGCATTCACTTCGGGCTTCAAATCCTTAGGTTCACCCCAAAAAAATTTAAAACACTACTAAAACAAAAATATTTATAGGCTATGGTATAGAAGTTACCTTCCTTTTTAGGACAGGTAATGCTTCAAAAATATCCCGTTGATTGGACCCCTTGACTAGGGGGATCTGTCCTGATGTTCAAGGATGAAATAATTTATCCCTTGGCTAGCTGCAACAACAAAAGGCCCAACCAACATATGGTCAAAATTTCCACACTTATCTTCCCTAGGAGCATCCCACTTCAAAACCAAATCGTTCACCTCAAACTTCTCTTCTTTTAACTTTCTGTCGAAAGTGTCTTTCATTTTCTCCTGGTGCATCTGTACTTTATCATATGCCTTTCTTCTCAGCTTGTTTAGCTCCACTATATGGTTCACCCTTCTCTGCATGTGATTTGGAATATAAATGACCACCAATACAAAATGAGAGATAATTGACAAAAAAAATGACCAAAATATGCATATAAATTACCACTTTTGAGTTAGTGATTGCTGGTAGCAAATTAGCGGTTATTTATCACATGACAATTAATGACCAAATATATTACCAAATTAAGGACCAGATATATGACCAAATATATGACCACAACATAAGCTATAAATGACCAAGTTAAATATGACCACATTTCTGGTTGCATGATATATGGCCACTAATTCGCTACCAGTGGTAACCAACTCAAAAGTGGTCATTTATATGTGGATTTTGGTCATTGTTTTTGTCACTTATCTCTCATTTTGTACTAGTGAAAACTTGCATGAGATAACTACTGGCAGTGTCACTAGATTGCATGTCTTAAGGTAAGAATTGTTCATCATTTACGAATTTTTACTTCGTTGTTTCATTGTATGGAATAACATGCTGACACAATTTAACTTATTGTATTCCATGTGCAGGTATGGTGCAATTCTAGCTTGAGCTTCGCGTTTGATGACCCAATGGTAAGTGGTTACACCCCACTACCTTCGCTATCGATATTACTATTTTACTTAGGATATTTTCCCAATGCCACAACTAACTGCTACATTGATCCTTTCAATGCAAGAGCAATACCACCGTGGGCGTGTTGAGTCATTCGATGTTGCTTCCACGACTTGGGACAAATAACCAACTACGAATGTCCAGTTAACCCGTCATCCTTGGTCCTTTGGGTGAAACTACCCCGATGAGTTATTAAGATTATGGTTCTCCTGTTTGTTCATGCTGCAACACGGCCTTTGGACAACTTGTTGTTGCATGCGACTTTGGTAGAATTTGATGGCTTGCCCAGCCTGTAGGTGAATGTAATTTAACTTAGAGCTTGTATGTTGAACAGTGCTTTATTAAACTTGTACTTGGGCATATTGGCCACACTGAGAAATGCCGGTTAAGCTCTATCTCGCTTGGTCGACCCGTGATGGGATTTTAGTGTGTAAAGAAGAGCGATAGCTCTCTGGACTGTAATATTTTGTTTCTAAATAATGAATGCATTTTAAATGAAAATGTTTCAGCATTAGCTTGTTTTGCACAACAATGAAATGATTATTTTTGTTTTCGGCGTTTGTCCTTCTTTTGATATATGAATAGAATCATTCTTATATGAAGTTGTTTGTGTTTATTTACCTACAGTAAGCTTAAAATACAGGTGTTAACACCCAAATTAACCTCCAAGGTTGTGAAGAGGGCAATTTGAAGTAACCACTAACCAGCTTTAGACTAATGCTACTGACACAGCATAGTAAGAGAGGGCTCTCTCTTTAAATTGATGAAATAACTCGAAATAATCAAAGGTGTCAACAATGAAAACATACACCAGCATTCACTTCTTAAGATATCTAATCAGACAACATTCATAGAAGGTCAGAATTCTGTCAAAACAGATTTCTTTTCATAAATTGTGGTTGGAAATCAACATGGATATATATTGGGCCAATGGAGTCAGATTAAACAAAACATGAACATCCTTGACAAATACTTTGCAGATACATTCATACAGGGGCAAGGTAGACACCATCTCACAGTCAAAGAGCTTTTGGTTGGTGATTCAAGAAGAGAGATGAACAATCCATCAATATAAAGCATGGAAAACATGAATTCTATATTGAATTTAGCAGAAAATTAGGGTGAAATGCTTAGTATGACCTGAACGGAGCATTATCTCTATGAATTCCATTCAAATACTACACTGAACCAAACATGAATAAGAAATTACAAAAAAGGATTGACAAAGAAAGAAACACAATTCACATAGGAAAAGAGAAGGAACGGACAATAAGACCAATAACACAGGAATCCCTGTCAAAACACCTACTCGGATCTGTCAATTTTATTCAAGAAACAACTCAAAATATTACACAGAGAAATATATTTTTATCCAAAAAGTTTTCAACCTTTCTTACTTCAAGCACATAGCATATATATGGCTTCCTAGAGCCCGAAGCTCGACCTATTCGTATCTGAAAACAGTTACAACAAAATGCCACCTCATCAAGACATACTTGCCACTACCAAAAATGGGCAAGCTGGCTTAATCGTTTTCTTTCACATTTACCGATCTTGTTACTGAGTTATAACTAACTTGAATATAAAAATAAAAAATAGTAAAGCGGTTGCACCGGCTAGCTATCCCCAATAGCCGCCCCAAAAATATTACAAATTACCTTTTAAAATGGAAATGTATTGAAAGTCTTTGAAAACAACAACACCTTTTGAAAGTAAAAATAAAAACTACTGAGGAACATTAAGGGAATATTTCATTTTCCCATACTTATCCACATAACCCCACTGATTGGATGTGACACTCTCATGCATCACCATTTATTTCACTAGTACCCTCAGCTCCACGTTATCTCCACTAGACAGGACAAGTTCCCCTTCACTTAGACTATTTAGCAAGTCGATGATCTCGAAGTCTTCGATAAGCTTCTCCAATAGTATTTTTCCTATAAGAATTTGACTTAACCTCTAGAAATTTTCGTGATCCATTTTTATTGCGTAAAACATGCTCTTGTAATCGTTGTGCAAGATGAGCTCATTTTCTTCACTCCAAAAGGAGGGTAGCCCCTTCTGGAAGACCTTCTCAAATCTTCTCTTTATATTAGTGACATGATCAACCAATGCCACAAAACGAGCTTCAATACTTTCTGCATGAGCATACTTGCCTAGCGTCTTCCTTTCCCAGGCAATCATGGCTACTCTGTTCTTGATATCCAATGAATCTAATTGTTCTTTTGATAAGGTTCTCAAAAAATCTATGGCATCTTGGGCTATCTCTTTGGGCCTCAGGCTCAAACTCTCTCGCGTTGATGCACAACTTTTTAAAGCTTTTTTTATTGCTTTCTCTCTCGCACTTATGGAGATCAAACAAGGCCTAAGATCAGTGGTTATTGTTATAATGTTATCCCAGATCAGGGTCCTGCATGTTTGCATCGGGATCTGCCCAGTTACTTGGGAGACAAACCTTTGGTTTGTCTCCATCAACCGCTTATTTTGCTTCTACAATCCGTTTATTTATTCCTCCATCTGTGTGTTTTGTTCCTCCACCAGCCCCTTATTCTGCTTTTGCAATCCCTTTATTTATTCCTCCATATGTGTGTTATGTTCCTCTAATTTTAGAGCTCTTTCCTTTAGTTCTTTAATTTCTCTTTCCTTCAGGATGACCTGAGACATAGCCCACGCAAGGCTGTGAGCACCATCATCATCTGTCTCTCGACTTATCTGGGACGACCGCATGCCCAAAATGGGCAAGTTATCTTTCAGATCTTCAACTTGTTGTTCCAAACATTGCTTCTCTTTATCCCAATCTGTCATTTTCTCAACCAACTTCAACAATTCAGCTCGGCTTACGCTGAGATCCCTGGTTAGGGTCTCTTTTTCGTGCTCTAATTTAGCCACCTCAGGATCCTGAATAAATTGAAGGCTCGAAACCTTTTCCTTATTTTTTAATGTTTGGATTAAGCTTTCTTTCTCTGCCAGCAGCTGTTTGGTAGCTTTGCCACCACCATCTCTAGCGATCAAATCGAGTTGCAACTTCTTAACCTGCTACTAGTGGGCTTTGCTCCCGAGCCTCTCCTGTTTTAACTGAACATCCATTTTGCCAACAATTTCCTCTAACTTCCCAACTCTTAGGACCGCCTACATATAGTCCTCTTAGATAACATCCCTGAGCTACTTATGCAACTGGACCTGGTCAGGTGCTGATATGTTTTTTAAATCATATTTCACCTCAGTTAAACTGCTTGGTGTAGCCACTGCCACATTGAGAGTGCCTTCCTTGATATCTCGGCTAGTCACTAGAGAAAAATTTGACTTCAATAAGCTCGGAGCTTTGGGTATCAAGTCATATATAAACTAGGAAGAAGCCTACTTGTTCTGAGCATACATTTCAAACATCTCCTCTCTCGACAAGAACTTGCTTGTGTCCCCACTTTCCCTTACTTCCTAGAAATTGTATTCTAACTCTTATACCTCGGGAATCTAAATTTCCCCTTCTTTATTTCCCTCGCTATCCATCAAAACTGCCAAATCGGGTTGTGTGTCGACTGCTCCCTGATCGTCAGTCATGTGTCTCTTTCTTCCCTCTTCCTCATATTCGTCCAAAATTTCTTGCAAACCTCTTTTCTCCCCTACTTCCATCGCCTCGTGTGCCGTCTCTACTTCTATCGTTGCTTCTAGTAACGCGAGGTCTTCTCCCTACAACATATGTGCTGTTACTGCCTCTGGTTCGTACTGCCACAGGTTCTTTCCACCTAACGACCCTTCCACCTCCTTGTGCTCGAACCCACTAAGGTTTTTCAATTTTCTTCTATCAGAAAAATTGTGACAAGGGTCGTACCTCATGGTGACATCCTTTTTGAATTCTATTTCTTCTAATAAAATTTGCACCTCTGCAACAACTTCCTTACTGTTTACAATAAACGGACCGACATCCCAAGGCCACTTTAAATCGTTTCCCTTTCTGAACTTTGAAAAATGTTCATCTTCTATGGTCAGCTTTTGCCTGATAAATTCTAAAGAGAAAATCCTCAATGTCAGGAAGGCGGGCAGTATGTAGGGTTCATGCATGAACACGTACAGTTTGATGATAGTGTAATCTTTTGATAAAAACAAGGCCCCTGCGGCGACCTCCCTTTTTAACTGCAACAAAGTCTTCATTTCAGGCAAGACCCTTGGAATCTCTTCCCCAAACAATAATTTGTACAATACAGATAACATAGAATTCATGTAATTGAACATGTTTTCCTCCAAAACGCCGACATAAACCTCTGGAGCGAAATGCAGTTCATTCTGGTTACTGACCATGATTACTTTCATTAAATGGGCCTGAAACTGGAAACATCTAGCGTTTAGAAACACGACCAACTGGGAATTTATGGCCTCTGCCACAAATGTTCAAAGCTAAGGCTTGGAACCGACTCATAACTGACTAGGGATGACCCGACACTTATTTTGTACAGCAGACTCAACTGCAGCTCTGTCACAAACCTATCAGTATCAAGACCTAAAAAATGCGTGAGTAATGAGAGGAAAAACTGGGTATTTGTATTGAACAGGTTAACATTAATGGGTATGGGGTTTCTCCTATCTCCTGGTCCAATTTTAGGCAAGTGGTCAAAAAGGCTTGCCAACTCTCGGCAGGGGTTTGGCGATAAAGGGTCACAATGGCTTTTGCAGAGAAGCTCTGAGACATCGACGTTAGTGGCTTAGGGATTCCAAATGAACGACGTACGACTGACGGCTCTATGGAACAGATGATTCTACTTTGCTGACTATTTATGATAACTTTTTAGGACCCTTCATAATTAGATGTGCAACAGGAGACGAACTCAGGAAATGACATGATTTGTTCTAAACAAAACAAAATGAACGAAGACTAGAAAACCCTATGTACATCTATGCCCCTGTCTTACAGACGCTTCAATCTTCTCTTAATTTCAGCCACGGGTAGCTGGATAACTGTGTCAAAAATGTTACAGTCCCTATCCTCCAGGGTTCTCTTGACCCTACTCATACTTACAACTGAACCTTCTTCCATTATTCTACTGTAAAAAAATTTATATTACTAATGGAATCAGTCCAAAAGGGCCTACCTGTGGCTAGCAATCCTCGAGAATTATTTTGTCGAAAGCCTTGCCGCCCTCGCCGTATCCCACACGCCGAGATGATTCTGAATTCGATAGCCCCAACAAACCAATGTCAACAACACATGCCAGTGATTATATATAAAAGTCTGTTCATTTAACCCTTAGTCTTATCTGTAAATTTCCCAACAATCTCGGCCATTGGTTTCTCATGTGCCACTCCCCACCGTCAAATATGACCTTTATTTAACCATTGGATTTGACACCTTTCCTCTACCTGCCGTTGGATCATCACGTAGGTACCAATCTGCACCGTCCCCCGGCACCACGTTTCCGTGGAGTGGTATCGTGAACATCCCAATGCGGTTTTAAATACTGCTTTCCTCCCTCGTGACCATCCCATGTGTCGACACCTATCGAATGGTTTCATTTGTTGCGACCACTGTTCCCTGTATCCATCGCGCTACTTCCCGACAAGACTATCATTGGGAACTGCTAATATGTGCTCGCTTTGCATCCATGGTGGGGACAAATGACACGTTTCATTCTCCGACCTTTTCCATAGACGGGGCCCACTTTTTCTATGATCCGTGCATCTTCTTCATTGTGTCATCGTTGATTTTTCTAACTGCATTCTGCACCATAGATCGTCTATGATCCTACCATGGAGGTATGGCGTGCTTCTACGGTGGTTTTTTTTACCACTTTTCCTCTTTTACGGCGCGCTTCCTAGATGCCATCTGTCCAGCGGCACAACCCATCGCGACCACCCATGTGACTAACTCCCATGTTGCTTGGGTACGCGACCATTAGTGTGAGCCGTTGATCTCATACTCGCGCCTGATTAACAGTATCCTTCCCTTGGCTTTCCTATATAATATTTGGTTGGTGGACCTAGGACCTAGGTTTATTTGATTGTTCAAGAGGCCTTTCAACACATTCCCTTGCAAATTTTCCTAGGGTGTATCATATTCACCCCTTTCCACACAAATTTTTCATACCTTAGCCTTCCAATCTGAGAGAGGAACGGGACCTCAGGCTTCTACCAGGTAAGATTTATAATCCTCCTTCTTTCATTTATGTTATTTATTCTACAGAAAAATCAGGTGCTAACAACTGGCTCCAACTCGGGGATGCTATCCTCCCAGTGAGGTAGCAAAGAACCCCTGGCAGACCAGTGCCTGATCCATTGGGAAAAATTTCACCTTCTAAAATACAAACTTCTAGGATGGAAAACCAAAACTGTGCATACTACAAATATGGGCTGGCTACGCCAATAAAAGTTGAAACCTTGGCTACCCTTTTAGATCTTAGGGCATTCACTTCGGGCTTAAAATCCTTAGGTTCACCCCAAAAAACTTTAAAACACTGCTAAAACAAAAATATTTATAGGCTATTGTATAGAAGTTACCTGCCTTTTTAGGACAGGTAATGCTTCAAAAATATCCCATTGATCGGACCCCTTGACTAGGGGGATACGTCCTGATGTTCAAGGATGAAATAATTTATCCCTCGGATAGCTGCAACGACAAAATGCCCGACCAACATATGGTCAAACTTTCCACACTTATCTTCACTAGGAGCATCCCACTTCAAAACCAAATCGTTCACCTCAAACTGCTCTTCTTTTATCTTTCTATCGAAAGTGTCTTTCATTTTATCCTGGTGCATCTATACTTTATTGTACGCCCTTATTCTCAGCTTGTTTATCTCCACTATATGGTTCACCCTTCTCTGCATGTGATTTGGCTCTTCTTCTAACCCCTGCATCAACCTCATTACTGGCAACCCTAAAGATGCAGGAAAAACCACTTCCGCTCCATACACCAACTAAAAGGGCGACATCCCGATGGCTCTCTTTGTACTGATTCTGTTGGCCCAAAGAGAATATTTTAATTTTGTGTGCCAAGCCCTCTTGTTCTCTTCTAGCAATTTCTTTATGATCTCTACTAGGCTTTTGTTTGAGGACTTTGCCAGTCCATTTCCTTGAGGGTAGTATGCCGTGGAATGGTTCAGGCTAATGTGGTACTTGTGACAAAAGTTTATCATCTTTTTAGACTTAAATGTAGGTACATAGTCAGTTACGATCCTCTTGGGGCATCCAAACCTAGATAGGATGTTTTCTTCCAGAAAATCCATGATAACACCTTCAGTTGCATTCCTTGTGGGGATGGCTTCAATCCACTTGGTAAAATAATCAGTAGCTGTCAGGATCCATCTGTGTTGGAAAGAGGATTTGGGGTGTATCTCTCCGATGAAATCCATCCCCCACTGCTGGAATGGAGCTTCTACTATGATAGGATTAAGGGGAAGTGAGAGAACCTTCCTTTTTCCTTTGAAAATTTGGCACTGATGACAAGTAATAGTTTCTTTATATACGTCAACAAACATGGTCGGCCAGTAGAATCTGGCCCTCAAAATTTTGTTCACTGTCACCTTCCAGGAATGGTGCCCACCACAATCTCCTTTGTGGAATTATTTCTTGGTGTGTTGAGCTTCCTCCTCTAGTAAGCAGCTTAGCAACACACCTCCTGGATATTTCCAATATAGGAACTGATTCATGATACAAAACTTCGCCGCTTTAAATTTCACAGATCGGGCCTTGGTTTTGCTCATCCCTGCAGGAGCTTGCAGGTTTTGTAATATGCAAATTATGTCAGCATACCAAGGTGATGCAGAGAACTCTAGTCTTCCCTATGGTCTTGCTTCTGCTTGATTTGGATAATCCTCCAAGAAATTCAACTGCAAAGAATTACAGTTGGCTTGAGTCATTAATTTTTCCAAGCCTTGGCCCTTTACCAACTTGGTGGGTTTTATTTCTAGGTCATACTCTAGCAACACAGCAATCCATTTTTCTCTCCTTCCTTCAGGGTCTGCCTGGGTGAGGATACTTTTCCAAGCAACATTTGGGACATAGGCGATGACATGTGAGTGGAGGATGTAGACTCTGAAGTCCTTCAGTGTCTTAATTAAGGCATAGGCCTACTTCTCCATGATATCATATTTTAACTCCCTGTCCCTCAGCACCCGACTGAAAAACGCGATTGGTTGTTCAACATTCTAGGCATTCTTCTATAACAGCACCCCTGCCACAGTATGTTTAGATGCATAGGAAAAAATTAGAAAATCCTTGGAGAAATATGGACTAGCTAGTACTGGTGCTTCAGTAATAGTTTTCTTGATGCATTTGAAAGAATCCTTTGCCTCGTCAGTCCATTTTATCTGATTTTGCTTTTTTAACATATTAGTGATGTTTCTCATGATTTTTGCAAAACTTGGGATAAACCTTCTCAGGAAACCTACTTGCCCGATGAAAGATTGTACTTCTTTATTACTTCTCGGCTCTCCAACTTTATGGATAGCACTAACCCTCTAAGGATAAATCTTGATACCTCCTTTAGAGATAATATGTCCCAAGAGTTTGTCTTCCTCTAATGCAAAATGTGATTTCTTAGGGTTGAGGGAAATACCATACTTTTTGCATTTCTTGAAGACCTGCTCCAAATGTTTCATATGATCCTCATCAAACCTGGAGAATATTGTTATATCATCCATATATACCACCACAAACTTATCCTTTTTGTTCAGCAAATGCTATAACCATCGCATGCTGGAAAGTGGCCCCTGCATTCATTAGCCCAAAAGGCATCTTAGCATACATCAAGGTGCCCCAAGGCATGGTAAAAGCAGTTTTTTCTTGGTCTTCTAGGCACACCTTAATCTGATTGTATCCTGAAAACCCATCCATGGTAGAGATCCTCTTGCACCTACCACCTTCTGTAAAATATGTTCCATTTTAGGCAGGGGATAATTGTCTTTCAGAGAAGCCCTGTTCAGGTTCCTGAAATCGATGCGAATACTGATTTCATCATTCTTTTTCCTCACAGGAACGAGATTAGCTATCCTTTGGGAAAACCTCAGAGTGACAATGATTTCAGCATTGAAAAGTCTTCGGATTTCTTTCTCTATTATATGTGTCATTTTATGATTTATTCTTCTCAGCTTCTGCTTGAAAGGATTCTCCCCCGGTTTGATAGGAATAGAATGTTGTATTATAGAAGTATCATATTCCTTTAGGTCTTCATAACTCTAGGCAAAAGCATCAGAATATTTCTTCATTATTTCTACATATTGCTCTTTCTTCTTAACATGCAGCTTCTTGGACAGGTTCACTATCCGAGGTTCTTCTTCAGTTCCCAGGTTCTGGTCTTCCACGGCGTCACTGGGAGGTTCCAACTTAGGGTTTTTGGCTACATCATTCTGGTCAAACAACTTCTCTAGGGGTATCAAACCCTTAGGGATATAATTACTCTTCAACTGAATGATATCCTTTCCACCCAGCATGTTTTTCCACCCTTTGATATCATTCTTTTCATCTCCTGATTTTTCTTGGTCCACAAAGCCTTCCAGATCTTCACCCTTGGTGTCGATTTGAACATTTGCAAACTCATCAGATAATTCTAAAAACCTCTTAATCTGTACATCATCATCAAATACCTGCCTGTATTTTGAATTATCTGGCATTGACAGCCTATTCACCACCTCCACTTCATACTTCTCTCGAGAAAAGATAGGAGTTTTAAAACTACCAGCAGTAGTGGCCAGGGAATCTGCCACTTGATTTTCACACCTGGGAATCACCATGATCTTGTTCTTTATGAAAAAATTTCCGAACATATCCCAAAATTCATTCCTATAGGCCCTCATCCTGGGGTGTTTGGTTTGGTAGATGTCATTCACTTGATTTACCACCAACTCTAAATCCCCATACACTTCTATTCTTTTGGCCCCTAAATCTTTCAGAGCTCTCAGTCCCAGGGGCAAAGCCTCATACTCAGCCACATTATTTGTACATTCAAAATTCAGCTTATATTATAATGCTCGAGACTCTTGGTTGGGAGGTATGATCCAAACCCCTACACCGGAGCCATTCTTTCTCAAAGATCCGTCAAAGTACATATTCCATAGGCCCTCTTCATTCTTATGTCTCTCTGAGGCTTCATACCTTGCTGCAAACTCTCTATCTTCATTAACTTCAATGTATGTGGGGGCTTAGGATCAATATGGGGGCCATCATTGAAGAAAATAGAGGATCCTATGTCAGTGTCTACAACATATACAGGGTGGTTTTCGGGTTTTTGAGTGCTGCTGAAAGCATGAGCCATCCTCTTCTCTCTATACAATCTTCTATTGCTCCCAAAAAGAGGTATGGTGGCATATGACAAATCCATATGCATAGTTCCTTTCAGCTTTGAAATCCAAGATCTTGATAACAAAATCCCAAATTTTGCGGGCACATCAGCCACTACTACGTCCATCATGATATTTTTAGCTGGGACTTGGGAAAGGGTCACCACCAGATTCTTTATTAACCCCAGGCATTCCACCTTCCTGGAGTCGAAAAAATAAAGGTCTTTGTATGGTTTGGTAACTTCTATCCCTAACTGATCCATCACATATTTTGGTATCAAGTTGTGTGATGCCCCAGAGTCTATTAATGCATTGTGCAAAATCTTATCATGGACATTCAAACTCAAATAAAACAGGGGAACTTCTTCATTGTCTGGTTCTTCAAGCTTGGACCCGAAAATTATGGTGGGAGCATCTTCTATCACCTCCAAGACATCATGTTGATGATCCGTTTGTCCTTTTACCAGGCTAGATATATCCTCCCTATATTCAGTATTCCTTAATAGCTCATTTAGAGGGATAGAGATATTTACTTTGGACAATTCTTCCTTTAGGCTGAAGGTGGGAAATGGTTTCATCACTTCAGCAACTTCTGGAAGTTTGACCTCTTTGGAAGGTTGTCCCTTATCCTTCGGTGCTTTCTGTGCAACGACCTCCTATTGCTTCTCCTTTGTCTTTTCGGCCTCTTGCTGAGTATTAGAGGGTTGATTTTGTCCAGAATTTCATTTGTTTATCGTTACTTCTTCATTCCTCAGCTTCATTTTTCTTTGAATTTCCTCCACAGCATTTTGATAACCCATTTGGTACTGCTCAGAATTGGACTCAGGGTTTCGGCTGGTGTTTTACTTGGTGAAAAAATCATGTTCTCTTTTGTTCAAAAGTAATTCGTGGTCTAGAGTATCAAACAACCGAATATGGTCACCCGTGGGGTCTTCAGGTCCTTCTTGATCAACTAAATTTTCAGGGAAAGGAGGCTTCATCTGTTGGTCATCAGGGTTTCTTTGATTTCTTTGAGGAAATGGCCTTCAAAAATTAGGATTTCTTATTTGGTTTTCAGGCTAATCTCTAATGGGAGGTTTTCTGTCTAAGGCTAATCTATCCATCAGTTTTTCCATAGCCTTCATCATTGTATTGAACTTTGCATCACTAGAAGAGGAGGAGGTAGAAGCTTGGGTCTCTTGTTTCTTTTTGTCTGCTTCAGTTTTACCCTTGATCTTTCCCAAAGCCATCATGTTTTCCTCCACCTCTATAGCATCTTTCAGCATAGCAGGCAGGGAGGAGGACTTTCTTTCTCTTAATGTACATGAAAAATCTCCATCAAAGGAATCTGCATAATGAAGTTTTGCAGTGCCTTCTGAAGGATTCATATAATCTGGAATAGAATTGTATGCCTTCATAAACCTAGTAGAAAACTCATGAACCAATTCAAAACCCCCTTTATTCAAAGGGTTATACTGAGACAGGACTATGGCCATACTTCTTATTGTTTCCCATATTTCTAAGAACAATGCCTTTAAAGATGCATAGTCATTGATAGAACCACCCGACAGCTGCCTAAACCATTTCTCAGGTTCTCCAAACAGGATTTGGGAAAACAACCTCATCTTTGCATCCTCATGATCTACTTCCTCCAAATCAACAAAATCTTCAAATCTTTCTACATGTTGCCTGGCTGAGAAATCTTTTTCTCTGTCGTACGAGATGATCCTTTGGGCATAGTTCTTGGGGAGGTCATGCAAAATAACCAGTAGGTTCAAGGTGCAAATCTAGCAGCCATGGGTATAGGTGGGTTTTGGACTTGAGGTATGATATTCTGAACGATATTCTTGTCAATATTATTGGCGAGGTTTACAAATTGGGGCTGGGGAATTTCAGAATGAGTTTTGGCACCTTTAGCTTTGGTAGTACTCTTCAAACACCACACACAATCTAGCAAATATAACTCCGTATCATTCAGACCCACTTCGCCTAGGTTTAGATATGATTCAGATATTGATATGGGCAACACTTTCCCAAGATCTATCTCTATATCTAACTCTTGAAAAACAGAGGATTCGTCTTTAGACATAATTCTCTCACAGTTAGAAATATTAGCTTTATCTTTTCCAATCTTATGCCTAAGAAAACTTTCAGGATTATCCACTCCTAGAAAAATTTATGAGAAAGGATTACCTCGAGTATGGATCTTCTTGAAGGCCAGGATGCCCTTAGGGACTTCTTTGGTGAAGGATTTTGGCTGACTGGTCTTCTCTAGTGGAGTCTCCTTTGAATGTAACTATCGATGAGCGGAGTCGCCAGGGAAAAAAAATACAACTTTATCAAATCCTGGAAACTTTTGTTTGCCCACATAAATTTCTCTTTTCTTCGAAACTATGAATTCTTTGTTGTTCCCTCCAGGGATGATAAGACACTCGTCCCCGGTAATGACACCAATTTTTTAACACCCAAATTAACCTCCAAGGTTTTGGAGAGGGCAATCTGGGGTAACCACTAACCAGCTTTAGACTAATGCTACTGACCCCGCATAGTCAGAGAGGGATCTCTCTTTAAATCGATGAAAAAAATGGAAATAATCAAAGGTGTCAACAATGAAAACATACACCAGCATTCACTTCTCAAGATATCCAATCAGACAACATTCATAGAAGGTCAGACTTCTGTCAAGACAGATTTCTTTTCATAAATTGCGGTTGGAAAACAACATGGATATATCTTGGGCCAATGGAGTCACATTAAACAAAACATGAACATCCTTGAAAAATACTTTGCAGATACAATCATACAGGGGCAAGGTAGCCACCTGATCACAGTCAAAGAGATTTTGGTTGGTGATTTAGAAGAGAAATGAACAATCCATCAATATAAAGCATGGAAAACATGAATTTTATATTGACTTTAGCAGAAAATTAGGGTGAAATGCTTGGTGTGACCTGAACGGAGCATTATCTCTATGAATTCCATTCAAATACTACACTAAACCAAACATGAATAAGAAATTACAAAAATGGATTGACAAAGAAAGAAAAATATTTCACAAAGGAAAAGAGAAGGAACAAACTGTAAGACCAATAATACGGGAATCCCTGTTAAAACACCTACTCGGCTCTGTCAATTTTAATAAAAAAACAACTCAAAAGATTACACGGAGCAATATATTTTTCTCCAAAAAGTTTTCAACCCTTCTTAATTCAAGTACATAGAATATATATGGCTTCCTAGAGCCCGAGGCTCGACCTATTCGTATCTGAAAATAGATACAACAAAATGCCACCTCATCAAGACATACTCGCCACTACCAAAAATGGGCAAGCTTGCTTAACCGTTTTCTTTCACATTTACTGATCTTCTTACTGAGTGATAACTCACTTGAAGATAAAAACAAAAAATAGTAAAGCGGTTGCTCCAGCTAGCTATCCCCAATAGCCACCTAAAAAATAACAAATTACTTTTTAAAATGGAAATGTCTTGAAAGTCTTTGAAAATAACAACACCTTTTGAAAGTGAAAATAAAAACTACTGAGTAACATTAAGGGAATATTTCATTTTCCCATACTTCTCCACATAACCCCACTGATCGGATGTGATAGTCTCTTGCAACACCAATTCTTTCACTAGTACCCTCAGCTCCACGTTATCTCCACTAGACAGGATAGGTGCCCCTTCACTTAGACTCTTTAGCAGGTCCATGATCTCGAAGTCTTCGGCAAGCTTCTCCAATGGTATTTTTCCTGTAAGAATTTGACTTAACCTTTGGAACGTTTCGTGATCCATTTTTATGGCGTACAACATGCTCTTGTAATCATTGTGCAAGATGAACTCATTTTCTTCACTCCAAAAGGAGGGTAGACCCTTCTGGAAGACCTTCTCAAATCTTCTCTTTATATTAGCGACCTGATCAGCCAATTCCGCACAACGGGCTTCAATACTTTCTGCATGAGCATACTTGCCTAGCATCTTCCTTGGCCAGGCGATCGTGGCTACTTTGTTCTCGATATCCAATGTAGATAATTATTCTTCTGATAAGGGTCTCAAAAAATCTATGGCATCTTGGAATATCTCTTTGGTCCTCAAGCTCAGATTCTCTCGCGTTGATGCACAACTTTTTAAAGCCTTTTTTATTGCTTTCTCTCTAGCACCTATGGAGATCAAACTGTTAAATTTTCTTAATTTACTTCAATCTGATCTAGGATCTTAACTGAGAGAACAACATGAACAACATATCTACAACATATCAATCATGGAGACAATAATGCAAGCACAGAAGAGACACAAAGATTTACTTGGGGAAAACCATAAAGGTGAAAAACCCCAATAACTTCCTCAGAGATAGATAGAGCAATGATACAACCAACCATAAGAGATAGACACAACCTAGCAGCAGATCCTCCTCCTCCATAAGTGCGCCACTCCTCCTTGAGTGCATGTGTGAGAAGTGAGTGAACAAATAGAGTGCCTCCCGCACTCTATTTATACTTGACTTGACTTGCCTTTTTACCTAACTCATGTAGGCTCGAACTTAACCACATAACATAATGATGAGTGGGCCGACCCCCAATAGGGTGGTCTAATAACCCTTTGACCCACTTGGCCGACCCCCAATAGGGTGGTCTAATAACCCTTCACCCACATGACTTATACAGGGCCGACCCCAAACAAGGTGGTCTAATAACCCTTTGACCCACATGACTTATACAGGGCCGACCCCAACAAGGTGGTCTAATAAACCATCAAGAATAAGTTACGACATTTACAATATAAATGATGACACTTCCTTATAGAGGAATAATACCATCTCTATAGGAATACAATATACATATATGTGAAATACATTCCGAAGTTACATATACATCAACACTCCCTCTTAACTAGGAAGGTATTTCTGAGCACAGTTCTTCTAGCACAAGTCATCTTCTCTGGATCATCGTCACTGGATAATCATCATCAAGTCATCATCATCGTCACTGCTGCTGCTATCTCAATCAATCTCTGAATCTACTCGTCATAGGAATTTCTACAGAGCCAGTCCTTTTTCATACTGGATGTAGGCCCACCACCTACAGGTCTTCATCATCACTGGCCATACTGTGGAATCCTCAGGACTTCTTACGTGCATCACAAAACCTCAAAATATCATCCCAGGATGTTATGGGTACACAACTCCGACCTGTAGGATCTCCCAGGGCGCTATTACATGTGACCCCACCACAAAACCTCGAAAGAGCATTTGAGGATGTTACGGGTACACAACTCCGACCTGAAATCTCCCAGGGCACAAATTACATGTGGTCCACCACAAAACCTAGCAAGAGCATATCAGGATGTTATGGGTACACAAATCCGACCTGAAATCTCCCAGGGCACAAATTACATGTGGTCATCGCAAAACCTCGAAAGAGCATCTTAGAATGTTACGGGTACACAAATCTGACCTGAAATCTCGCAGGGCCCAAATTACATGCCATAGGACAAAACCTCGCAAGAGCATCTCAGGATGTTATGGGTACACAACTCCGACCTGAAATCTCCCAGGGCACAAATTACATGTCCTCCCAGAGCAATGTCTCGAAAGAGCATCCCAGGCTATTACGGGTACACAACTTCGACCTATAGGATCTCCCAGACATGCTCATCTGCACAACCTGATCGACGGACACAGAGTATCAACCTAATACTCACCATACATCGTCCTGATGTACTCATGATCATCCTGATAATCATCACTGCAACGTCCTGCTGCATGTCATCTGGAGCAACATCCTGAAGCTCATCATCCATGATCATCCTGATCATCACTGCAACATCCTGCTGCATGATCCACCTGATCATCAATGCATCCACCTGATGCATACCAAGTATCTACCTGATACATATCATCATAAATGATCCTCCTGATCATACAATGTATCGACCTGATACATGATACATATCACCGTACATGATCCACCTGATCATACAATGTATCCACCTGATACATATACAGATACATGGTCCAAGCATCCAACATGATGCATATACAAAATACATACACATGATCCAACTGATCATATCCAGCATCCAACATGATGCATACATACATAAATGATCCAACTGATCATATCCAGCATCCAACATGATGCATACATACATAAATGATCCAACTGATCATATCCAGCATCCAACATGATGCGTACATACATAAATGATCCAACTGATCATATCCAGCATCCAACATGATGCGTACATACATAAATGATCCAAATGATCATATCCAAGAAGAAACCAGAACATCATCCTGATGCCCATTATCCAGCACTTACATCCACAGCCATGTGAAGGATCCTCCTTCCAACATGCTTGGAATGGCTTCAGCAAATGTGTCCATCACTTCTTCCTCTAAGTGTCCTCAATCTGAAGAACGCCAAGCCTCTCTCTGAAGTACTCGAACTTCACTCTGGCTAGCGGCTTCGTCAGCACATCTGCAATCTGCTCGTCCGTCGCAACATACAGAAGATTCACAGCTCCTCTCTGCACCATATCCCTGATATAGTGATATTTGATCTCTATGTGTTTCGACCTATCATGAAACACTGGGTTCTCGGACAGCTTCACATAACTCTGGTTATCACAGAAGATACCAGTAGCCTCCAACGGGAGATCAAATAACTCAGACAGTAGCTTCCGTAGCCATACTGCCTCACAACCAGCTGAACAGGCTGCAACATACTCTGCCTCAACTGTACTCAGTGCTACGCAGGACTGCTTCCTGCTAAACTAAGAGATCACACCTGATCCCATACTGAAGCAACACCCAGATGTGCTCTTCCTGTCTGTAGCACTGCCAACCCAATCTGAATCAACATAACCCTGCAGGTTAAACTTTGATTCACCTCATACTTGAGCCCATAATCCATTGTACCCTTCAGGTACCTCAAAACATGCTTTACATCAACCAAGTGAACACTCCTCGTATCTGTCAGGAACTGGCTCAATGTGTTCACAGCAAAGCAAATGTCTGGTCTCGTGTTCGTCAGGTACATCAATGACCCAATCATCAGACGATACATAGAGACATCAACCAGCTCAGATGAAGCATCACATAGAAGCTTCATATTCGATGCCATAGGTGTGGCCATGGCCTTGCAATCCATCATCTCGAACCTCTTCAGGATCTCTACTACATACTTCCCTTGTCCAAGGAAGATTCCTTCTGCACTCTGCCACACCTCTATGCCAAAAAACAAATAGTGCATCATCCCCAAGTTCTTCATCTCGAACTTGGTATTAAGCTTCCGCTGCGTGTCGGCAATCAATCTATCTTCACCATACCAAGTTCTGCACATATATGATTTCTTATTATGTGTCTCAGAACCAAGTGGCTGCTCCACATACACTTCTTTTTTCAACTACACCATTCAAGGAAGCTGTCTTGAATCCATCTGGTGTATCTTCTATTTCATCACTTTTATATTTCTCTATGTTGCCATCTGCAACATGCTTGATCTGATAGTTCCATTTGGAAGTCACAACAGACTTCTCTTCAACTCTTGGCACTGCATTCCAAACATCATTCTTCATGATCGACAGATCATGGAATTCCATTTCTTCATCCCAGATCCTGGGAACTTCAATATCTTCAATAGATATCTTTGTTGCTGGAACAAATGTTGTAGTCCTTTTTTAGGTGAAGATATACAGTCTTTCCTACAAAACAGGTTAAATTGCATGATTAGAAACATCTCATAATTTTCAGAACAAATTCTTACACATAAAGAAATAAGTCATACAGTCTGCAATTATCTTAGCCAATGCTTCAATACAACATTTATCCATATCCCGTAACTTTCTAGATGCCTTCCAATCTCTACCAGAACATTGTTAAGAGTGTGCACAACTCTCAATATGCCAGCAAATAGGTTTCATTCTAGATAAGTAGCAATGGAATGTTGTACAGTTCCATAGGCCACTTACCCATGTATATTAGTAGTATACGGTTCATCAATGCAACTATTCTAATATGCACAATACATATCCTAAGTCTAGGAACATGAGCATATACATCATTGAACAATTTTATTTAAGCAAACACATATGCAAGAAATGATAATTAAAATACTTATCTTTGTTTGTTCGTTGGGTGGACTCCCTCTGAGTCTTTGCTTCCTTGCAGGAGCTGCTGGAGTCCTAATTTGAAGTAGCTTCTTCTACACCTTTCTGTTGTGGAATGTAGAGAGATGGTCAACTCCCTCTGAATATTTGCATCCTTGCATAAACCACTGGAGTGTACTCCCTCTTGATCTTTGCTTCCTGGATTACCTGTTCTTGAACTCATATTCATCCTTGGTCCCTATGCATGCTTATTAGTATCATGAATGTGTTATCCTTGTGATCTTATATAAAATCATACATTCATTAGTATACTATTAAAACACAACAATCTCAAGCATGTATAGTCTTGATCATTTCAAACAAAAATAATAAGCATTAGCATTCAAGGTTTATGTAGGATTCTTATGGTTAGTCAAATCATAATAAATATAACATGTCTAAACCTGTAATTACTCAAACCTATGACTCTTCAGGTTAGTTGAATCATCAATCAAGATAAGAGATATAATATGCATAAAACCTGTGATTATTCAAACCTATACCTTCATGATTCTTCTGGTTAGTCATATCATCAATTATGGTAAGAAATATAATATGCATACAGCCATGACTTATTCAAACCTACGACTTCATGAATAATCATTATCAAACAACACAATAGTGTAATATCCTAACACATGGTAGGATTCTATCTTGATATAGGAAAGACATACCTGGATTAGCATGCTAGCTATTTATGTCTAACATACTAACATGATGTCTTCTTGTTCTTCTTCAATGACTTGTGCTAGTAACTTGTATATCTCATAGGTTAACTATTACAAAACCAAGCTATACATACCTCGTAAATGGATCTTCTATGAGATCCATGACAATGGATGAGTCTTTATCCTCATGTCATCATGATCATATGTTCTTGAACTGGAACATGATTTGTCTTTCTTGGTGTACCTTTCATGTTAGTAGACAACATAAACCTCATACAACACCATAATGCATTAGTACAATCATAAGTGTCAACACCCTAAACAATGAATATCTTCTATCATGCATTCATAATTTTGTTAAGGTGATACGACAAATCTAAAAACAAACTTGTACTTAACCGTAATAACATGAAGACAAACATACCATAAACTTAATCATTAACAAATATCGAAACATAACTTGATGAGTCATACCTGTCGAGATCGCTTGTAATCTCATTATGTAAAGCCTTAGCCTCATCTCCCTCTGACACAGGAACTTCTTCACTTATGTAGGTGACCAATCCATCTTCTTCTAGGATTAACCCTATCCACTTGATTTGCAAGAACTGGACCTGGAGCTGGATAAGGGTTTGTCAGAGAAACCCCAAAAATTCAAACTTTGAATTTCAAACTTCCGAAAGGATAGAAATATGCGCCTTGATGAGCTGATCACACTGGTATGCTTAGAATTTGAAAACTGCAAAGTTTCACTCCTCAATTTTTCCTTTGAAACTTTCGGATTCACTGGACGTGAACCTGAACTGGGGTTTGATGAAGCCCACTCTTCTGCCCAATCAAAAGGTTTGATCCAAAGCTCTAAGCTTCTATTTTTCTGAGGAGCTTCCAGCCGTGGTCACAGATTTCAAAAATTCCCATTTTTATAGAAGCCCTAATTTTCCACTTTTCTGATCAAAGTCCCGAACTAGGGTTTGATCAAGCCCGGCCTTCTGCCCAACCAAAAATTCTGATCTTGGTCTCTAAATTTCTATTTTGATGAGTAGCATTCAGCCGTGGTCTCCGATTACAAAAATTCCAACTTTTTCTGAAGCCCTAAATTCCGGAAGCCATGAATGAAGGTACTAAAAATAATTCTGTTTTGATAGAAATATGTACCTGATTGTTTCTGGTGTAACTCTGAACCTTTTGATCCACAGGGTCTGAAAACGTTTCCTGAGATATCCTAACCTGTCATCTTTCCATCCTCACAGGTCTGACCTCAATTGGATTCTCTGAGAGAGAGTTATGTCAAATGTCGCAACGTGACCTGTTTTGGGATAAAACAGGAGAGCGAACTTGTATGGCTTGCCACGTGTCACTTTTTGAACTTCGGCCTATGAAAACATTTCCTGAGATAGCTCGGCCTGTTATATTTCCATCCTGATAGGTCTGACCTCAATTGGACTCTCTGAGAGAGAGTTATGCCAAGTGTCGTAACATGAGCTGTTTATGGGATAATACAGGAGAGCGAACTTGTACGGAGTGCCACGTGTCACTGGTTCAACATCGGCGTATGAAAAAGTTTCCTGCGATAGTACAGTCTGTGTACTACCTGTCACATTTTACGAAATGTCATTTGGAGCTTCCTAGCCCAAGTTATGATCTTTTTCCCAAGGTCACCTGATTTTGACTCAGATTTGGAAGAGGCAGAAACCCTATATTGTACAGATCATAAATCACAAAGTACAACGAATTAAAGGTTGTCCTTGGGACACAAGGTACATGGGGATATTAGCTTTGGCCTGTAACAATTTCAGATCCGAACAATTATCCAAAAAGTATTTATAGCGAAAGTGCTACGATGACTGGTTTTTGCTATATCAATCCCTAGCATCGTAAGTGCAACAAGTGTCATACATGCCATATCATGCCTTCTTTCAGGCTAGCTCTGATACCATGTTAAATTTTCTGAATTTACTTCAATCTGATCTAGGATCTTAACTGAGAGAACAACATGTACAACATATCTACAGCATATCAATCATGGAGACAATAATGCAAGCACACAAGAGACACAAAGATTTACTTGGGGAAAACCATAAAGGTGAAAAACCCCAATAACTTCCTCAGAGATAGATAGAGCAATGATACAACCAACCATAAGAGATAGACACAACCTAGCAGCAGATCCTCCTCCTCCATAAGTGCGCCACTCCTCCTTGAGTGCATGTGTGAGAAGTGAGTGAACAAATAGAGTGCCTCCCGCACTCTATTTATACTTGACTTGACTTGCCTTTTTACCTAACTCATGTAGGCTCGAACTTAACCACATAACACAATGATGAGTGGGCCGACCCCCAATAGGGTGGTCTAATAACTCTTTGACCCACATGAATTATACAGGGCCGACCCCAACAAGGTGGTCTAATAACCCATCAAGAATAAGTTACGACATTTACAATATAAATGATGACACTTCCTTATAGAGGAATAATACCATCTCTATAGGAATACAATATACATATATGTGAAATACATTCCGAAGTTACATATACATCAACACAAACAAGGCCTGAGATCAGTGGCTATTGTTATGATGTTATCGTAGATCAGGGTCCTACATGTCTGCATCGGGATCTGCCCAGTTACTTGGGAGACAAACCTTTGGTTTGTCTCCATCAGCCAGTTATTCTACTTCTGCAATCCCTTTATTTCTTCCTCCATCCGTGTGTTTTATTCCTCTAATTTTAGAGCTCTTTCCTTTAGTTATTTAATTTCTCTTTCCTTCAGGTGGACCTAAGACATAGCCCATGCAAGCCTGTCAGCACCATCGTCATCTGCCTCTCGACTTATCTGGGACGGTCGCATGCCTAAAATGGGAAAGTTATCTTTCAGATCTTCGACTTGCTATTCCAAACTTTGCTTCTCTTTCTCCCAATCTGTCCTTTTCTCAACCAACTTCAACAATTCAGCTCGGCTTTGCTGTGAATATTTAATTAATATTGTTAATAGATTATTAGGTTATTAGTGAAAGGTCGTAACCCTTCATTATGATTGCTCAAGCCTTATAAAAGGCCATCTTATTGTAATTTTATAATCATTATCTTATATATAATTCTACTTATCATCCAATATGAAAGTTGGATTCGAATCTTAACTCCGCAACCAGATACAGTCGCTGCATTTGGTATCAGAGCGGCTTTGCTCCTACTCAGAGCTCGGACTCGGCTCATCAATTCCTGATTTTTTCCACTGCTTACTCCTCCATCAAATTTGCATGCACATCACTACACTCCATCTCTTCACTCCAACACTACACTACTTTCTCTTTGGCCCCCACGATGTCTACCACTCCTTCCGCCTTTCCTCTCCCTTCTAATCCGCTTGAACCCTACGCTCCAACTCCCACCGCCTACACATCTCCCCACTTCTCATCTCACTCCCTCCTACATCTCCACAACCCGAAACCACTTCGCACAACCTCCATCCTCCCGTCACCATTCCCGCACCCTCTCCTCGCTCCGTCCATCTACCGCTGCCACCCATCACCACTCCTCTTTGCCGGTCAACCCCGCGCCCCTCCTCTCCTCTCTGTCAGCACTCCTCTCCCCATCAACGCCGTCCCTCCCTTCCTCCCTCTCCATTCCCCTCTGCACTCTTCCACCGCCACCTCCCCACTATCACTTCCCGCCATTCCCAACGACCTGCATACATTCAAAACAAAAAAATTAATAATAAATTTTTATTATTATATTTTTTTTTCATACATAATAAAATTATTATAATTTAAATAATAATTATTGTATTATTATTTTATATATATATAATAAAGTATTATTATAATTTAATAATATTTATTATATTATTTTATCCCTAACCCTAACTCTTATCCTTACTCCAAGATTGATTCGAAATATTCACCTCCCCACACTAGGTCAAGAACCATGGCAAGGTTACAAGACCGACTAGAAAAATTAGAAAAGGACCAAATTAGAGATTTAAAAATTGTCAAAGGTCTAAACTCCAGAATGGATGAACTTGAGAAAGTGTTTCGAGAGCATTTAAAGAAAGAGATGAAAAATAACAACGCCGTGCTTAAAAAAGAAATCAAAGATGAAGTTGTTCTAGTACTAGAAAGAAGGTTGAGTGAAAAATTTGACACTCTGAACGAAAAACAAAAAGACTTGGATGACAAAATGAGTGCTATGACTCAAAACATAAACACCATAACCCAGAACTTGAGCACCATGACGCAGAACCATAATACATTAATGGAGGCGTTAAAAAGATTAATGCCTAAGATAGACCAAGTCAACAGTCCAGACATGCTAGATGCCACATTTCATATTTTCACACAGGAAGCACTTGCCAAGAATCAAGAAGAATTGCAAAAGGAAATAAAGATTAACAATGCCACGCTTAAGCAAGAGATAGAAACAAAAGTACTGCCAGATATGGAGGCACGATTGAATAGCCAAATAGAAGCTATGAGTAAGATAGTAGAGAATAAAAAAGATAAAAATCACCACCAACAACAAAGTAGTTCAAATATGTTACTTACATCGTCCAGTATTTTTGATCCACCATCATACCATAAAGCAAAAGGGAATCAATATCACCCTTACATAGTGTACCCACCTAATGCAAAAATAGAGTTGTTGAAATACAATGGAAGTGAATACCAATGCGTTGCTTAGCTAAACAAAGCGGAAGAATACTTAGACATTTACAATATTCAATCTGATGAGGAGAAGGTGAAATATGCGTCTATGCATATGGAAGGTGTAACACCCCGTTTTGACATTACTACCTGAACTACTATTATATGTTGTATTTGTTTGACTGTGAGACCTCGTCGGTTGACGACATTGTGGACATATGGTTCTATTATTTTGCCGATATATATATATATGTGTGTATGATGATAGTATTATGATCGGTAGTCATGTTTAGATATGTATCATGTGTTAATTATGTCAAATATATGGAAATTACTGAATGATGGGTACGTGGATACCGTTACAGTTATATGTTGAAATAATGAATGTTATGCCAGGTGCATGGCAAATGAATGAGTTTATTGTTATTTATGTTGTGATGAAACATATGTGTACATATCGAGGATTATGCACGATATTCTATATTGTATGTCGAGGACTCACTTAGAGGTTGAAACGGGTAAGTTATAGCTGGATCCTACGAGGTGGGAGGGCCTCGGGGACATGGACATCGAAAGATAAAATGGTATGCGAGTGATGCATTATTTACTTTCGTATGGTTATTATGCTGTTTATTATGATGTATGTTATGACATGGGTGGGGTAGGGTTTCAGGAAACTCAACCGCCCAGATCGGTTATACGATGACAGAACGAGTACAAGTGCAACGCTGTTGTTATGTCGGGTGGACATAGTCCCTTGTTCCATTAGGGGGGTGGAGGCTTTACCCACCGTTTATCCCCGAAACCCAGAGTCATGGGAGGGCTGTGCTACGGTACGCTCCCCAAGGTGTGTGATGATGATTGGTGGTTTCCTGCTGGGGAAGCTTGGTCGATGTAGTCGACACTTCCGCTTACGGGTTCTAGCTAAAACCGGTCATGACTTGACATTTCAGGGTAGTCTTGCAGAGGACAGGATAGGATGTGGATGTTAGTAATGATGCAGGTAGATAGGTGTAGTGATAAGTAGGGGTGAAAACAAGATCTAACTGTAGGCGTGTAAAACCCTTGATTAGTATGTGTCAAAATGAGTGATGTATGAATTGTCGTAACTTGGATTTCAGTAAGCTAATGGATCGTACCTTGTAAATTATGTTAAAACATGTGTCGGTAAATAATAAGTTCCTTGACTATGATTGATGTATGTGAATTATTACTTTAGTGTACTTACGTGAGGAATGTAAGCAGTAGCTACGCTTACATAACTTGCCTACATATTATGAATTACATGAAATATTGTTGAGTAATAATGTCAATTAATGTCGCTTAATATTAATTACTGTCGTTTAGTAATTAACTACTGTTGATCAATGTTAATAATGTCGATTAAAGTTAATAATGATGATTAGGGTAAATAATGTTGATTAATGGTTAATTATTGTCCATTAATAAATAATTATTGTTGATTAATAAACAAAGCTAGGGTTAACCTATGTAGTGACTAATGCAACTGATTAGAATGCTTGGTTGATTGTTAATGAGTTTAATTAGTCAGGGCTAGGGGTTGAAATGTGATTATAAGGTTAAATAAGTAATAGTAACTTGATCCCTTAAATTAATTATGTGTTAATGATGTTAATTAATTCTAACAAGACTATGCTTATCCTTAGTAATGATTGTTAATTAGTTAATTACAAACTAGGGTGTAATTAAAATGGAACCAGGTAAATGAGTCGATTAAATCTTAGTAAATTTTATTTAATTAATATAATTACACCTTGATAATGTTATGAATTACATTGATGGGATCATGGTTCATAATTGATAAATTGAATTAGTTGAATTGATAATTAGAGGGAATTAACATATTATACACATTAGAAACCATTAATTAAACGATTAGGTTAATAATAGTTAATCAATTGACCATTATTGTTAATAAATTGAAATATAGGGATAAGGTTTAGTTTATATATTACTAATTTCTTATAAGTATGTCGTAGTTGTTTATAACCAGGAAGTAAATTACGAACAATGCCATATACCATTATGTAACAAGTTATAAAAATGAGCTTGGATTAATTAATTAAAAGATTAATTAAATGGTTAAATATTGGAATATGGGTAAGGATATGTTTAAAATTATTATATTAAATAAAAGGATTAAATTTTATTGAATTAAAGGTTACGGTTGAGAAGTGACCCCAACCAACACTTTTAATATTAATTTAATTATTTAAAAGAGTCCAAGTCCAAGTTGAGGGCTCGAGGACTTACTTGGTAGATGAATGGGTTGGATGAAATTTAAGTTAGGGATAGGGGTAGTAATGAGGGGGAGAGTCGGCAAGTGAAGGGGATAAAAGGGAGAAGAGAGGAAGGAGAAGGGGATCTTTTCTACCTTAGGATTTTGGAGAAGTTTAGCCGAGCAGAAATTGGGAGAGGAGAGCTGCAAAAAGGGGATTTGTTGGAGTTTGTTTTTCTAAAGGGATACACCAGCTTAGGCTTGTACTCGGTTTGGGCTCGGGGGTCCAAGGGGGTACCTTTGGAGCTGGGTGGTCGGCGAGACCTCGCCAGTTGGTAGGGTGGAAAAAACTGGTTTGGGTTGGTTGAGTTTCAACACTGTGGGGAAGGCTTTTAACTGCAGGGAAAAAGGCAAGGAGAAACAACAAACGGGGACAGCAACAAAAGGGGGATATGCAAGCTACCTACAGGTATTTTCCAACAGGTATGTTTTATCATTCTACCTTGTCAAATTCAGTTGTAAGTTAATTAAAAATGGTTATATGCTGTAATTATAATCTGCTACCCCGCACAAACAGAATTGGTAAATTACATGCTTATATGTTTGCTGCTGAGAATGAAAACCTTTAATTGATGTTAGAACAATAGCTAGAAAACATATATATATTGAAACTGTAATTACTGTTTTTACAGCCAATGGGAACAACAGAATTAGAAAACATAAATTTAAAACAAAACGTAAACAGTAGAAGACATATTTTTATTGAGAGTTGTAAAACAAGCAAAGGACCCAAGTTGGGGTCTTACAGAAGGGTATTCCTATAATTGGTACTTATGGTGGAAGAGAGACAAATTTTCATACACCTGGAACTTGTTCAAAAATGATTTTTTTAATAGGTTTGAAGGAATCAAGGAAGATGAATTTTTCAGTAAACTTACGAGATTACAACAAGTTGGAAGTGTTGAGGAATTCACGCATCAGTGGGAATCTTTATCAACATGAGTAATTGGGTTGTCAGACAAACAAAGGCTCAAAACCTATTTAGGGGGTCTTAAACCGTACCTCCAAAAAGAGTTAAAGTTACACGACATACCTAACGTAGAGGTAGCAAGACATAAAGTAAAAGCCGTAGAACACAAACTAGAAGGAATAAAAACAAGAGGTGACAGCCATTATCGACAAGAAAAAGAGACACATTGTAGGTACTATGAAGATACGTGGTCACCCGGCCATGAATGCCACAAACCTCAATCATATGCCTATGAAATGGAAAATAGATCAAAGACATCTAATAGTTACTCTGATAATAGAAAGAAGAAGAAAAACATATGTCATCGATGCGGTGATGATTGGACCCCAGGCCATAAATGTAGGAACAATCAGACAATACGGTGCAAAATCATCAATGGGAAGGAAGTGCAAGTATCTACACAAGAAATCGTGTCTGATTCTAATACCGACACTGAATTTGAATGAAGGATGGCATTAGGAAAATACTCAAGCTTTGAGGACAAAGATTTCCAAAAGGGGAAGGCAATGCTGTGAATATTTAATTAATATTAATAATAGATTATTAGGTTATTAGTGAAAGGTCGTAACCCTTCGTTATGATTGCTCAAGCCTTATAAAAGGACATCTTATTGTAATTTTATAATCATCATCTTATATATAATTCTATTTATCATCCAATATGAAAGTCAGATTCGACTCTTAACTCCTTAACAGGACACAGTTAACTCCGCAATTGGATACGGTCGCTACAGACTTTCACTTAGCTCCCTGGTTAGCGTCTCTTTTTCCTGCTCTAATTTAGCCACCTCGGGAGCCTGAATCAATTGAAGGCTCAAAACCTTTTTCTTCTTTTGCAATGTTCTGATTAAGCTTTCTTTCTTTGCCAGCAGTTGTTTGGTAGCTTTTCCACCACCATCGCTAGCGATCAAATCGAGCTGCAACTTCTTAACCTACTGTTGGTGGGCTTTGCTCCCGAGCCTCTCCTGTTTTAACTGGACATCCATTTTTCCAACAATTTCCTCAACTTCCCGACTCTTAGGACCTCCTTCATATAGTCCTCGTAGATAACATCCCCGAGTTGTGTTAGGAACCTATGTAAACCCTTCTCTTTACTATGTTAGTATATTTTTGTTGGACGCATATGCTTGGTAAGTCGTCCCGTAGAATTTGTTGATCCGTAGTTTATATTAGCCCATAGTATTGACCCATAGTATTGGACGCATATGCTTTGTAATTCATCCCGTAGTATTATATGTCCCATGGTTTTGACTCATGGTATTGGGCATAGACTTAGTATATAAGTGTGTGTTGAGGTCATTGAAGGCACCGTGAAGTTAATTGTATTGAGCTTGCTCAAAGGAGGTTTCCCCCTCGAAGTGGCCCATGATCAATATAAAAGTGATTATGTTCTATTATTTCTGCTATTTCGCATATTCTTATTAATTAATTGTTGCAGATGCATCACATCTGGTATCATAGCACTTTCTTGGGCTCGCTGGGTGAAATTTCTGCCAAATTTTTTTTCGCATCTATTGCAGGTTCGGATTTGGGAATAATCCCTATCCGCTTAACTGTGGGAAGTACTTGGGCATAAGGCCTAAAACTCATTGTGAGGAGTACCACAGGAACCCCGAAGTAGTTGGCCCATTGAGAGGACCTTCCAGCAAAAAGGGCAATGACCCCTACCTGATTGACTAGTTCCCACCCGTGAGGTAAACCAAGAGCTGTCGTTTGTGGAAAAGCGGTTATCAGTTTTACCTGAGCCGTGGAATGAGGGGTACTACCCCAATACGCAAGCCGTTATACAGCATTGGTGGCCGAGTGAAACCCCTGAACTGTTAGGAAGCCACACATACCTGGGGTCCCTATCTATTTTCAGTTGAACTATTGCCGATCACTTCCTCTCCAGATCCAGCTGTTTCAGATCTATTCTGAAAGTCATTCCAGATCCAGTCGCCGTTTCAGATCCAGCCATTTTCGATCCCTTCTGCACCGTTGCAGCTCCATCTGTTGCGGATCCCTTCCGCGCCGCTATTGCCGATCCATTTCTCCATATCTCCCTTGTTTTCAGTCTGTTTCCCTTGAAATTTTGGGGTAACCCCTGTCAATCCATTCTGCATCTTTCATTCCTGAGAACCCTATCCCCAATTCCCCTTCCCAAAGCCCGAAATCCCACATTTGTCTATTTTTAGGGTTTGCCATAACTTCCTCAGATTTCACCCAATCACCTTCAAATTTTATCACAAAATTCCCTTTTGAATTCTGCGTCTTTGTCCCTCTCTGCCAAATTTTCTCATTCTATCACCCCGCTTTTGAAATCCCCCTTTTTGCTTTCTTGTCCTTTCGACAGTGTCCAAAATCCAGTCAAACCCCAATTACCCATCAGATTGTTTCCCCAATCCAAATTTCCCTTTACTAAATCAGCTTCTGTTTGTGTTTTTCTACCCATTCCACAAAAAAAAAAAAAAAAACTGGTTATGGTTGTCACCCGTGCAGGAGAAAACACCATGGAGGAAGCACTTGCAGCCATCCAAACCAAACTCCAAGATCTGAATGAAAAAATTCTCAGCCTCCATCTTCAGCATTCAGCCATGAACAATAACCGACAACCAGAATCTTTTGCAGCCACCAGGTTCTCTTCTTTCAACAATTTTCGTGGGCCGAAGCTTGATTTTCCTTGATTCAATGGTACTGATCCGACTGGATGGATATACCGAGCAGAACAATATTTCAGTCTGCATAATACTTTTGATGTCCAGAAAGTTCCACTTGCATCCTTTCATTTGGAACAGGAATCCCTTCAATGGTACCGTTTGTACATCAAAGCTCATCCCGAGCCAAACTGGACAGATTTTTGCCAACTCATTTTGCCACGATTTGGTCCTAGTGCTTTTGATGATTTCACAGGAGCACTCACTAAACCTCACCAAATTGGCACAGTGAGAGAGTATCAGACAGAATTTGAGAAATTGGCTAATCACACAGAAGGATTGTCTGATGAATTCTACAGGAGTTGTTTTATCAGTGGTCTCAAGGATGAAATCCGCTCAGAGCTCAAAATTTTTTGTCCCAACACAATGATGGAAGTCCTAGGGTTGGCTAAGCTGGCGGAGGACAAGATTGTAGCTCAACAACGGTCCAAACCCACCCTTGTTCCCTTCAGAAATATGGGTTCCCAACGACCTTCCATCACGCCTTCTCCTCAACCAACTCCTATCAAGCATTTGTCTGAAATAGAAATGCAGGCACGCCGAGAAAAAGGGCTTTGCTATAATTATGATGAGAAATTCACTCGAGGACATAGATGTGTTAAAAAAAAGCTCTATCTCTTGGATGTGCATTCTCCGCCCGCCTTAGAACTTGGTGAAGAAGCTACATATACAGTGGATGATCAGATCGACATTCAACACCCGCCTGTTGACACCCCATTTCAGGACGACCCACCTGAGATCTCTCTCCATGCTATAACCGGCGTCACCACCCCACAAACAATGCGGGTCAGGGGATACTTCAAGAAGCTCCCTCTTACCATACTCATTGATTCTAGTAGCACTCATAACTTCGCTGACCCTTGGATTGCCAAACAGGCTGATTTTTTTGTCCATCGTTGCTCCAACTTTGAAGTCATGGTTGCCAATTGGGGAACCTTACCTTGCAAGGGGAAGTGTCACAATGTGTGTATCTCTATGGAATATTATAACCTACGCTCTGACATGTTTTCCTTGTCCTTAGGCGGATGTGATGTGGTTTTGGGCGTTCAATGGTTACGCACACTTGGCCCCATATTATGGGATTTTGCTGAACTTTGGATGCAGTTTAAAGTCAACGGGGCACAACACAAATTTATGGGCTTACAACTAGGATCCCTCTGCATCATCAGTTCACATCGCCTGGAAAAAATCCTTAAGAAGAATTCACATGGTGTCATCGCTCAACTCAATTCCATTCAGATGCACCCATCAACAGTCTCCACTACTTCCTTGGATAGATATGCAGGTATCTTTGCTGAACCAATGCGCTTGCTACCTTCAAGAGAACTTTTCAGTCAGAATTTAGCCCCATCTACCTCTCAGCAGGAAATGATGGCTATTTTGCATGCAGTACAGAAGTGGCAGCCATACCTATTAGGGAATTATTTCTACATCAAGACTGCTCTCCCGAGTCTGGAAAATTTTCTGGAACAATGGGTCTCCTCCCCAACACACCTGAAATGGGTTATCCAACTCATTGGTTATCCCTATGTGATCACTTACAAGAAGGGTAAGGACAATATGGTGGAAGATGCTCCTTCTTGCACAATTGATGACCCAGTTTCTCTTACAACTCTTTCTCTGCTTGTTCCAAATTGGGTGCAATATGTTCAACAGGACTCTCTCTTCTATGAACTCCATGCTTCTTCATCAACAGGACACACTCGGTTTTGCAACATGTATGACCGAGAACAATGTAACTTCTTTTCGCAGGGACTAAAAATGACAATTCAACAAATGGTGGCTGATGATGATACTTTCCAAGTCAACAAGGGTGAAACGACACTCCTTTCGGGATTGCTCAAACCCTTGCCCATCCTTACACAACTTTGTACAACTATTTCTATGGATTTCCTAGCAGCGCTCTGGTGGTACAATACCACATCTCACAGGACACCATATGAAGCGGTCTATGGAAAAACACCGCCAGTTCTTCTTCCATACACCCTTAGCATCTCCCCAGTTCAGGCAATTGACTCGGTTCTTCGAAATCGTGATCAGATTCTTCTCATTCTGCAGGACAATCTTCACATGGCCAGAATTCGCCTGAATCAACAAGCCGATCAGCACCATTTTGAGCGCATTTTCCACGTAGCTGATAGGGTTCTTCTTCATCTAAAACCTTCCAAGCAATCCTCCTTGACACTCCAAAGGTGTCAGTGGCCTGAAATGCAACCCGAAGATGCTATCGGGGAACCACTCCTTCAGCTTCTGCAGCAATTTCTCCAACCAAAGCTTTGAGGACAAAGCTTTTTCTAAGGGAGAGGGGATGTTAGGAACCTATGTAAACACTTCTCTTTACTATGTTAGTATATTGTTGTTGGACGCATATGCTTTGTAAGTCGTCCCGTAGTATTTGTTGATCCGTAGTTTATATTAGCCCATAGTATTGACCCATAGTATTGGACGCATATGCTTTTTAAGTCGTCGCGTAGTATTATATGTTCCATGGTTTTGACTCATGTTATTGGGCATAGGATTAGTATATAAGTGTGTGTTGAGGTCATTGAAGGCACCGCGAAGTTAATTGTATTGAGCTTTCTTAAAGGAGGTTGCCCCCTCGAAGTGGCCCGTGATCAATATAAAAGTGATTCTGTTCTATTATTTCTGCTATTTCGCATATTCTTATTAATTAATTGTTGCAGGTGCATCATAAGTTGCTTATGAAACTAGACCTTTTCAGGTGCTGATATGTTTTTTAAATCATATTTCACCTCATTTAAACTGTTTGGTGTAGCCACGACCACATTTAGAGTGCCTTCATTGATATCTCAGCTAGTCACCAGAGCAACATTTGACTTCGACAGGCTCTGCGCTTTGGGTAGCAAGTCATATATAAACTGGGCAGAAGCCTGCTTGTTATGAGCATACCTTTCAAACATCTCCCCTCTCAACGAGAACTTGCTTGTGTCCCCGCTTTCCCCTGGTTCCTGGAAATTGTATTCTAACACATGTACCCCAGGAATCTCAATTTCCCCTTCTTAATTTCCCTCGCTATCCATGAAAATAGCCAAATTGGGTTGTGTGTCGACTACTCCCTAATCCTCAGTTCTGAGTCTCTTTCTTCCCTCCTCCTCGTATTCATCCATAATTTCCTGCAAACCTCTTTTCTCCCCGACTTATGCCGCCTCATGTGCCGTCTCCACTTCTATCACCTCTTCTAGTAACATGAGCTCTTCTCCCTGCAACATATGTGTTGTTGCTGCCTTCGGTTCGTACTACAATAGGTTCTTTGCACCTAACAACCCTTCCACCTCCTTGTGCTCGAATCCACTAAGGTTATTCAATTTTTGTCTATCATAAATAATGTGATAAGGGTTGTATCTCATGGCGACATCCTTTTTTAATTCTAATTCTTCTAATAAACTGTGCACCTCCGCAACAACTTCCTTACTTTTCACAATAAATGGACCGACAGCCCAAGGCCACTTTAAATCATTTCCCTTTGTGAAATTTGAAAAATGTTCATCTTCTACGGTCAACTTCTTCCTAATAAATTCTAAAGAGAAAATCCTCAAGGTCAGGAAGGCGGGCAGTATGTAGGGTTCATGCACGAACCTGTACAGTATGATGATAGTGTAATCTTTTGATAAAAACCAATCCCTTGCGGCGACCTCCCTTTTTAACTGCAAAAAAGTATTCATTTCAAGCAAGACCCTGGGCATCTCTTCCACAAACAATAATTTGTACAATACAGATAACATAGAATTCATGTAATTGAACATGTTTTCCTCCAAAACGTTGGCATAAACCCCTGGAGCGCCGAAATGCTGTTCATTTTGGTTACTGACCATGATTAGTTTCATTAAATGGGCCTGAAACCGGAAACATCTAGTGTTTGGAAACACGACCAACTAGGAATTTATGGCCTCTACCACACAATCTTCAAACCTAAGGCTTGGAACTGACTCATAACTGACTAGGGATGATTTGACACTTATTCTATACAGCAAAATCAACTACAGCTCTGTCACAAACATGTCAGTATCGAGACCTAAAAACTGCGGAAGTAATGAGAGGACAAAGTGGGTATTTGTATTGAATAAGTTAACATCTAACGGGTCTGGGGTTTCTCCTATCTCTTGGTCTGGTTTTAGGCAAGTGGTCAAAAAGGCTTGTTGACTCTTAGGAGGGGTTTGGAGATAAAGGGTCAAAATTGCTTTTGCATAGAAGCTCTCAGACTTCGACGTTAGTGGCTCATGGATTCCAAATCAATGACGTACGACTGATGGCTCTATGGAACATATGATTCTACTTTGCTGACTATTCATGATAATTCTTTGGGACACTTCGTAATTAGATGCGCACCAGGATATGAACTCTGGAAATGACATGATTTGGTCTAAACAAAACAAAATGAACAAAGACTAGAAAACCCTATGTACATCTGTGCCCTTGTCTTGTAGGCGCTTCAAGCTTCTCTTAATTTCGGCCACGGGTAGCTGGATAACTATGTCAAAAATGTTACAGTCCCTATCCTCCAGGGTACTCTTGACCCTACTCATTACAACTGAACCTTCTTTCATCATTCTAATGTAAAAACACTTATATTACTGATGGAATTAGTCGAAAAGGGCCTACCTGTCGCCAACAATACTCTAGAATTATTCTTTCGAAATCCATGTCGCCCTCGCCATCTCCCACACGCCGAGAAGCTTCTAACTTCGACAACCCCAACAAACAAATGTCAACAACACATTCCGGTGATTATATATAAAACTACGTTCATTTAATCGTCAGTCTTATATGTCAATTGCCAAACGATCTCAGACGTTGGTTTCTCACGTGCCACTCCTTGCCGTCGGATCCAGCCTTTATTTCACCATTGGATTTGACACCTTTTCTCTTCCCACCATTGGATCATCCCGTAGGTCCCAATATGCCCCATGCCCCAGCACCACTTCTCTACGAAGTGGTATCATGAACATCCCAACGCGGTTTTAAATACTGCTTTTGTACCTCACGACCATCCCTTGTGTCGACACCTGTCGAATGGTTTCATTTGTCACGACCACTGTTCCTCGTATCCATCGCGCTACTTCCTGACGAGACTATCATCGGGATCCACTAATCTATGCTCGCTTTGCATCCATGGTGGGGACAGATGACATGTTTCATTCTCCATCCTTTTCCGTAGACGGGGCCGAATTTTTCTATGATCCATGCATCTTCTTCATTACGTCGTCATTGATTTTTCTAAATGCATTCCACACCATAGATCGTCTACAATCCTACCATGGCGGTATCGCGTGCTTCTATGGTGGTTTTGTTTACTTCTTTTCCTCTTTCGCGACGCGCTTCTTGGCTGCCATCTGTCCAGCAGCACAACCCATCATGACCACCCATGTGACTAACTCTCGTGCCTCTAGGCTATGCGACCATTAGTGTGAGCCGTTGATCTCATGCTCACGCCCGATCAATGGTATCTTGTCCTTGGCTATCCTATGTAATATTTGGTTGGCGGACTTAGACTTAGGACTTAGGTTTATTTGATTGTTCAAAAGGCCTTTGAACACATTCCCTTGCAAATTTTCCTATGGTGTATCATATTCACCCCTTTCCACACCAATTTCTCATACCTTGGCCTTCCAAGATGAGAGAGGAACGGGACCTCAGGCTTCTACTAGGTAAGATTTATAATCCTCCTTCTTTCATTTCTGGTATTTATGCTGCAGAAAAATCAGGTGCTAACAACAGGGATGAAATCTTGCATGAATATAACTTGTTGTGAATCCATTTTAACTTACCACAACGATTAAATAATATTGATATTGAAAATAGTAATATAATAGAGCGCTTAGCTGGAAATGAATACTGTAGTTTAAATAGTGTAGCAATGCTACGCGCCGAGGCATAAACTATGACCATCGCGACGGGGTATTCAGGCATGGGTTTTAGGAAGACCCAAAAGGGTTAACCACAAACTACTGAGTAGTGTCGTGATGAACATGAGATGCCAATAAGATTGGGTCTCCCATCTATACATTCGACTTGGCTCATGAAAAATGTTGAGTAGGGCATTCGACTGGTTACAGAACTTAACCATAAATGTTAATTGTCCAACTGTAAACAAAGGCCTTGTGCCTATACCAAGATATCTATATCTATATCTATATCTATATCTATATCTATATATATATATAATACATTAAGCATGCTCTCTACCTTCGATGCAGTCACATTAATAAAATCTCAGCCATGTTGTTTATGACTCCTCTGTCCACGATCCTTGTGGAAACTAGGGTGTAACCCTTTTTTTGCGTGGAGGCCATCCAACCCAACCTCTAGCAAAATTCTATGGCACTGATGTTGGCCTAAGCCATTAGCATCATGAAGGGTTTCATGATCAGGGTTAAGTGTTTTCTCATGGAGCTCACTTTCTCATACCGAGAGCTACGACATGTATAAAAGAATCAACCCAGAACTAACCACAGTGCATCACAAAATTAGTTCAAAGGGATATGTTTACAATGTGTTATGAAATCCCATGAATCCAAAATTGATATAAAACAATACTTATATAAATGTAGTCGATTACAGTGTAACTCTGTCAAATATTTTACATCCATCTACTGTAGATTTAATTCATGAACATGTTTATTTTTTGTCCAATAAATGGAGACAGATCTCGTTACAATAATATCAATGATTTATCTATAAAATAGATAAAAAAACTTATAAATTTAAAATGGCTTGACATGTAAACCCTAGGGTTTACATGTCTTCCTTGTTTCTTCCATAACAAGAGAAACATGTATTCTGCCATTAAATATGATCTACTAAGAAAATGATCTGTATTATATTTAAATACCTACAGCACTTTCTTAGGGTTAGTATAAACTATGATCATTCAAATCTACCTCTCTCAGAATTATACATCAATAATCATAAAACAACTGAGTCTGTTTACTGCATAAAGCATATGTCATTTTATTTCCAGTAGCAACATGAAAATTGAAAGTATAGTATTAAATCATAAATCATCCCAAAATGACAGAGACATAAAATTCTGTTCATGACCCATATACAACAATTAGTTTAATAAGACATTCATGCTCTGATCTAGTAAACAAACAATAATTCAGAGTTATACATAATAAACTGTAGAAATTTTCCATAAAACTTATACAAATAAAGTAGAGACACTTATCTGTATTTCTGCAGACAAGTGGAACCAAGCACAAACCGCCCAGCCTTTGACCAGGAAGATCACCTTGCTTTTAGGTCACCCCCAAGCTGAGTTCACAATCCCCGAGGCTTAGAGTATAGGTTTTTAAATTATCCTTAACTTGTTCTCCAAGTTATTTAGTATATTTCAATGGCAGCAGGAAACCCAACATCCAACTCAGTACTCATGAGCTTCAGGATGCTCCAGGTCCTTTTAGTCCTCGGCCATTAAGAGAATCAATTTAAAGAGAGCCTATACAGACTAAATGTAGTGCTCCTGCAAGCTTGGGGTAGTTCTCCTACCTACACACAATTAAGTGTCCAAGCCAATACCCAACTGTATGATTCCTCTTAATCTGGACCAATTTGGTACTCCCAAATCTATCCTCATCCAATATGGACTAGTTTGATACTCGAAAATATGTCCTCTATCATTTTTATCTGGTTGTTTTGTTCCCAGTTCCCATTTCTCTTGTGTGTTCAGGCTCATGAGAATGTGTAGAATTATTAAGAGTGATAATGAGAATGAAGTGTTTTCAATGACTTTCACTTTTTATTCTCTTGGTGTGAAATTCTCATTTTTTATTTCTTTTAATTCATTAGTCTCTCAAATATTTTCTTTAGTGTTTTCCATTTTCTCCAATAATAATTTCTCATTATTATTATAATTGGTATTTACCCTCCAACCCATAGGGGACTATGAATCCCATCTCATTAATGTGCTGGTCCACATGGTCACTAGAAATCAATTTATCAGATTTCTAATGTCAACTGAGCAAACTGAAATAATACTTAGCAAAATATAATAGGGGTTCTGTTGTTGCAGCAACATCCCCCCCAAACTTTTTGTACATATTGGGGCCCCTCCTTTATTTTTCTAGAAAGACTGATGTAAGAAGCCAATTCTCTTTTTTTTCCTTTGTTTTCAAATGAAAATCTTGCTTTGATAATTCCGAGTTTTCTTCTTTTGAGGATAAAATTTGAATTGCGGAAAGCATTTGAGAAAGCCCCCCGCAGTTGCGGAAGTATTCAAGCTTCCCTCCCGAAACAGCGGAAGCCATTTCTAGAAAACTTCTCGAAAAAGGACTTATAAACTTTTTTTGAATTTTGCAGAACCATTCACCAATCTGTCCCGAAACTGCGGAAGCCTTCAGGTTATCTTTCCGAAACCCCGCGGAGACTTAGAAATTTTTTCGAGTTGCGGGAGCCTTCAGCCAATCTCTCCAAAACAACAGAGTCATTCCCCAATCCATTCCGAAACTGCGGAAGCTAATCGCGAAGGCTTTCCGCAACTTCGGAAGAACTCTCGAAGCCCAGCCGAGACTTTGAAAATTTTCAAGTTGCGGGAGCCTTTTGCGGAAGCATTCGCGAAACCCTCCCGAAATTGCGGAAACATTCGCCAATACGTCCGAAACCGCGAAAGCTAATTACGAAAGCCCTCCGCAACTATGGGAACATTTATGAAGCTCCACCGAAAGACTTGAATTTTGCGGAGCAGTTCGTCTTATCTTTCCGAAACGGCGGGAGTCATTCGCAAATCTTCCCCGAAAAGCCGCCGAATGACTTAGTCTCTTTTGACAAAATCGTAAGTTTCTCTCTCAAAGCTGCGGAAGCATTCATGGAAGCCTTACGAAACTACGGAAACGTCTGCTTTATCCTCTTGAAATCCCGCGGAACGCTGCTCGGAAGACTTAGACTTTTGGTTCGACTTGCGGGAGCCATTCGCCAATTCCCTCGAAACAGCGGAAGCCTTCGCTATATCCTTCCGCAATGGCGGGTAGAATTCATGAGTCCGTCCCGCAGGTGGTGGTCGTGTGCGCATATCGAGACTGATTGATGTGACCACGACATACAAATATTAAAGCCCCGTTTTAAATACACCACCCACCATTAAACCCCGCACGTACCCAACATGTTTAAATAAACGGTGGGGGTTTGGGTCAACCGCACTATTATTTTGACGATTAACAAACGTCATTGGAACGCCGCTTCAGACCGCTCCAGCTTGACTTGTTCACCCACGTCCGTGTCCACCTCATTCATCCATCTTCATGGTGCCATCTAGGATTTTAAGCATTGTTTTTGTCCCTTGTTTACGTCAAGTTAACCTTGAGATTATTTTTTTTACCCGTCCATAGCATGGCCGTATGACGTTATTTGTTTATTTTTAAAACCGTCGAAGCCCCGTAGTTTCACAGCTCTCCTGAAGCCATAGTTTCTCCACCCGCTATATTTCAAGCATCGTCACCCTCATTTAAAATCCAAGCCGACCACACAGCGTATCATAAATCTCACTACTAGCGGTGGTGGTCGAATGGGATCCCTCGTCTTTTGATGATTATGTCCGGCCCCTGGTTTCGTCATAATATCACTTCAATCCGAGCTCACCCGCTGTTAAACGTTCGAAGTGAAACCATGGAAGACACCCTCTCTCCTAGGGCTAGACTGAGAACAGATTGTTTCCACGGCGTATACTTATCCTTTCGGGAACATTCCAAAATTTGCCCCCTTAAGATAGAAAAATCTCAGAACTATGCTTCTTGCTTGGAATGGTTTATTTTGCTTTCCCAACAGGCAACATCTTAATTTGTTTATATATCCCATCAGTATGTTCAAATTGTGCTGCTCTTTGTTAGAATCTCATAACAGTTTGCATATTTTATAATGACTTGTATTTGGTTGCTGGCAGGGATAAGTCAAGATGCCAAAAGGTGGTAGGAAGAAGGCTAAAATGACAGAACCTGAACCAGTGCCACTTAGGACTGAAACCATGTTTCAGGATATTAAGTGCACCACCATTATTCCTCCTGAAATCCGCTGGGGCGACATTTACAGGATGATCCGGGACCAAGATATCCAGATATGTTGCTTGAAGAATTGCAGATTTATCTCAACATTAGAACTTCGGGCATAGCTAAATTTTCTACCCGCCCTGAGCTATTCCCATGTTCTAAAGCAATCGGGTGTATACTCGAACTTACTAATACAAAGACAAGGGTATTACATGACAGCGGGAAAATAGCCATCGCCTGATTCCACACAGCATATCTTGTCGCAGCCTATAAATTCCCACGTCCCCAGCAAGCCCTGAGTGATGAATGGTTGGGCTAGATGAAGAATATTGAAATGGCCAAAAAATTGTTGGTCATAGGAAAGCAATTAAGAAAGAGAGGTAATGACAAGTATGATGTGCATAATCTAAGACCTCCTTTCAGGTTAATCACCCTGATGTTGTGCAGACTCTTCGGTATGCCCGATGGCACCGTATACAAGATACAGTGGGTTCCCATCATCCACTTCGTGGCATTTAAAGGAACTGTGTTTGACTGGGACACCATCCTGTCAGACAGTTTGGCATCAATGGTGGTTGCTGCAAACGAAGTTCTAGCCTTAAAAAAGGCAGAATTTTACATGTCTTCATATCTTATTGATTGTGTTTTGGCCAAGCTATCTTTTCCCAGCTTAGGTTGCACGTGGGATAAGGCCAACACCCCGGTTTACACTTCTTTCAGGATGATGTGGGCTCAAAACTACAAACCCAGCTATAATCTCATCTATGAGGGGTTCATCATGCCCCTATATGAGCAAATATTCAAGGAAGAGCCCAACTGTTTGTTGGAGAATGCTATGGAGGTCCTTGAAAACTATGGAGATTTTTATTTTTCAGAGCAAGGAACCTAACTCAGAATGTTTGGAGGGACCAAAGATCCATATATTCTGCCCAGGTATGCTACTGACTATGTAGTCCTCAAGGAGGCGGTGAGGCAAATTTTCCTGGATAGGAGCTTACAAATTCTCAGGAATTGCATCAGCTGAGGAGTTTGTGCAAGAGCTGAAAAATTTCCACTTTGGTGAAGTTATTTTCCATAGGAATGATAGGCGGGGAAAAGTCGCCGAACACTGCAAAGAAATTCATGCTCATTTTGAGTACGCCCATTATCATAATGCCGAGGAAGAGGCATTCAGAGGCATCAGCAACATGACTGGGTTGCAGGTTTGTCTCCAAGGTAGTAGAGCAAGCTCTAGCTCTACCAAGGCCCAAAAAACTAGCCTGCCGAAAGAGAAAGAAGCAGATGATGACCGAGCCCAAGAAGAACAAAGGTTAAAAGAGCAAGCAACGTTACTGCAAGAGGATGAAGTTGCAAGAGTGTAGAAGGAAGCTGAGGTGGCGAGAGTGCAGCAAGAAGCAGAAAGTGAGAGGCTACGGAAAGAGGCTGAGGAAGCCCAGCAGCAGAAAGAGGCTGAAGATGAAAGGCAACAGAAAGCTGAAGAAGAAGAGAGAAGGAAACAAGATGAAGTAGGGCGGGAAGCGGAAGAAGAACTCAAAGCGGTTTAAGATGCCCAAGCAGGAGACTCGGCGCCCAGGACGTGTAGATAGACAAGCCTCAAGTAGGTGTTTCCGACTCTCAAAATGTGGAGGAGGACCCAGCACAAGCAGGTGCCTCTGGTACCCAGAATGTGGGAACAGATCCAGCTCAGGTAGTCCAGACCCCACCTGCGAAAGCAGAAATAGATATTATAGATCTCTCAATCATCCCGTATACTCCATCGGAAGAGCATACCATGTCCAGATGGAATGAATTTGTCTATGATAAGAAGAGGAAGGATATGGTCCTTAAATCGGAAGAGAGGATAAAGAGACTCTTCTAGGAAGATATTGTCACTCACTGGGAGACCACAATAATGCAGAACACAAACAAGGATCCTTTAGCTATGGGATCCGCCTCTGTAGAGACAGCAAGAGCAACGCTGGATAACGTGGATGATATAGTTAAAGAATTTGAGTCGACTAAGATGAGAGCTCACATGCTACAACACACTGTGGCCAATGAGAAAGCCTACAGGGATCTCGTGGTGAATAGGTATAATTGCCTGTCTGTTGAGCATAAAGAGCTGTCAGACAAGTATAACCAGCTAGAAGTAGAAAAGGAAAGCATGACGGTTCAGATGATGATCTTAGAAGCAGAAAAGATTGATGCAGAAACTAAAGTATCCGATCTAGAGGCAGATAAGCAAGTATTGGTTGAATAGTTAGAGAAGGCGGAGAGCAGAGCGATGGACATGTCTCCTTTCCATGAGTTGTCCTGTTGCATCCTATGGCAAATCCATGACACGTAGGAACTAATCACTGAGGAAGTATGCAAGCTCAAGGCCATGGTGGTTAGATTGGCAGAAGTTAATACAGAAGCCAATAGACTTAAAGCTAAACATACTCGAGTTAAGGAAAATATATTGAGCCAGATAAAATGGAGAGAAGGAAAGGTAGACTTCCCCAAACATCTCCCATTTAAATCTGAAGATGGTTTTAATGAAGACGTAGCCCTGTTGGAATTTTTCAAAAACTGTGGCATTAAGCTAATGGTCAAGATCCAAGGGACAATGGATAAAAGTAGCAGGCTTTATCAAAGAATCCATGAAGTGCATGACAAATGCAAGTTGAGTTTCCCTCAATCCCTTGATGATTTCCTAGGAAAAGAGCAACGTTTAGCTAACCTGAAGGAAGAGCTGAGCATCCAAACGGAATATGTGAAAAGGATTGATGTCCTAGCCATTGATGATCTCCAACACTACATTGGGATGTCATCAATACACAGTCATCTGCTTAAGGAAACACACCAAGCAGTAGTAATGGAAATTCAAGGTATCGGAGCAGAGCTTGGAAAATACGTAACTTCTTAGAAAATATTGCTCCCTGCTTCAGCAAGTGTAGTTATAAGGGACACTGGTGTCTGGTACAGTTACATTGTTGAAGAAGAAAAGAAGGCAGGAGTAACAGCCAGTCCTGGTGTTTGTCTTCCAGCAGCAGCAGAGGTAACAGCCAGCCCAGGTGCTCCTCTCCCAGATGCAGCAGCAATGCAAGTTGGCTCGATTTCCTCTCTCCCAGCAGCAGCAGCAGCAGCAGCTAGTTCGAGTATTTCTTCCCCAGCTAGAGTGCCTACCCAAGAATGAATGCGCTGATTTTGGAGCATTAATTCTTATATTTTGTATTTTAGTTTTCATATGTATAAACATGGAGATATGGGACAACTGTCCTGTCTTTTATTAGATAATTTTCTGTTTAAAAGGGAGGTCACATTTTTGTTTGTTATAAGGGAAAAAGTCTGTAGGTGACAAGTGTAAAGGGCCAGGTGGCAGCCCAAAGGGAATTTTGTAATATTATAAATAGAAGTTAGGAAGGAATGTAGAGGGACTTTTGGCAGGGAATTATTTTCTAGACCTGTACGAGCTATCTTGCACATGTTTTAAGAAAATAAAATCTTCTAATAAGACAATGGAGAGGACATTTTGCATGAGAATGGAGATTGGATGCATTGTGGATTATTCCTGTGTCTGCTATACTTTGTTGTGAGATCTTTATTACTGTCTTGAATTATTTCATTGTATTAAATGATCTTGCTTCTCTCTTTGCAAATGAATTCTCTCTTTCATGAGTAATGAAACGTGTTATATTTATTTAGAACCTATCTTCTGATATCTTTTATCTTTGCTGTAGCATTCTCTTTAAGATTTAATGGTTGTCTATTCATTCTTTAAGATAACTCCTACAGCTCGTTGCTCATGCTTTAAATTCACTCCTTGCAGGGATAGTTAGATTCATTTCAGTTTTAGACTTAGATCTGTTTTTCCAGTTTTGTATTTAGATTAAATTTAGACTAGGCACTTGCATATCATTATAAAATATAAAATCAAAAGAACAGTGGATCGGGCCATAACCGGTATAATTGGAATAAAACTCCAAACCCATGGTTGCCGGAACCGCTAACCGGATGGATTCCCTATACCAAACGGTAGATAATCTTATTGGGATAATCTATCGGGGAGAATCCCTTTCTGATTGATGCTGCGATCTCTGAGTCATCAACAGTTTTTGGCGCTAGAAGGAGGGCCGATAGTGCATGGCTGATATCAGAGACTCATCCATTAATAGAAATATCACTGAAAACCCGTTTGAAACATTAATATCAAATAATCTGACCCTTGGACTGGTAAATCAAGAAAATCTTAACTCCGACTCTGAACAACAGGGAACGTTGTATGCTGTCCCTCTCTCAAAAGTAGAAAATCTCAGAAGGCATACGAGTGCTTACGTTAGACAACTTGGGGGTTTAAACACAATAAGTTTTCTCCCAAGAAGAAGAGCTCCTAGGAAAGAAAAACAGTACAGTCGTGATTCAATCCTTGTGCAAAATTTTGAAGAATTGGTTAATATTTCTTTGGAAGAAATATCAAACTCATTAAAGGAAGAGGATCTAGAAACTCTTGAAAATCCAGATCTAGAAAAGTTTCAGAATATTTCAGATCCGGAAGATCTTGAATATCTACTCTCTCAAAGAAATTCTTCACACAATTATCCACCCGTTTCTCCACGAACAACAATGGTTGTACCTGCCTGGACGACAAGGGGAGCTTTAAACATAAATGGACTGTTTCATAATCTGCCTTAGAATCTTGAGAAAGTCTTACCCAAGTACAATCCAGGTAGAGGTATCTCTGCGGAAGACCATCTTAAGAGATTTTATTTAGCTTTGAGTTTGTTAAATGTGCAACATGAGGATGTAGTGTGTAGGCTTTTCCCATACACTTTTCAACCAAAGGTTTCTTCCTGGTATTTTAGCCTGCAGGCCAGTTCGATTTCTAATTGGGAAGAATTTGAAAATTGTTTTTTAAAGAAGTATGGGAATCAAAAAACCGTAGCAACGCTCATGAAAGAATTGCTATCCATGAGGATGGAAAAGAAAGAAAAGGTTCAGGACTTCAACCAGAGATTTACGACACTATTAAATAATTTTAGTGAAACAACTAAGCCAGCTGAAGAATCTCTGATCGAATATTATACAATAGCTTTGGATGGTCCCATAGCAATGTTTGTAAAAAGAGCTAAGAAAGTTTCTTTAACCGAAAATTTTGAAGAGGCTAGGAAAGTTGAAGAAGAAACCGATAGCATTGCTAAACACGCATTAGAAGCTGAACCAAAAACAATAGCCACCAGGAAACCTCTACTGCTTACAACAAATAAGGAAGAATCATCAGCTAATATGGAGAACGTGGTTAAAATGATGCAAAAGTTGTCTAACAAAATAATAGATCTCGATAAGGATAAGATAGCCAGTACATTCAGGAAGCCTTTTAAACCATTTTACAAAAGGAGGGAAGATGGTGATCAAACTCATCCACCCATGAATACTTCCTCTGTTTTGAACCTCAATGAAATAGGAATGGATAATTTCTGTACTTTTCATCAAGAACTGCATTCGGAAAAGAGGTGCCCGCAATGGATTAATTCCATGAGCTTAGTCATGAACCAAATGCTGGATTCGCAGATTCCAGATCCAGATGATTCTCTAGAGGAATCGAGCCCTGAGTTAGAAGAGCCAACCCCAGACACTACTATGGTGCTATGGGATTGGGTACCTATGACTGAACTAGCTGAAAAGGATCACATAGAAAGCTCTCCCTCTACCATGAACGTTGCTACTCGCAGCAAAGGCCCTATTACGGATCCCGTGCCAAGATCGGCTCCTCCTAAGCCTAAAGTTTCAAAAGAACTGCCTAGAAGGCATATAACGATTATTCCACCATAGCTTAAAGCTAACCCAACAGCGGCCAAATAGCCAAGCGCTGACACCATAGTTCAGCAACCTAAGGTCACAATGAGCAAAACAGATCATCCAGCCTGAATTGGGAACGAAGCTGACATAGGATATGACATTATTGAAGATATAAAAAAGGTCAAAGAAAATGGGTCAATATTTGACATGTGCAGCTTGCCCCATCAGCGAGACAAGCTGCTGCATGCTCTGCAACCCCAGACCAGCACTCCATTGACAGACTCTCAAGAAAACTCTTAAATCAATGAACCAAGTGGGAAATGATCCTGATTTCGCTCAAATTGTTAAACCCTTATAGGAAATGATCAAGCAGAGCGTGCAGTTCAAGTGGACAGACTTAGAAAAGGACGCATTCAAAGATATTAAGGAATCTATAGCCAAAGCTCCTTCCTTAAGAATCCTAGACTTCGATAAATATTTTATCCTATACACATTTGCTTCGGATGATTCCCTTACTGCGGTACTTACTCAAAAGGTAGAGTTAGTAGATGAATACCCGATTTCATTCATGAGCACTCATCTGCAAGGTGTTGAACTGAACTACCCCGTAGTAGACAAACAAGCATACGCCGTGTTCAAGGCAGTGAAACAGTTCAGACCATACATTCTGAAGAATAGAACTAAAGTTATAGTCCCTCACCCGGTTGTTAGATCCCTTTTTGTTCAAAAGGAATTAGGAGAGCGGAGAGGGAACTGGGTTATGGATCTTCAAGAATATGATCTAGAATTCAAACCCGCTACTATCATTAAAGGGAAGAGCCTATGCAAATTACTTGCGAAACATCAGACAAAAGAAGAGCAGGATTGGGAAAATGAAGTTGAGTTGAATATGGTCGACGTATGCCCATTTTTCACAGCACCCAAATCATGGTACAGGGACTTAGTGCATTACATGCAGAGCGGATATCTACCTGAGCATTGGAGCTCCAAACAGAGAAGGGCGCTTCGCCTGAAATCGACATCTTACCAGATTATGGATGGCGTGCTCTTCAGGAGAAATTTTGATGGAATTTTTCTTAGATGCCTGGAAAGGGAGGACGCAGAAAAGGTCATCAAAGAGTTGCACGACGAATCTGTTGGAGGAAATTATTTCGGGGATACGACAACTCATAAAATACTAAGAGTGGGATATTATTGGCCCACTCTATTCCGTGATGCCCATGCGTATGCACAAAATTGTGATATATGTCAAAGAAGTGTTGGGAAGCTACCCAAGGCAGTGGGACCATTGCAGCCTATTATTATCTCAGAGCCCTTTGAACAATGGGGCATTGATGCCATTGGGGAGATAAACCCAAATTCTTCTCTACAACATCGATACATTATGACTGCTACCGACTACTTCACCAGATGGATGGAGGCTATCCCATTGCACAAGATCAATGAAGATGCAGTCATCAGCTTCTTGAGGGAGAACATCATAACCAGGGTTGGGATTCCAATTTCCCTTGTTTTTGATAATGCTTCCTATTTTTCGTATGTCAAGATAAATGAATTTTTTTATGAATGGGGAATCAAGTTGCACTACTCAGCCAATTATTACCCTCAAGGGAACAGATTAGCTGAATCGTCAAACAAAAAGCTCATTCGAATTCTAAAAAAGACTGTGATAGAAAATCAACGAAGTCGACATGTAGCTCTCCCAAATGCCTTATGGGACGATAGGGTGACTCCAAAGAATGCATTAGGGATTTCCCCTTTCGCTCTTATCTATGGCAATGAAGTTGTCCTCCTAATATCTTGCTCCCATCCTTACAGTTATCCCAAGCCTCTCGGGGTTCTGGTAGCCAAGCCTTGCAATCCAGGATTAATACCCTGCTTCAACTTGAAGAAGCCTGACAAAAAGCGAAAGACCGATTCCATCAACACCAAGACATAGTTAAGAGATGGTTCGATAAGAGGAAGTCCGGGAAAGAAGTTTTGAAGTTGGGGACTTAGTCGTGAAATGGGAACATAATCACGAAGGCAAAGGAATGCATACGAAATTCCAACATTTATGGGTAGGCCCATACCAAATTTCGGCAAAGATAGGCCCATCCACTTATAAATTGACAAATCTCAAGGGAGAAGAAGTAAACCTCCCTCTCAGTGGCCTCGCCCTGAAGCAATACTTTGCATATTCTCGCTGAGACTTTCTGTACATAAATAAAAATTTCTTTTATTGTTGCTTTAGCCTTTTGTTTGCTTTATTTTTGGCCATTTTGTTTATTTTCTTGCCATTTGAACCTTTGCACCAAGTTTGTTTTATGAAATCCCCTATGGTTGATTTTCTCATCAAAGATAGGTCTCTTAAAGAAATCTCACAACCCATGAATCTGGAACAATGCTCGAATAAAGTCAATCTATTTATTGTGCTCTTGCTGAATTTTTTAGAAGGAAGGAAGCCTCCTCTGGTAGCCACAATAATTCTGTCTAAATAGCAGAGACTGATGACCATCTTTAGTACTATCTTTGGGCTCCACCCACTCTCACACTTAAAGGCATCTCAAGAAGGCTATTGAAGTTGGACCCATGGAAAGTAGCACATCTCGAGGACATAGGGTATTGAAATGACTCCATGCTACAAAATTTAACAGCCAAAATGGCTTATGTTCAAGGGTCTGTTTTGCAAAGATTCTCGCCTCAATTAAAGCATGGCTGAGACAAAACCAAAGCATGTAAAATCAAGAATGTTGTCCAAAAGACGCAGCCAAAAATAGGCTCCTCTCCATCCGTGAGGCTTGATCAAAACAATAAAATCTCTAAACTCACACAAAAGGACATTATGGATTGAGGAGCCTAAATCAAAGATCATGTCCAAAGAAAATATTTCTAGAAGGCTCAAACAGCTAAGCTGTCCAAGGTACAAGCATCCAAAAGGATGCAAGCGGCATGGGAATGAGGAACAAGAGCAATAATGTCCATGAGAAAGTGTTGCAAATCTTGTGGAGTCTGAGAGAAGTAACCATCTGAAAGATGATCCTTCTAAAATGAATCCCATATGTTGGCCATTTGAGAGTTTTAAAGATGTCTCTGTCAAAGTTCCCCTTTTCCCCAATGGCTGGCAGGTAAAGTCCCTTCACAGAAATTCAAATGTTCAGCTGAATATTGCACATAAGATGGATGTCTTTTAACTAAGGTTTTGGATCATGGAGAGGATTTTTTAAGAGATCTGTGTTCGCCAGCGACTCACCAATTGTTGTTGCAGCAACATCCCCCCCAAAATTTTTGTACATATTGGGGCCCCTCCTTTATTTTTCTAAAAACACGGTTGAAAGAAGCCAATTCTCTTTTTTTTTCCTTTGTTTTCAAATGAAAATCCTGCTTTGATAATTTCGAGTTTTCTTCTTCTAAGGATAAAATTTGAATTGCGGAAAGCATTTGAGAAAGCCCCCCGCAGTTGCGGAAGTATTCGAGCTTCCCTTCCGAAACGGAGGAAGCCATTTCTATAAACTTCTCAAAAAAGGACTTAGAAACTTTTTTGAAGTTTGCGGAACCATTCACCAATCCGTCCCGAAACTGCGGAAGCCTTTAGGTTATCTTTCCGAAACCCTGCAGAGACTTAGAGATTTTTGCGAGTTGCGGGATCCTTCAGCCTATCTCTCTGAAACAACGGAGTCATTCGCCAATCCATTCCGAAACTGCAGAAGCTAATCACGAAGGATTTCCGCAACTTCGGAAGCACTCTCGAAGCCCGGCCGAGACTTAGAAAATTTTCAAGTTGCGGGAGCCTTTTGCGGAAGCATTCGCGAAACCCTCCCAAAATTGCGTAATCATTCGCCAATCAGTCCGAAACCGCAGAAGCTAATTACGAAAGACCTTCACAACTACGAGAACATTTATGAATCTCCACCGAAAGACTTGACTTCTGCGGAGCAGTTCGACTTATCTTTCCGAAATGGCGGGAGTCATTCACAAATATTCCTCGAAAAGCCGCCAAATGACTTAGTCTCTTTTGACAAAATCGTAAGTTTCTCTCTCAAAGCTGCGGAAGCATTCGCGGAAGCCTTCCGAAACTGCAGAAACGTCTACTTTATCCTCCCGAAATCCCGTGGAACGCTGCTCAGAAGACTTAGACTTTTGGTTCAACTTGCGGGAGCCATTCTCCAATTCCCTTCGAAACGGCAGAAGCCTTCGCTATATCCTTCCGCAATGGCGGGTAGAATTCATGAGTTCGTCCCACAAGTGGCGGTTGCGTGCGCATATCGAGACTGCTTGATGTGACCATGACGTACAAATATTAAAGCCCTGTTTTAAATACACCACCCACCATATTAAACCCCGCACATGCCCAACTTGTTTAAATAAACGGTGGGGGTTTGGGTCGACCACACTATTATTTTGATGATTAACAAATGCTGTTGGAACACAGCATCAGACCGCTCCAGCTCGACTCGTTCCCCCACGTCCGTGTCCACCTCATTCAACCATCTTCATAGTGCTAGGTAATATTTTAACCGTTGTTTTTGTCCCTTGTTTACATCAAGTTACCCTTGAGATTATCTTTTTTACCCATCCATAGCATGGCCGTATGACATTATTTGTTTATTTTTAAAACCGTTGAAGCTCCGTAGTTTCACAGCTCTCCTGAAGCCATCGTTTCTCCACCCGCTATATTTCAAGAGTCGTCACCCTCATTTAAAATCCAAGCCGACCACACAGCGTATCATAAATCTCACTACTAGCGGTGGTGGTCGAATGGGATCCCTCGTCTTTTGATGACTATGTCTGGCCCCTGGTTTCGTCATAATATCACTTCATTCCGAGATCACCCGTTGTTAAACGTTCAAAGTGCAACCATGGAAGACACCCTCTCTCCTAGGGCTAGACCAAGAACAGATTGTTTCCACGGCATATACTTATTCTTTCGGGAACATTCCAAAATTTCCCCCCTTAAGATAGCCAAATCTCAGAACTATGCTTCTTGCTTGGAATGGTCTATTTTGCTTTCCCAACAGGCAACATCTTAATTTGTTTATATATCCCATTAGCATGTTAAAATGGTGTTGCTCTTTGTTAGAATCTCATAACAGTTTGCATATTTTATAATGACTTGTATTTGGTTGCTGGCAGGGATAAGTCAAGATGCCAAAAGGTGGTAGGAAGAAGGCTAAAATGACAGAACCTGAACTAGTGCCACTTAGGACTGAAACCATGTTTTAGGATACTAAGTGCACCACCGGTATTCCTTCTGAAATTTGTTGGGGCGACATTTATAGGATGATCCAGGACCAAGATATCCCGGATATGTTGCTTGAAGAAGGGCATATTTATCTCAACATTAGAACTTCGGACATAGCTAAAGCTTCTACCCGCCCTAAGTTGTTCCCATGTTCTGAAGTAATCGGGTGGATACTCAAACATACTAATATAGAGACAAGGGTATTACATGACAGCGGGAAAATAGCCATCGCCTCATTCCACCCAGCATATCTTGCCACAGCCTATAAATTCCCACGTCCCCAGCAAGCCCTGAGTGATGAATGGTTGGGTTAGATGAACAATATTGAAATGGCCAAAAAATTGTTGGTCGCATGCAAGCACTTAAGAAAGAGAGGTAATGACGAGTATGATGTGTAGAATCTAAGACCTCCTTTCAGGTTAATCGCCCTGATGTTGTGCAGAATCTTCGGTATGCCCGATGGCACTGTATACAAGATACAGTGGGTTCCCATCGTCCACTTCGTGGCATTTAAAGGAACTATGTTTGACTAGGCTACCATCCTATCAGATAGTTTGGCATCAATGGTGGTTCCTGCAAACGAAGGTCTGGCCTTAAAAAAGGCAGAATTTTACATGTCTTCATATCTTATTGATTGTGTTTTTGCCAAGCTATCTTTTCCCAGCTTAGGTTTCACGTGAGATAAGGCCAACACCCCGGTTTACACTGCATTCAAGATGATATGGGCTCAAAACTACAAACCCAGCTATAAGCTCATCTGTGAGGGGTTCATCATGCCCCTATATGAGCAAATATTCAAGGAAGAGCCCAACTGTCTGTCGGAGAATGCTATGGAGGTCCTTGAAAACTATGGAGATTTTTATTTTTCAGAGCAAGGCACCTACCTCAGAATGTTTGGAGGGACCAAAGATCCATATATTCTGCCGAGGTATGCTACTGACTATGTATTCCTCAAGGAGGCGGTGAGGCAAATTTTCCTGGATGGAATTGGAGCAGTGCTTAACAAGCAGCATAAAGCTTCTTTCCCCCCTCTACCTTTCTGCATAGGAGCTTACAAATTCTCAGGAATTGCATCAGCTGAGGAGTTAACGCAAGAGCTGAAAGCTTTCCACTTTGGTGAAGTTATTTTCCATAGGAATGATAGGCGGGGAAAAGTCACCGAACACTGCAAAGAAATTCATGCTCATTTCGAGTACGCCCATTATCGTAATGCCGAGGAAGAGGCATTCAGAGGCATCAACAACATGACTGGGTTGCAGGTTTGTCGCCAAGGTAGTAGAGCAAGCTCTAGCTTTACCAAGGCCCAAAAATCCATCCTGCTGAAAGAGAAAGAAGCAGATGATGCCCGAGCCCAAGAAGAATAGAGGTTAAAAGAGGAAGCAAGGTTACTACAAGAGGCTGAAGTTGCAAGAGTGCAGCAGGAAGTTGAGGTGGCGAGAGTGCAGCAAGAAGCAGAAAGTGAGAGGCTGAGGAATCCCAGTAGCAGAAAGAGGATGAAGATGAAAGGCAGTAGAAAGCTGAAGAATAAGAGAGAAGGAAACAAGCTGAAGTAGGGCGGGAAGCGGAAGAAGACCTCAAAGCGGTTGAAGATGCCCAAGCAGGAGACCCCGGTGCCCAAGACATGAAGATAGACGGGCCTCAAGTAGGAGTTTCCGGCTCTCAAAATGTGGAGGCGGACCCAACACAAGCAGGTGCCTCTGGTACCCAAAATGTGGGAACAAATCCAGCTCAGGTAGTCCAGACCCCACCCGCGGAAGCAGAAATAGATATTATAGATCTCCCAATCGTCCTGTATACTCCATCGGAAGAGCATACCGTGTCCAGATGGAATGAATTTGTCTATGATAAGAAGAGGAAGGCTATGGTCCTTAAATCAGATGAGAGGATAAAGAGACTCTTCCAAGAAGATATTGTCACTCACTGGGAAACCACAGTAATGCAGAACACAAAAAAGGATCCTTTAGCTATTGCATCCACCTCTGTAGAGACAGCAAGAGCAACGCTGGATAACGTGGATGATATAGTTAAAGAATTTGAGACAACTAAGAGGAGAGATCACATGCTACAACACACTGTGGCCAATGAGAAATCCTACAGGGATCTCGTGGTGAATAGGTATAATCGCCTGTCTGTTGAGCATAAAGAGCTGTCAGACAAGTATAACCAGCTAGAAGTAGAAAAGGAAAGCATGACAGTTTAGATGATGATCTTAGAAGCAGAAAAGATTGATGCAGAAACTAAAGTATCTGATCTAGAGGCAGATAAGCAAGTATTGGTTGAACAGTTAGAGCAAGCAGAGAGCAGAGTGATGGACATGTCTCCTTTCCATGAGCTGTCCTGTGGCATCCTAAGGCAAATCCATGACATGCAAGAACTAATCACTGAGGAAGTATGCAAGCTCAAGGCCATGGTGGTTAGATTGGAAGAAGTTAATATAGAAGCCAATAGACTTAAAGATAAACATACTTGAGTTAAGGCAAATATATTGAGCCACATAAAATGGAGAGAAGGAAAGGTAGACTTCCCCAAACATCTCCCATTTAAATCTAAAGATTGTTTTAATGAACATGTAGCCCTATTGGAATTTTGCAAAAACTGTGGCATTAAGCTAATGGCCAAGATCCAAGGGACAATGGATAAAAGTAACAGGCTTTATCAAAGAATCCATGAAGTGCATGACAAATGCAAGTTGAGTTTCCCTCAATCCCTTGATGATTTCTTAGGAAAAGAGCAACGTTTAGCTAACCTAAAGGAAGAGCTGGGCATCCAAATGGAATATGTGAAAATGATTGATGTCCTAGCCATTGATGATCTCCAACAATACATTGGGATGTCATCAATACACAGTCATCCGCTTAAGGAAATACACCAAGCAGCAATAATGGAAATTCAAGGTATCGGAGCAGAGCTTGGAAAATACGTAACTTCTCAGAAAATCTTGTTCCCTGCTTCAACAAATGTAGTTATAAGGGACACTGGTGTCTGGTACAGTTACATTGCTGAAGAAGAAAAGAACGCAGGAGTAACAGCCAGTCCAGGTGTTTCTCTTCCAGCAGCAGCAGAGGTAACATACAACCCAAATGCTCCTATCCCAGACGCAGCAACAATTCCAGCTGGCTCGATTTCCTCTTTTCCAGCAGCAGCAACAACAACAGCTAGTTCGAGTGTTTCTTCCCCATCTAGAGCGCCTGCCCAAGAATGAATGCGCTAATTTTCGAGAATTAATTCCTATATTTTGTATTTTAGCTTTCATATGTATAAACATGGAGATATGGGATAGCTGTCCTGCCTTTTATTAGATAATTTTTTGTTTAAAAGGGAGGTCACATTTTTGTTTGTTATAAGGGGAAAAGTTTGTAGGTGACAAGTGTAAAGGGCCAGGTGGCAGCCCAAAGGGCATTTTGTAATATTATAAATAGAAGTTAGGAAGGAATGTAGAGGGACTTTTGGCAGGGAATTATTTTCTAGACCTGTACGAGCTATCTTGCACATGTTTTAAGAAAATAAAATCTTCTAATAAGAGCCTCGAGAGGACATTTTGCATGAGAATGGAGATTGGATGCATTGTGGATTATTCCTGTGTCTGCTATACTTTGTTGTGAGATCTTTATTACTGTCTTGAACTATTTCATTGTATTAAATGATCTTGCTTCTCTCTTTGCAAATGAATTCTCTCTTTCATGAGTAATGAAACGTATTATATTTAATTAGAAGATATCTTCTGATATCTTTTATCTTTGTTGTAGCTTTATCTTTAAGATTTAATGGCTGTCTGTTCATTCTTTAAGATAACTCCTACAGTTCGTTGCTCATGCTTTAAATTCGCTCCTTGCAGGGATAGTTAGATTCATTTCAGTTTTAGACTTAGATCTGTTTTTCCAGTTTTGCATTTAGATTAAATTTAGACTAGGCACTTGCATATCATTATAAAATATAAAATCAAAAGAACGGTGGATCGGGCCATAACCGGTATAATTGGAATAAAACTCCAAACCCATGGTTTCCGGAGCCGCTAACTGGACGGATTTCCTATACCAAACGGTAGATAATCTAATTGGGATAATCTATCGGGGAGAATCCCTTTATGATTGATGCTGCGATCTCCGAGGCATCAAGAAGTTCAAAGTCCAAAATCGGGGTATTACATTTCCCCTCCCCTTAATTTTTGACCGTCCTCGTGTGATGAACCTTCAATAATTAATTAATGCAAATACATGAGATATCAGAAATAATAGAACAGAATCACTTTTATATTGATCACGGGCCACTTCGAGGGGCAACCCTCCTTTGAGCAAGCTTAATACAATTAACTTCACGGTGCCTTCAATGACCTCAACATACACTTATATACTAAGTCTATGCCCAATACTATGAGTCAAAACCATGGGACATATAATACTATGGGATTACTTACAAAGCATATGCGTCCAATACTATGGGTCAATACTATGGGCTAATATAAACTACAGATCAACAAATACTACGGGACGACTTACAAAGCATATGCATCCAACAACAATATACTAATATAGTAAAGAGAAGGGTTGACATAGGTTCCTAACATCCCCTCTCCCTTAGAAAAAGTTTTGTCCTCAAAGCTTTGGTTGGAGAAATTGTTGCAGAATCTGAAGGAGTGGTTCTCCGGTAGCATCCTCGGGTTGCATTTCAGGCCACTGACGCCTTTGGAGTGTCAAGGAGGATTGCTTAGAAGGCTATAGATGAAGAAGAACCCCGTCAGCTGCGTGGAAATTGCGCTCAGAACGGTGCTGATCAGCTTGTTGTTTCAAGCAAATTCTGGCCATGTGAAGATTGTCCTGCAGAATGAGAAGAATCGGATCGCGGTTTCGAAGAACCAAGTCAATTTCTTGAACTGGGGAGCTGCTAAGGGTGTATGGAAGAAGAACTGACGGTGTTTTTCCATAGACTGCTTCATATGGTGTCCTTTGAGATGTGGTGTTGTACCACCAGAGCGCTGCTAGGAAATCCATAGAAATAGTTGGCCAACGCTGTGTAGGGATGGTCAAGGGTTTGAGAAATCCTGAAAGGAGTGTCGTTTCACCCTTGTTGACTTGGAAAGTATCATCGTCAGCCACCATCTGTTGAATTGTCATTTTTAGTCCCTGCCAAAAGAAGTTACATTGTTCCCGGTCATACATTTTGCAGAACCTAGAGTGCCCTATTGATGAAGAAGCATGGAGTTCATAGAAGAGAGAGCCCTGTTGAACATATTGCAACCAATTTGGAACAAGCAGAGAAACAACTGTAAGAGAAACTGGGTCGTCAATTGTGCAAGAAGGATCATCTTCCACCATATTGTCCTTACCCTTCTTGTAAGTGATCACATAGGGATAACCCATGAGTTGGATAACCCATTTCAGGTGTGTTGGAGAGGAGACCCATTGTTCCAGAAAATTTTCCAGACTCGGGAGATCAGTCTTGATGCAGAAATAATTCCCCAATAGGTATGGCTACCACTTCTGTACTGCATGCAAAATAGCCATCATTTCCTGCTGAGAGGTAGATATGGCTAAATTCTTACAGGAAAGGTCTCTTGAAGGCAGCAAGCGCATTGGTTCAGCAAAGATACCTGCATATCTATCCAAGGAAGTAATGGAGACTGTTGATGGGTGCATCTGAATGGAATTGAGCTGAGCGATGACACCATGTGAATTCTTCTTAAGGATTTTTTTCAGGCGATGTGAACTGATGATGCAGAGAGACCCTGGTTGTAAGCCCATAAATTTGTGTTGTGCCCCATTGACTTTAAACTGCATCCAAAGTTCAGCAAAATCCCATAAGATGGGGCCAAGTGTGCGTAACCATTGAACGCCCAAAACCACATCACATCCGTCTAAGGACAAGGCAAACATGTCAGAGCGTAGGTTATAATCTTACATAGAGATACGCACATTGTGACACTTCCCCTTGCAAGGTAAGGTGCCCCCATTGGCAACCATGACTTCAAAGTTGGAGCAAGGATGGACAAAACAATCAGTCTTTTTAGCAATCCGAGGGTCAATGAAGTTATGAGTGCTACCAGAAGCAATGAGTATGGTAAGAGGGAGCTTCTTGAAGTATCCCTTGACCCGCATTGTTTGTGGGGTGGTCACGTAGGTTACAGCATGGAGAGAGATCTTGGGTGGGTCGTCCTGAGATGGGGTGTCAACAGGCGGGTGTTGAATGTCGACCTAATCATCTATTGTATCTGTAGCTTCTTCACCACGTTCTAAGGCAAGCGGAGAATCCACATACAAGAAATAGAGCTTTTGTTGAACACATCTATGTCCCCAATTGAATTTCTCATCACAATTATAGCAAAGCCCTTTTTCTCGGCGTGCCTGCATTTCTATTTCAGACAAATGCTTGATAGGAGTTGGTTGAAGAGAAGGCATGATGGGAGGTCGTTGGGAACCCATATTTATGAAGGGAACAAAGGTGGCTTTGGAGCGTTGTTGAGCTACGATCTTGTCCTTGGCCAGCTTAGCCAACCCTAGGACTTCCATCATTGTGTTGGGACAAAAAAATTTGACCTCTGAACAGATTTCATCCTTGAGACCACTGATAAAACAACTCCTGTAGAATTCATCAGACAATCCTTCTGTGTGATTGGCCAATTTCTCAAATTTTGTCTGATACTCTCTCATTGTGCCAATTTGGTGAAGTTTAGTGAGTGCTCCTGTGAAATCATGAAAAGCACTAGGACCAAATCGTGGCAAAATGAGTTGGCAAAAATCTGTCCAGTTTGGCTTGGGATGAGCTTTGATGTACCAATGGTACCATTGAAGGGTTTCCTGTTCCAAATGAAAGGATGCAAGTGGAACTTTCTGGACATCAAAATTATTATGCAGACTGAAATATTGTTCTGCTCGGTATATCCATCCAGTCGGATTAGTACCATTGAAGCAAGGAAAATCAAGCTTCGGCCCACGAAAATTGCTGGAAGAAGAGAACCCGGTGGCTGCAAAAGATTCTCGCTGTCGGTTATTGTTCATGGCTGAATGCTGAAGATGGAGGCTAAGAAATTTTTCATCCAGATCTTGGAGTTTGGTTTGGATGGCTGCAAGTGCTTCCTCCATGGTGTTTTCTCCTGCACGAGTGACAACCATAACCAGGTTTTTTTTTTTTTTTTGGTTGAATGGGTAGAAAAACACAAACAGAAGCTGATTTAGTAAAGGGAAATTTGGTTTGGGGAATCAATCTGATGGGTAATTGGGGTTTGACTAGATTTTGGACAATGTCGAAAGGACAAGAAAGAAAAAAGGGGGATTTCAAAAGCGGGGAGATAGAATGATAAAATTTGGCAGATAGGGACAAAGAAGTAGAATTAAGAAAGGAATTATGTGGTAAAATTTGAAGGTGATTGGGTGAAATCTGAGGAAGTTATGGCAAACCCTAAAAATAGACAAATGTGGGATTTTGGGCTTTGGGGAGAGGAATTGGGGATAGGGTCCTCATGAATGAAAGATGCAGAATGGAATGACAGGGGTTTCTCGAAAATTTCAAGGGAAACAGAGTGAAAACAAGGGAGATATGGAGAAAAAACTGAATTTTATACTTTTTTTTTAGAAATGGATCGGCAATAGCGGCGCGAAAGGGATCTGAAACAGATGGATCTACAACGGAGAGGAAGGGATCGAAAATGGTTGGATCTGAAACTTCGACTGGATCTGGAACAAATTCAGAATAGATCTGAAACGGCTGGATCTGGAACAGAAGTGGTCGACAACAGTTCAACTGAAAATAGATATGGACCCCAGGTAGGTGTGGCTTCCTAATAGTTCAGGGGTTTCACTCAGCCACCAATGCTATCTGACGGCTTGCGTATTAGGGCAGTACCCCTCACTCCACGGATCAGGTAAAACTTATAACCGCTTTGCCACAAACGACATCTCTTGGTTTACCTCACAGGTGGAAACTAGTCAATCAGGTAGGGGTCGTTGCCCTTTTCGCTGGCAGGTCCTCTCAATGGGTCAGCTACTTCGGGGTTCCTGTGGTACTCCTCACGATGAGTTTTAGGGATTATGCCCAATTACTTCCTACAGTTAAGCGGATAGGGATTATTCCCAAATCCGAACCTGCAATAGATGCAAAAAAAAAAATTGGCAAAAATTTCACCCAGCGAGCCCAAGAAAGTGCTCTGATACTAGATGTGATGAACCTGCAATAATTAATTAATGCAAATACACGAGATATTAGAAATAATAGAACAAAATCACTTTTATATTGATCACGGGAAACTTCGAGGGGGCAACCTCCTTTGAGCAAGCTCAATACAATTAACTTCACGGTGCCTTCAATGACCTCAACACACACTTATATACTAAGTCTATGCCCAATACTATGAGTCAAAACCATGGGACATATAATACTACGGGACGACTTGCAAAGCATATGCGTCCAATACTATGGGTCAATACTATGGGATAATATAAACTATGGATCGACAAATACTACGGGACGACTTACAAAGCATATGCGTCCAACAACAATATACTAACATAGTAAAGAGAAGGGTTGACATAGCTTCCTAACACCTTGGTGTTATATAGTTTTGCAGAAAAACAAAAAACATTATAAGAAAATACAGTTTGTGTCAAATATTTCTTCGAACAGGAAAGGGTATGCTTCTCGCATTTCCCTTTCCATTTCCCAAGTAGCCTCTTCAAGCTTATAGTGCTCCCATTGTACTTTTACCTGGACAATGGTTCAATTCGAAGTACCACTTCTTTCTGATCCAATATGCATATAGGATATGTCTGTAAGTCTTCTTCTGATTCCACCTGATTCACATGCCAATTTACAATATAATTAGGATCATATACATATTTCTTCAACAATGAAACATCAAACACATCATGTACTTTAAAATTTGCTGGTAAAGCTAACTGATAAGCAACAGGTCCTACTCTAGCAAGTATTTGGAAAGGACCACAAAAATCTTGGTGCAAGTTTGGAAACCTTTCCTAGGCTCAAAGAACTTTTCTTTGCTTTCACCCTTAGGAATACATGATCCCCAACTTGATATTCTGTATGTTCTCTAGGCATATCAACATAGTTTTTCTTCCTGTCTTGGGTGGTTTTTAAGTTTGCTTTTACTTTTCTGCAGAATGTTTTCTAGTTTAGCTAACATTTCAGGACCCATCACAATCCAATTTACCGGATCATCCCATGTCATAGGGGTTTTTCATGTTTTTCCGTACAAAACTTCGAAGGGACTCATTCCTACAGAAGTTTGGTACCCATTGTTGTAGCAAAATTCAGCTAAGTGTAGGTAGTTTTCCCACTGCTTCGGATTGTCCATGACATACAAGCAAAGCATGTCCTCTGGGACTTGGTTCACCCTATCGGTCTGTCCATCTGTTTGACGATGGTAGGAGGTACTAAAACTCCGTTTAGTCCCCAAACCTGTAAATAAATCCTTCCAAAAATGTGAAGTGAACTTTGTATCTCGGTCGGATATAATCACCTTGGGACTTCAATGGAGTCAGAAGACTTCTTTCATGAAAAACTCTACAATGTTTATTGCTTTAAATTTTGATTTGACTGGTATGAAGTGAGCTTCCTTAGTCAACTTTTCCACCATAACCATGATGGCATCATGTTGCTTATTATTTTTAGTAAACTCGATGATAAAATCCATAGAAATGGTCTCCCATTTCCATTATGGTACTAGTATAGGCTGTAACAAACCAACTGGATGTTGATTTTCCACTTTCACCCACTGACAGTCCATGCATTTTGTGATGTACTCAACAATCTCAGATTTCAATTTGGGCCAATAGTGCTATTTTTTAACAGTTGTTATCATTTTCTAATAACCTGGATGATCATAATATGGTCTTTTGTGAAAATCATCTAGGATTAATTGTTTTAATTATGCCTGATCTAGTATGTAAAGTCTATTTTTAAACAACAGCAGTCCATCCTTGGATATGCTGTAATTTGTCGCTTGCTATTCTGAATTTCTGTAATACACTTTTGTCTCAGATTCATATATTTTTGGTCTTTTTCAGCTGTTTTCCAGATCTGTGACATTAAATCAGATTGAAAACTGTTAACCGAAGCCATAGTTAGTAGGTGCATGCGTTTACTAAGTGCGTCGGCTATTTTATTTTCTTTTCCTTTAATATGATGAATTTCAAAGTCAAACTTGCTTAAGAAATCCAACCACCTTGCTTGCCTCCCATTCAGATTTGGCTATTCAAAAATGTATTTCATCCCAATGTGGTCAGTTTTAAGTACAAACCTTTTTCCAAGAAGGTAATTTCGCCACATTCTTAAAGCATAAATTATGGAAGCTAGTTCTAAATCATGCATTGCATAGTTTACTTCATGCGTCTTTAACTTTCTATATTCATAACCCATTACCGAACCATCTTGCGTTAACACGCCTCCCAATCCTTCCTTGCATGCATCTGTGCATACCACAAAACCTCTATAGGGATCAAGCACTTTTAGAATAGGAGCGGAAATAAGTAACTGTTTCAGCTTCGCAAAACTTGCTTCACACTTGGCTGTCCAAAGAAACTTGACTTCATTTATCTAAAGGGATGTGATAGGATGAGCCACTTTCGAAAATCCCTCAATGAATCTCTGATAGTACCCGGCTAATCCCATAAAAGAGCGGACATCACTTACATTTTTGGGAGTAGGCCAGCTCATTATGGCCTTGATTTTGTGGGGATCCACCGCAATACCTTGGGCTGATATAATGTGACCCAAGTATTGTATTTGGTCCTTGTAAAAATCACAATTGGATAAGTTTGCATAAAGTTGATTTTCTATTAGATCTTGCAGCACCAACCTTAGGTGTTCCTCATGCTCACTTTCGTTCTTTGAATATATGAGTATGTCATCAATAAATACTATAACAAATTTATCCAGGTACTTGCTGAAAACATTATTCATCAAGTACATAAACGTGTCTGGTGCATTCGTCAAACCGAATGGAATCACCACAAATTATTAATGTCTATAACGAGTACGGAAAGATGTCTTATGCACATCTTATTCTTTAATTCTGATTTGATGATAACTCGAACTTAGATCAATTTTTGAAAATATAGTAGCACCACCAACTTGATCGAACAGATCGTCAATCCTTGGCAAGGGATACTGATTTTTTATAGTTACTTTGTTCAGCTGTCTATAATCTATGAACAGTCGCAATGTGCCATCTTTCTTCTGTACAGAGATCACCGGTGCTCCCCACGAGGATACACTCAGACGGATATAACCTTTTTCCAACAGCTCCTGCAATTGTGCTTTCACCTCTATCAATTCAAGAGTACTCATCTGATAAGGTGACTTCGAATTTGGTATCGTTCCCGGGGATAGGTCTATTGTAAAATCCAATTATCTTTTGGGTGGTAACTCAGGAATCTCCTCGGGGAACACATACTCAAATTCATCGAAAACATGATGTTTTGTGAAAACTGAAATTTCACTTTCTAATTTTCGGTCATGTGGACAACGTAAAGTTTACACCCCTTTTGTGCATTTCTTTTTAGTTGAAGAGCGAAAATTTCCCTTAATTTCATTGCTCTTACTATCCCTTGAATCTTTTCAGGTTGTCCAACATCATTCATAAAAGTGACAGACTTGTGATAACAGTCTATAATAGCCCTATGTTTTTCCAGCCAATCCATACCGATGAGCAAATTGTACGATCCCAATGGAAAAACGTTTAAATTTTCACTAATGTAAGATTCGTTAATCTTCAAAGAACATTGATTCACTACTTCAACAACTTTTCTTTTTGTTCTCATGGCCATTTGGACCAGCCAAGGCTACATGTTATTTTTTTTACTAAGTTTGCATGACTCACAAAGTTTTGGGTCTAAATAACTTTTACATGTGCCAAAATCAATCAATATAGACACAGTTGTCTAGGAAATCATACCTTCCATCTTGATTATAGAAGCTTGATTTTATGCTTGACGGTTGTTCAATGCAGCATAGATTTTCGGAACCCGTGCTATATCTTGCACTGTAGAAGCCTCTTGAAGGTTTTGCATTGATCTGTTTTGTTCTTTCTTGTGAGGACAGTCATACCATCTATGATTTCCTCCGTAGCCCCAACATTGGAGTGGGGGCTTAAATGGTGTGGCTTCTGGTTGTGCTTTCAGTGCCAAACTTCTTAATGGGTTGAACAAATTTGGATTGTGGTTTGCTGACCTCAAACCTGTTACTGAAAGGTGCCCACGCAACTTGGTTTCTAAAATGGTTGGGCTTATGACCCTTCTTCCTAGTTTTAGATATGGTTTTCTTCTTTTCATTCCACTGCTTGGATACTTCAGCCCTGTTTTGTCTTTATTCAGAACAAAACCTAGCCTTTCTGAATTCATCTTCCAATGTCTTTGGATCATCAAACTCTATCTGGTCCTTGTAACCAAACGGTAAACAATTCAGGAACCGCTGAATTCTGACTTTTTCATCTTGTATGTACGGAACGTACTTGAGCAACTCTAGAAATTTGTTGATCAATTACTCCATGGTCTGCTGTCCCAGCTTTAGGTCATATAACTCTTTTACTTTTTTGTCAAAGTATATTTCAAACAGGTACTTCTATTTGACGAATGTTGCAAAGGATTTCCACTTCACCTTCTTCTCGTTCATAGATCGGGTAAGCTTGAGATCATCCCACCAAGCCGAAGCTTTTCCTTGCAGATTGAAAACAACAATCCTAGCCTTTAAGATACTGGAATAATCGAAAATGCATAAATATTTTTCCATGTTCCTTAGCCACAGTTCTGCTTCTTCTCCTATTTTAATTTCTCCATTAAAAGTATGAGGCTTGATTTTTCTCAATTCTGAGTGTAGTTGATTTACCTTTCCAATTTTCTTTTTCTTCTTGGGAACATATTATTCAGAATGTTCGCCATGTGACTCTTCATCCCTGGCATCCATATTATAGCTTGCAGAATTTCTTGGAGCTGTAGTCTTAAACTTTGAATTTCTTTTCGTGACTGATTTTTTTGCATCTTGTTCCTCTGGTGTTGGAAGGTGACTGTTTTCCTTTTCAGTCAACATTTGTAGCATTATGACATTTATTTCTTGATGTTCTTCAAATTTTTTAATGTTGTCTTCTTTAATGCTGATTAGTTCAACCTTCAAACTTTTGACTATTTCCATCATCTCGCTAGATGTGGTCGCTCCTTGTGTTGAGTTCTGATTTTTCTCCTGCCCACTGGCCATTTATCCTCACTGACTAGATGTTTCTATAGCCAACCGTCCTTCCTGTTCCGCATAATTCATTTCTTCCACTTACCATTTCAGCCACTGTGTTGTCTAAGTGTGGTCAACAACTGTTTGTTATAAGTAATAAACAACAATGTAATTATATAAAAAAATTACAAACCAGTACGCTATAGGAATTTTAGTAATTTATTTCAAATTAAAACACAGCATTCGCGCAAGTGAGCCTAAGGTCCTAGTGTAGAGACCGTGCTCTGATACCAATTTGTCATGTCTCTTCTACACTATTTTTTTTTTGTGTAAAAGATACTAACCAATCAAACGAATGTGGAAATAAACATATTAGCTATTGTTACAAGCTACTTAGTAATAATCTGAAAGAATGTGCATTAAACATCATTATTATTCTATCGCTTTTCAAACAAGTGCCAACCATGGCAATGTGCTTGTATGACACTGCGTTAGTTACCAAATCAAGTGTAGTGCCCCTCTATCCGGAAGGGCACCGAAGTTCTAGGTTTTGAAATCATGTTTTGTAACCAGCTCCTACGGAGTTGTTTTTCCTTCTTTTTATTTCAATAATAAATAAGTATCATTATGCTTTCGTTATGCTAATTTTCTGCATAATTTTAGTGATTAGAAAATGTCTAGCAGCATACAGTGCACCTACATATAGTAATTTTAACAACATACATATAATTGTAATTTCTTGCATAATACTCATTATATTGAAATATAAATCATTTTTCTAACTACCAGTAGAATACCTGGACCGATGTAGGTTGTAGATTTCCCCTATCGACTTCGTAGATCCTTTGGTCCAAGCCTTAGTAACCAAAAATAGATGATCCACCCTGCCGACCAGCTTTTATCATGTTGGCCCTAGGAAACCGACGGGTTTCCTAGCCCCCGAGCCCACAGACCAATAATCCCGACAACATCTTTCCTTAGTACCTTTCCATAATTCAAGAGTAATTTTTCCTTGAGTTAACCCCACCTCATTCTTTTGAGTTTCCCACCTCCTCAAAGATTCGAGTTATCCCCTTCCTTGGCATTCCTCCTTTTTCTCAAAATACTAAGTGTACTTCTCCCAAAAACCCCCCTGACTACTTCGTTCAATCTTCCCTTTATAGAAATTTTCGTCCTTCATAAATTCATAACTTCCTTGTCACTCCACCGCCCTAGCTGTCATGGTTTTTGGAAGTATAAATCATTAATGCAACACCCTTTTCAAGGTAAAATGATTATTATATATTATTTTAAATCATCCAAGTTTTTTTTCTCGAGCAGTGGAATTATTGAATTTTCTAGTTTTAGATTTGAATTCCTTTTGTTTAATCGAAACAAGATAACTATGACTTATATTTAAATTCCCAAGACAATTTTAAATAATATTAAAATCATTCCACCGCTTAGTTAAGTGTTTTGAAAAATAATATATATATATATTGTGTGGCCTTTCAAGATGGGAAATGGCATAAGTCTTAAATGTTTGTACCCACATCTCGACTCAAAACTAAATGTTCTAACTTGTAATAAATTCTAGTAATCATATCGTATAGTTTATTGTTAAATCGACTTTATTCATTAGTTTATTGTTAATCTTATCGTATAGTAATCATATCCCTCGTATCTCCTTTATTTTATTCATTAATTTATTGTTCTATTATTTTTCAATTAACATGAAAACAAATCCAATTACTTAATAATTTATTTAAACAAATCTTTTAATTTACTTGGAATGATTATGTCAATTACTTAAATGAATAATCTATTTAATAAATTATTCAATCCACTATGCTTTATAAAAATGATTATTATCCTTTTTTTATTATTATTTAAATAATAATAATAATAACAATAATAATTAATAATAACAGTAATTAAATTAATTGTGAATAGTAATTAAAAATATTTATTTGTTTAATCGATAAGTGTCAACATGGTACCTCTGTGTATTAATAATGAAATATACTTAATGGTTTAATTAATCACGATCAACAATTATATAGTACACTCTTCTAGTATTAATGTTTAACTATTATACTTCATATTGAAGACACCTTCACTTGAGGATACTCACAATTAACGACACTTATTTTAATTGTTCATTACAATGTTTACATACTAAGACTAATTAACTTATTTTACACATTAGAACTTGATAATCTTTTATTAATTAAGTCATTCACTAAATACTTAATTGAGTTATCTATGAAAACTTATAACATTGTTAAATCTTGATAAGTATGTTGTAAACCCATATTATCGTGCATGTACAAAATGTGCATGCGTGGCCAGCGTATGCACAAGAAGGACATGTACTATAAACATATGTCATATTTCCTATGCATAACAGCTAATGAATACTAATAATACTTTATGCAAACTAAACAAGTATACATTTATCATAACATTACTAAAACATCATCGGTTATTTTATTAGTTAACCTTTAAGATTTCATTTCATTATTTTTATGATTACATCAGTCCAATCAATCAATTACAAGGAAGGGTACCTACTACCACTAAATCAAAATCGAGCAATACCCAACCCTCAACAGTACTAACTAACATATCCTCCCATCCTAACCTACGTCCACATCCTCCCTATCCTTCCTCTGCTAGTATAAAAAGTTGATTCCAACTATACTGACCTGACCACATAGAACGTGAGAGCGGTAGCGTCGGCTAACTAGCGGACCTAACCTCTCCTAGCAGGAATCCGACCATCGTCATCACAACAACTTGGGGAGCGTGTCTCAGCACAGCCCTCCCACGACCTCGGGTATCATAGAAACATAGGGTGGGCAATACATCCATCCCTCTCAACATACTGGGTCTACGCCCTTATCAACTCATACTTTGTTGCTATCGATATTATTGGTTTGTGTCATCGTATCATCAACTTTGGTAAAAAAGGCTCTTTGCAAAATAGGTACTATACCATACTTCGTATCAGGTATCTGACTATTACATAGCCCCGGTGTTCTGCAGATTAGTACTTTGCAGCCATACATTTATAACAATATTTCCATTCTATCATCGTCTGATCCATATTGTCAACATCATTTATTTCATCACATAAAATCATTAAATCGATCACAGCATAAATACCACATCATATATATCACATTTCATCCAGGACGATTATTAAACATATACTGTCATTATGAAATAAAAGAATCTCGTGATAACTACAACATAGTAACCACATAAACCAAATAACATCATAACATCATAACCGTAGTATCAGCATGGGCACAGTAACATCCTAAACATAGTAGCAACATATAATCATGTCTAAACATGCCGAGAATATAGTTCACTCTGTCTAGCTGAGTCGAACAGATAATAAGAAAATAAAGTGAAAGGTGTCTAACTCATAAACACGCCTAGTCAAAATATGGGGCGTTACATACACCCACCCTTCAGGAAACTTCGTCCCGAAGTTATGGTCATAATAATGCAGGGAAAATCTTGATGCCTAACCTCTTCATTCTTGCAAGTAGAAGGTGTTGGCCATACGTGTCCTACTTAGCCTTGACTTGACCAACTATGCCGATATTATCTTATGTTTCTATATCTTTAATACCCTAATATGTATTCTAATAATTAAAGAGACATTTAGATTCATCCTTCTGTAGAATCTCAATATTATATTTATAATTATTAAAGGTTATAATCAGGTGCTATCCTCCTTGGCTTTGTTCTCCTCACCCTTTTTAAAAATATCCCTTTGGTTATACCATCAAGCGAGGTTTACTCGTCACACTACCAAGTTTTCATCACACGCATGTATTTAGCATGAAGTAATCATTAAGGTTATCATATCTCTTGTAGGGAAAGAATATCCACATTAACAAATCCTAATGCCATACATTATTATTACCCTAGCGGAAATAAGCAATTTGTATCTATGATAACCAAAAGTAATATAACATTAATTAACTTAGGAGAACTATCATTGTTTACAAGGTTTTTGTGACAATATCTTATCAGAATGAAAATGTTACCAAGTTTGTTTATTGTTCTCTTCTTTTATATGTGATATTATTGGAAGGGGAACCATTACTTCCAATAAATTTATAGCTAATTTGTTCTCGTAATCTAAGTTTCCTATACATACGCGTATTAATCTACATGGATATTATTGATACTTACACACATTATGCACTATGACTACTTCATATGATACTAATGTGATTCCAACCTATTTATGTGGCATCAAGCCTTGTTCCTATTTTGCAAGATGTTGATGTCAACGGAGACATATTTTCCTTTCTTCATAATGTTATAATTCTTACCTTGTTAACTCTCTGTAAAGAAGTATTATTATCATTTTTATTTTTATTTATTTATTTATTTTCTTTGAGGTGACGATTGATTTCATCCATCCTATAATAGGGGTTTAAACATCGTAACTTTGTTCATTGTGATGCACATCGGTTACTATTTTTCCTCCATCATTATTCCATTTATTATCATTACTTCTCTTAACCTCGTATATGCTTACTGAGGCTAACTTATTAGTTCCCCACCAATCTCCATACTTTTTATATTGTATCGCTTATTCGCTTTGTCATTTTTTAATCCTAGCTGTTTCCCAATAATATTTTCCTTCAAAACATGCCAATTTTGCATAAGCAAGACTAGCGACATATAGCCTCTACCCCTTTCGCACACCTACTTAGTTCCCACAAACTCTTTCCACTTACTATACTGTCACATGGATATTTGCACACAATGTGGTAAAATACATCATACCCAAATCCCAATTCTCGGTAGTGTCTCGTTGGGCAATATTAATTCATCATTGACCCTCATTTCTCTATCGCTCAGGTATCATCCTATAACAACCTATGATCTTTCATGCCAATATGAAGTCTCTAGGACATACCAACTTCCTCATCAAGTTGTATTTAAGGTAGCAAGGAAATAACAACTTCACTAATTTAATGTAATTTATAAACAATAGTATGGTATCACTTTATACTTATCAATATCATATTAACCTTATAATATTAATATTATATAATCAAAATAATATCAAATAATTTAATAATTACTTCACATCATTACTATATTATATTGTAATGTTTCTACGGGCAATTTTCCATATTTCAAAAGACTAATATTTCTCTATATTCATTGAATTAATCCTTGAAATTTCCATTTCTAATATGGTGTTGTGTTACAAATTTCTTCCTTTACATCTATTTATATACATGCATAATTAAAATCTAGATATGCATACCCTTATACTTACGTGTAAGGAATAACTTCATCATGAAACAACAGATTGTTAGGATTGGCGTTTTAAATTCTAAGGTCGTTTTCATTAACAATTTTGTCATGTGGTGAGATTAGCGTCTTAGCATTCAGCTTGCCATGCTCGTTTCAGCGGTTCCTTGTTTTCATATTATGTGTTTGTTTCGTCTCTTCGACTATACGTTGAAGTCTCGACGGGGCTTTTCTAAGTTTTTAAATAAATAAATTAACGTTTGATCTAGCCTATATATTAAACCCAGACATTAATCTTAACGATTGAGCATAATAAAAACAATTTATTTAACTTAATTTAAGCACTAATATTCCACTATCAACATCTTTATTTCACATTCTAGTTCAATTTAAACCTAAAATTTAAATTTAAATAAACATATTTCATCATTAATTAAAATCTGATATATCATTAATTTAGACATTACTCAAAACATTTAATCAACATCAATTATCATTCTAATTTTAATTATTATTATTATTATTATTATTATTATTTTATTTATTTTTTTATTTCAAAAATCTCCGTTCATTTTGAGACTTAATGGAACTATAGTTTTGAATTTTTAACATTTTATAATAATGATTTTACACATTTATTTGTTTTTATGTATTTATATTTTTTATTTTTTCAATTTTATTTTATAAAATATTAACCTAATCCTAGCCTAATCCCTAGCTAGCAACTGGCTCTCTCCACAGGGCACATAGCCCTTATTTCCCACGCACCCCTGACTTGCTCCCGGATCCCCATCCTTTCACCTCCAGGGCAGCCAATGGTTCAAGGGCGCCCATGTGACTATCTCCTGCATGCTTGCCACGCGCCGATGTGCATGCTACCAGGTGGACTCTGGCGAGGAGCCCCAGCTGAAGGATCCTCCTTATATCAAGTCTCCACCTCCCTCGCGCGCGTGAGCTCTCATTTTTTTTGGTTTGATCTCTTTTCGAGTTTCCTGTGCGCCGGTATGGTGTGAAACCGTGCAGATCCACTGCCCGATTGAGTTTTTGGTCGAATATTAGTTTCCTGCTGTGAAAGGTTAGTCAAAATCCTACATCCTCCTCGTCTCCTGCCTGCGAGGATTCTTGAGGCAGTAGTTTTGATGCAGAAAACGAGCTCCTCTGTAATTTCTTTAGCCAGTTTAAAGCTTCTAGAATCAGCGTTTCCCAGCAAACATATTTTTGCGAGCCATCGAGGATTCACTGATTTCAGGTCCGAGGGTTGGGATTTAGCTAGACTTGAGATAAAGAAAAACATCTTTTTCCTACTTATCCGTTCAAAATCGTGGTTGCTTGAAGGTACTTTCCAGCAAGAAATGATTTTTTTTCTAGTTTATTTCGATGAATAGAGGCATTGCAGTGGGGGTTTTCTTGTTCTTACGGGCCTATTTGGTATCTTTTGCATGCTTTGGCTTTATTTGAAAATAATCCCTATTTACGGGTTAGATTAAATATTTTGTTTTCCGCCATGCATCTGTCAGTATGATAGTGCTTGTAGTTGTATACTTCCTTTTTCGAATGCTGCACGCTGCAACCACTGGCTGGTCCAATATACAAATGAAGAATCATCCCTATGCCTGTTCTAAATGGAACTTCTCTGTTGTTTCATTGTTAAGCGCTTCTTCTCCGGTTTCTTACTCCACATTTAGGTTTCAGCATGAAACCTTTAGCACTTAAGCTTTGGCCACTGATGCATCATGCTTATCTAGCGGTGAGCCTATTGCTGATGACCTGACTTAGCCGAAGGTTTTACTTGCTCCAAATTAAACTATGCCACTGGACTAGTTGTTGTTGGTTGGAGCTTGTCGTTAGAGAGCTTATCGCATATCAATCGCACAGAGCAATGTGTTCTGGTATGTTGTGAAACAGTAAGGTTTTTTTTTATTGACTTATCATATTTGTTATGACAGTTGTTTCTTCCAAAATATTTCTATGTTGTGTTATCCCAAGACAAGCTAATATATATATTTTTTTTCAATCACGCACATGAAATATTTTCATTTCTTAGGGTTTGTTGTGATATTGTAGATTATGTTTCATTAGTGATGGCTTAGTAACAAAAATTTTCCATATATATGAGACTGCGTGTTAGTCTTTTACTCTCTTTTTTAGTTCAGGAGTAGGATAATTATATCTCAATCACTGTTAAATTGGGAAACACTATATGCATGGATTTGGATACGTTTGGACTTTAGATTCAGTGATAATGACCTTGTACTGTCGTCTGGAGTTATTTTGGGAACGGGGATTCAACTTTCTTGTAGGAGCATAATGTTGGTTTTTTAATGTATCACCAATAGGTCTTTTGGATTATGATTCATGGGTTTTCAAGTGAAATTACCAGGGTATCAAGATGATCCATGATCGTTGAACCCTAACGCTCATGTGTGGAATCCTCAGTAGTTTTTAGATGACATGTACGCTAATCTATTCATGATATCCTATCTTAATTGGATTGCATATGAGAGTGATTAGCCTCTCCACAGGATGATAAGCTAAGCTCGTTATTCAATTTTTGAATCGAAGAAGAGATTGCTCAATTGCGCTTTAGGCCACGTCCTCATGCTTCTTACCCCACTCGCTCCATACGCTTAAAATTAAAATTTGGTTTAGTCTTTAACAATGGTTTCCCAAGTTGTTACCCTGTCATCTCTGATTTGCAATGCCTGTTAATTGCCTTGGATTTGTTAGGTAAGAACTCAGAGTTGATATTAACCCCATCACAGGATTTCCAGCTAGTGACACCCTTGCATTATACCAACGTCCTGTTAAAATTCCATGGGGATTCAACAAAGGATCCCTGACGCATTTTATGTAGGTCATTTTGGTTAGATGCTATATTATATTAATTTTTGTGGTTTGAAGAGAATTGGCTTTTAATTCAATTATTTCACATCAGCTATTCATTTTCTTTTATCAGTCATTACTGCTTATCTTGTGTCCAATTGGACAGTCAAGTACATATGACTATCTTCCTCTCCAGTGCAATGCATGTTTGATCGCCTCTTTGGAATAGTCACAAGTTCCAGTTGAATGTCAAAAAACATTTACATTTGTCCACATTTTTTTTTATTATCCTGGCTTTCTTTTTGTTCCCAAATTTTGGTTTAATTTGATGAATCATTAGTTCTAAATTCTAATGATTGATATACTCATTGACTCCATCATTAATAAAATATCTATTTCTACATCTTTGGTCACTCTGATGAATGTTTGACACCAAAATTTAACATGGTATCGAAGCAGATGGTCCTGAGACAATTTCAGAGTGTGAGTTGGTGGTAATTTGAATTCGTCTATGGTTGGTGGTAATTTGAATTCGTCTATGGTTGGTGGTCCTGCATTGAAAGTTATTTCTAAAGTTACTGGAAGTGAATTTAATATTCTGGGTAATGTTATGAGGAAAGGCGTTTTCATGAAGTCATTGGCTATGCTTTGAAGAAGCTGTCAACTAAGGTTTCTATTAGAATTAGTCCTAAATTCTAATGACTCATATTAGTTTTAAATTGGCTATATGAGTTATGGTTCAATAACGTAGTACATGGTGTATAAAAGAATACCATGATGATGTACTCATTTATTAACCTAGTATTCTATTATATTGCAGGAAGAATATGCCCATCCACCATAGATTTGGAGTATGGGAGTTACAGGCAGCCTCCTAGCTTTTCTCAAAAACTTTATGCTCAATTTTCTGGGTGGAAGATGCTAGGTTTACACAAAATTTCAAAATTTTATGTTCAATATATATATATATACATTGTTCAAGTTCTGTTTCTGTTAAGCTTTATAAATAAATAGATAAAAGGATCTTCAAGTTATCTCCCCTCTTTTTTTTTTTTTGCCATTTCGAGTTCATATATACATTTATATTCACGTAGCTGTTTTAAATGAATTCATCTTTATATATATTTAAACAAATCTAAATAAATCAGAGAGTAAGTCTATGTATACGTCTTGCTCTAAATTGAAAGTTCAGTTCTTCAATATTAAACATAAGTTTTGTAACAAAGATACATCATTTACAGAAAAGATGGGTCGGAATGATAAGCTAACATTCAATCCAGGACAGCAAGATTAAGACCAAAAGCATATTCTAATGAAAATCGAGTGTGTATGCAAACAACAATTGAGTAATATTATATAATCATAGGTACAAACCCCATATTACAAAATTGGCTCGAGCAAAATCAAATCACAGCTCAAACGAGCCAAGTTAACTACAGGTTACTTCATAAAGTTTTTTTTTTTTTTTGTTACTTCTAGCTTAAGAATATTATAATAATATTACTGACAAAGTAATCAGTACTATTCACATTCTTGAATACTGCTATAAACAAATGCAAACATTTATCAATTCAAGGATTTTGAAACTACCCATCATTATATATATACAAGCACTTTTCATTTTTTTGTTTCAGGTTTTATATATATATATATAGATGGTCTATTTTCTTCAATACTTATTCAAAATTTCTAACAAACTGTTTGTTTATTTCTTCTAGGTAATATGGATGTTATAGAGACATAGGCGCAAAGGTTTGGTGGTGTTGTTCAATTTACCAAGAGTAGTGACATAACCCTTTATTTTTATATATAATTATGTAGGCTTAAACATAATGAAATTTCAGGGTAGTTTAGGTGTAAAAAGGCCCATCGAGGTCTGAGTTTTTGAGCCTCACGCTCTGATACCATCTGTAGTGCCCCTCTATCCGGAAGGGCACCGAAGTTCTAGGTTTTGAAATCATGTTTTGTAACCAGCTCCTACGGAGTTGTTTTTCCTTCTTTTTATTTCAATAATAAATAAGTATCATTATGCTTTCGTTATGCTAATTTTCTGCATAATTTTAGTGATTAGAAAATGTCTAGCAGCATACAGTGCACCTAGATATAGTAATTTTAACAACATACATATAATTGTAATGTCTTGCATAATACTTAGTATATTGAAATATAAATCATTTTTCTAACTACCAGTAGAATACCTGGACCGATGTAGGTTGTATATTTCCCCTATCGACTTCGTAGCTCCTTTGGTCCAAGCCTTAGTAACCAAAAATAGATAATCCACCCTGCCGACCAGCTTTTATCATGCTGGCCCTAGGAAACCGACGGGTTTCCTAGCCCCCGAGCCCACAAACCAATAATCCCGACAGCATCTTTCCTTAGTACCCTTCCATCGTTTAAGAGTAATTTTTCCTTGAGTTAACCCCACCTCATTCTTTTGAGTTTCCCACCTCCTCAAAGCTTCGAGTTATCCCCCTCCTCGGCATTCCTCCTTTTTCTCAAAATACTAAGTGTACTTCTCCCCAAAACCCCCCCGACTACTTCGTTCAATCTTCCCTTTATAGAAATTTTCCTCCTTCATAAATTCATAACTTCCTTGTCACTCCACCGCCCTAGCTGTCATGGTTTTTGGAAGTATAAATCATTAATGCAACACCCTTTTCCAAGGTAAAATGATTATTATATATTATTTTAAATCATCCAAGTTTTTTTTCTCGAGCAGTGGAATTATTGAATTTTCTAGTTTTAGATTTGAATTCCTTTTGTGTAATCGAAACAAGATAACTATGACTTATATTTAAATTCCCAAGACAATTTTAAATAATATTAAAATCATTCCACCGCTTAGTTAAGTGTTTTGAAAAATAATGTATATATATATATATATTGTGTGGCCTTTCAAGATGGGAAATGGCATAAGTCTTAAATGTTTGTACCCACATCTCGACTCAAAACTAAATGTTCTAACTTGTAATAAATTCTAGTAATCATATCGTATAGTTTATTGTTAAATCGACTTTATTCATTAGTTTATTGTTAATCATATCGTATAGTAATCATATCCCTCGTATCTCCTTTATTTTATTCATTAATTTATTGTTCTATTCTTTTTCAATTAACATGAAAACAAATCCAATTACTTAATAATTTATTTAAACAAATCTTTTAATTTACTTGGAATGATTATGTCAATTACTTAAATGAATAATCTATTTAATAAATTATTCAATCCACTATGCTTTATAAAAATGATTATTCTCCTTTTTATTATTATTATTATTTAAATAATAATAATAATAACAATAATAATTAATAATAACAGTAATTAAATTAATTGTGAATAGTAATTAAAAATATTTATTTGTTTAATCGATAAGTGTCAACATGGTACCTCTGTGTATTAATAATGAAATATACTTAATGGTTTAATTAGTCATGATCAACAATTATATAGTACACTCTTCTAGTATTAATGTTTAACTATTATACTTCATATTGAAGACACCTTCACTTGAGGATACTCACAATTAACGACACTTATTTTAATTGTTCATTACAATGTTTACATACCAAGACTAATTAACTTATTTTACACATTAGAACTTGATAATCTTTTATTAATTAAGTCATTCACTAAATACTTAATTGAGTTATCTATGAAAACTTATAACATTGTTAAATCTTGATAAGTATGTTGTAAACCCATATTATCGTGCATGTACAAAATGTGCATGCATGGCCAGCAGGCTTCAAATTTGAAACCTTCACAGCCCTTCAAAGGCCATTTTACATGTCATAGAAGGCCACCTCAAATTTTACCATGCAAAACAAATTTAATTTCATGGTAAGCCCCTCAATAATTAAATTAACCACTATTGTTTAAAATTGCAACAGAAGGGCAGCTTCAAATTTCACTCGTCGACAGTTTTCAGTGGGAAATTGGGAATGCGGCTACTAGCTAGGTGACTTGGGAGTGGGACTTGGTACTTGGTTACTCTCCAATATCCATGTGTCTGGTCATCAATGGATCATGGGCCATTGGGCCTCTAATCATATGATTGACCAGTTTACGTGGATGGGCTTACACTGTGTAGCCCATGTCTTGAACGCTTCTAAGTTCACGTGTTAGCGGCGAGCGCTTACGTGTTTAACACATTTAATGGCAATAACAACTTTATTAATAATGGTTGGTGTCTCATACGTGTTGCTGGCAGAGGGCTTACCAAGTTACCAGTTATCACATACCAGTTCATCACTTCTGACTTCGTGAGTTAATTTAGTATTCAATGTATAATATATTATGTTAATGTGCCTCGAATTTGGCATTTTAGACAAACTCCACAGTCCAGAATCTTCTTGTAATGTTGCAGGTTGTCGCTCCCGCCCATGGACCCTGCCCACAACCCTTTGTTTTCTTTGTTGTATCAAGTTAATCCTACCGTCTACGGCTCCCAACCTCACACCCAGTGTTTTCTTTGTTGTATTAAGTCAATCCTATGGCTCCCGAGTCCCACCTTGTGTTTTCTTTGTTGTATCAAGTCAATGCTCGAATTCCATGCTTCCATGGCTCTGACCATCAATATATAATATTACAGGAATACAAACAAGCTTTTGCTTATACCTTTGCTTCATCGTGGTCGAGCAACTTCCAAGTTCCACCTACCCTATCTCTTGTAGTCCTCCAAGAGAGTTTGCAAAGTGAAGCTACCAATTCCGGCCTGCCATAAGCATATATAAAGAAATTTGTTTTCTTTGAGAAGCTCAACTTCAAGGCTAACTGGATTATTGACATCCTATGAATTTACAGGTATGTACATCATTTTATCCATTCATGATCCCATCAATTATTTAAAAATTTTGTTATTTGATTAAAATTTTGTAACTTCAAAGTTCAAACACAATATTATTATTTGAATGAAAATTTGTAACTTCAAATGGTTCTTGAAGGATTCAAATTTGAAGCCTAGACCCAAGATTGGGTTTGTCACAAATCTTCATTAGATGCTGTTCAAAACGGAATTTATCGATTCCCAACCATAGCAACAACAACAATTGCTTCTTTCTTCATATGTTCTGTGTACACGCATATGATTCCATGTGCTCCTTGCCTTGCCCTATTTTCCATTGTCGCTCGATCGAATCTCTTGAGAATTTAACCTCCCTTTAACTTTCCTGAAATGGAGGGGACAAGGAAGACCATTGTTTTCCTATGAAACCGATCGCTTCCCCGAGCAGTTTCCACTGGCCATGGTTGTAGCCCTATGGGAAACAGGTGTGCGCATTGTGCCCCCCATCTTTACCAAAAATCTTGGGGATTTTTCGAAGTTCCCACTCTGCCAGCCTCCATGCATCTAGTTAATGAGTCAGATCAAGAATCCAGACTTTGTATCTAAAACTGTATTGCATGAGCCATTTTCCCCAATTGCTCAGTTGTCGATTTGACACCTTCCTCTGGTACACGGTTTAAGATTCTTGGGATTTATTAATATGAAGACCATCGATGCTACTACACTTACAATCCCAACTAGCTATCGAATTTCAATATGATTGAGAATATGTAACAACATTTAGTGAAGGACAATGTTGAAAGCTGGCAATTTTCTTAGAATGCCCAATTCCCACTCCTGTGTTCAACTGTATGAACTAGGACACAAATGTTTTTGTAATCTTGATTTTTAGAATGACAGTGCTACTTTACATTTTGATGTTGATTCCCTTATCGGCTGGTCTTGAATAGAACATGAACTTCAACCATATAACAAGAAATTCAACCATCTATGCATCTCCTCTCTACTTGGTATGCCTATGTTTTACTTATGCTTCACAACCCATCCTCTACTCCGTCATACCACAGAGTTAGTATGTATAACGAGATCTAGGGGGGGGGGCTATAAGGAAGAAGTAGCCAGGGTCCTTAATCAGCTATTGAGAACACAAGTTGCATGGAGTCGGATAGTTCTCTTTGTTCACACCATAACATAGCATGTAACATGTAAGGAGCGCTTAAACTTATTCTATCCCAAGTACATGTGGCATTCATAGTGTTGAATGAAAAATTAGAACATATATTGTTGCCATTGGCATTCAATTCTATTGTAGGGTACACAATTAGAGTGACAAAGAAACTTGCTATTGGTTTTCAATTCAATCCAACTTCTTTGTTGAATTGTTCTCTTTGATAGACTTTCGTGAAGGAGCATTATAAATGGCATAGGAAACACAATTGTTTGATAGAGGTGCATGAAAGTGAATTATGGTCCTCAATTCAACGAAGTAAAAAAAAATTACAATTCAGATTCTTTCCCTTCACCTTTTTTATTGCCTTTCTGCATGCATCTCTATTGCTCACTCAACGTCCAATGTTTTTGGCTTCTGAAGCAATTTCTTCCTTTTTTGGCTTACATTATCATTCTTTTCCATTATTAAGTAGGCTAGAATTTATATTAGTTTGAAGAACGTTAGCGATTTACAAAGATTGAACTTTTCCAAGAATAAGCATCGCGTTGCTTTTAGAAGAGTTGAAGAACCCAATTCTGCATCGAGCTTGTATTGTTCGAAGTAGCCTAGGAACCCATTTTAAGAGGTATTAAATATTATTAAACTGGGTAAAAGTTGGATTGGAATTGGGCTAGCAAGCTAACTATAGCTTCACTGATGCAGAAAAAAAGATCTATAAAATTATCACATTGAACGTCTGGAAAGTGGATTTTCTGTGTGTCTCCTAAGTTATGTTTCACTTATAAATTCCTCATGTTCACGCAGATCATGAAAGAGTAAAATAATATTAATTTTGGTTGTAAGGATGAAAGTTGGATTGGAATGGGGTTAACAAGTTAACTTATTATTATACTGGTTAAAAGTTTAAGAGGCAAGAAATAAAGTCTCACAACTTTACTACGTAAGTAAACAATGAAATTTTGATATACTAATACATTTTCAAATGAAAAGAATAACTTATTTTTACATGTCAACGTTGAAAGGTTCAATATCTCATAGCCCTTCAAAGTGAAATGGGACCCCACCCTTCAAATTTGATCCCTGGTGGCCAGCGTATGCACAAGACGGACATGTACTATAAACATATGTCATATTTCCTATGCATAACAGATAACAAATACTAATAATACTTTATGCAAACTAAACAAGTATACATTTATCATAACATTACTAAAACATCATCGGTTATTTTATCAGTTAACCTTTAAGATTTCATTTCATTATTTTTATGATTACATCAGTCCAATCAATCAATTACAAGGAAGGGTACCTACTACCACTAAATCAAAATCGAGGAATACCCAACCCTCAACAGTACTAACTAACATATCCTCCCATCCTAACCTATGTCCACATCCTCTCTATCCTTCCTCTGCTAGTATAAAAAGTGGATGCCAACTGTACTGACCTGACCACATAGAACGTGAGAGCGGTAGCGTCGACTAACTAGCGGACCTAACCTCTCCTAGCAGGCATCTGACCATCGTCATCACAACAAATTGGGGAGCGTGTCTCAGCACGGCCCTCCCACGACCTCGGGTATCATAGAAACATAGGGTGGGCAATACATCCATCCCTCTCAACATACTGGGTCTACGCCCTTATCAACTCATACTTTGTTGCTCTCGAGATTATTGGTTTGTGTCATCGTATCATCAACTTTGGTAAACAAGGCTCTTTGCAAAATAGGTACTATACCATACTTCGTATCAGGTATCTGACTATTACATAGTCCCGGTGTTCTGCAGATTAGTACTTTGCAGCCATACATTTATAACAATATTTCCATTCTATCATCGTCTGATCTATATTGTCAACATCATTTATTTCATCACATAAAATCATTAAATCGATCACAGCATAAATACCACATCATATATATCACATTTCATCGAGAACGATTATTAAACATATATTGTCATTATGAAATAAAAGAATCTCGTGATAACTACAACATAGTAACCACATAAACCAAATAACATCATAACATCATAACCGTAGTATCAACATGGGCACAGTAACATCCTAAACATAGTAGCAACATATCATCATGTCTAACATGCCGAGAATATAGTTCACTCTGTCTAGCTGAGTCGAACAGATAATAAGAAAATAAAGTGAAAGGTGTCTAACTCATAAACACGCCTAGTCAAAATATGGGGCGTTACATAAAGTATCCACCAAAGGTATAATGACTACATTCTGCACACTTGCGACAATATGAAAATTTCATAAAAAGCACTAATACTAAAATTAATAACTATATTAATGTCATTAATATGTTATTAATTATTAATTACTCTAGTACTATATTAATGTGAATATAAATTTAACCTATATAGTTATATGTTGTACTTTAAGTACTAACATACACCCTATGTATTAATATCATACTTAGAGCCCTAACACTAAGTATGTAAATGCTAAGCTGTAGTATTAATCTACCATAGTTCCTTAATTAAAGCCATGCATAAAGAATGTAATTGATAATAATAAAACAATTGTAATGCAAACTATATATAATAAAATGTAAACTATATATATATTACAACCTAATATATATATATTTATGACATGCGGTATAGTAACTATATACAAATATTACAATTAAATACAATACAATATATTTATATATATATTAACAATAGTCTAACCATGAGCTAAAGACACCACCTAGTGCTCACACTAAACCACTTAAGCGCTTGTATAAACCTCATATGCTATTGTAGCATATTGAATTGCCATAACAATGGACTTAGGATAAAATGAATCCATTTCGATATAAATTATGGAAATTGTAATGTAAGCGATTACATTAAGACCTAACTTAATGCAATGCATTGTAACATAAAATAATATGACTTAGGTTAAGGTGCATGGCCAGGTCTACACCACGTTGGACCTTGTCTTATGCGAGCCCTGCCACCATGCCACTAAGTGCATACCACCGACCCAACCTTGGCCTTCGTGTGAAACTCACGCCACATTGCATACGTAGAAAGTAATGGTTTTGCAGCACAAGCATTAAGGTTTTAAACAATGCAGACGAATAAAATTTGGTGACAGTGTCTAACTTGTACTCTTGCCACGCAAACTATGCAACTCTTGAACCAAAGTTTTAAACCCTGCGGTGCCTTCTTGATAGTTTTCTCCACAATGGAAATCGTCATGGTGCAGCACTCACCTAGAATTTGAACTAACGCTCGTGCACCAGCTATCCATGCTATCTCTCGCACAAACCTGCCAACTCTGAGGCATTGTTGCATTAATGTTCCACTGTGGGTGAATTAATGTCCAAGGTCCCCCGACCATCGATCATGATCCATGTCATCCAGCTTGGGAAAGGTGAAAGCATAGGCATTGCCGATCTAGTTTGTGTCCGTTGGCGCCAAATCTACGGGTTACTACATAATTAAATGGAAGTATGATCGGGTTCAGAGGTCACCACTCCTCCCACCAGTATCACCTCGCTGCACCAAAACCCTACCTTCCATTCATTTTTTCACTTGGCATTCCAATGGGATCCTTCGATCTCTTCTACGTCTATCATGGCGTTCACTCCCGCACCAGGGAGGAGGTGCTCGCAAAATTCTCCAACACTTGCGTTAGGTAGCTACTGGCTGTGTCACTAGGTTGCACATCTTAAGGTAATAATTGTTCATCTTTTACGAATTTTTCCAATTGTGACTTCGTTGTTTCATTGTATGGAATAACATGCTGCTACAATTTAACTTATTGTACTCCATGTGCAGGTATGATGCAATTCCAGCTCGAGTTTCACGTTGGATGACCCAATGGTAAGTGGTTATGCCCCACTACCTTCGCTATCGATATTACTCTTTTACTCAAGATATTTTACCACTACCACAACTAACTACTACATTGATCCTTTCAACGCAGGAGCAATATGACCATGGGTGTGTTGGGTCATTTGGTGTTGCTTCCATGACTTGGGACGAATAACCAACTACGAACGTCCAGGTAACCCATCACCCTTGGTCGTTTGGGTGAAACTTCCCCATCGGTGTCAGATGGGTTACTTAAGACTATGGTTCTCTTGTTTGTTCATGTTGCAACACGGCCTTTGTCCAACTTGTTGTTGCATGCGAATTTGGTAGAATTTGATGGATTTCTCAGCCTGTAGGTGAATTTAATGTTAAATTGGAGCTTGCATGGTGAACGATGATTTATTAAACTTGTACCTGGGAATATTTTCTACACTAAGAAATGTCGGTTAAGCTCTATCTCACTTGGTCGACTCGTGACTGGATTTTAGTGTTAAAGAAGAGTGATAGCTCTCTGGACTATAATATTTTGTTTGTAAATAATGAATGCATTTTAAATGAAAACGTTTCTGCGTTAGCATGTTTTTCACAACAGTGAAATGGTTCTTTTTGTTTTCGGTCTCTGAGACGTCCCCTTCCCCATAGAACAACAGGGAAGGAAACGTTAACAACATACCGGGCTTTTGGTAAACTTAGCCCCAATATTTTTGCACATAAAATAGCTAACATTTAAAACTTCTATATGTAGATTCGATTCAATATAAACACAGCGGAATTAAACAATACATATGCACACAGTTTCATCATGCATTCCACATATAAACAACAGTCATTATTTAAAATGCTTGCAAGGCATAGAATTAACATCAAGAATACTTATCTCGAATTATAATGGCCCAAACAACTGGCTACGTGAGAGCAACGTTCCACCCAACCATAGACCTCTGTCCAGCCTGTATTCTTTCAGCTGAGAGATCACCCCCGAGCTGGGCTGTGTATCCACTAAGGAGGAACTAGTTGGCTCACTCACAATCAAGGTTTCACCCAAACAGCCATGCTAAGCCAACACATGGTTGGGTTTCTCAAGCATGCAATAGGAGATGGAGGAGGATGCTAGTCCACTGAGCTCAATCCAGAGCCACATACCCTTCAAACTAGACTCAGCAATCCCATCCTCTATTCACACATCCACAATCGGATTTCTCACAGCTTCGTTCAGCAAATAACCCAAATCCGTCACTCGTTTTCTGAGCTGCAAAAACTGGGTTTTCCCATGGCTTTTGGGGTAGCTATTGCTCCCAAATTCGCCCCAAGGTTCCTACCAATGGATCCCCCATTGGATTTCTCTGTCCAATACCAAATCGGGACGTTTTTGGCTTCCCAAAACGTGGGTTTCCTTCAAGTCGCGATTTCTCGTTTTCTCATTGCTGGGAGCTCGTTTTTGGTTGGGAAAAGATGTCTCATACTTCCACAATGGAATGGGGATAAGGATGGAGCAACCCCCAAGATGTAGAGTGACTTGTGGGACAAGTCAAAAGAGCCCATACCTTCCCATACGAATTTCAGGGCTGCCCATACTCCATCAAAGTCATTGACTTAATTCTTCAACCACTCTCTTACAACAGGAATAAATGTCATCTAGAAAGGTCAAATGGGTTCTCATAAAGACATATGGCAACCTATGGTTTACTCCCATAGCCCCCTCACCACTCCCTAGTGGATACACGTGGCCCCTTCTCATTCGTTGCCTCCATAGCCAGTCTTGGATTTTTATATTGCCTGATGTTTATTTACATCCTATTACAATTTCCATGGCTTAAGAGCACATGGTATCAAATATCAAATACTTTCCCTTTAAATAAAATTCGGCTTTCACTAGCGGGGCCTTGGCCTTGAGCTCCACGCTAGGAAAACATACATCACATGTACACTAATTTACATTAAAGGCTCATATATCCTAAGGGTCGAATTGGGGGTATTACATTCTGCCCCTCTTTTGATATATGAACATAATAATTCTTATATGAATTTGTTTGCATTTATTTACCAACAGTAAGCTTAAAATACATGGATGCAATCCCGCGTGAATATAACTGGTTGTGAATCCATTTTAACTTACCACAATGGTTAAATAATCTTTATATTGCAAACAATAATATAATACAGCACTTAGCTGGAAATGAATATTGTAGTTTAAATAGTGTAGCAATGACGCACCGAGGTCGAAACTGCAACCATTGTGTCGGGTATTAACTCCTGGGTTTTAGGCACACCCAAAAGGGTTAACCACAAACTACCTAGTAGTGTCGTGATGAACCTGAGATTCCAATACGATTGGGTCTCCAATGTGTACATTCGACTTGGCTCATGAAAAATGTTGAGTAGGGAATTCGACCCGATTACAAAACTTAACAATAAATGTTAATGGCCCAACTATAAACAAAGGCCCTGAGCCTATACCAAGATATATATATATATATATATATATATATATATATATATATATAATACATTAAGCATGCTCTCTGACTTCGATGCAGTTGCATTAATAAAATCTCAGCCATGTTTTTTATGAGTACTTTGTCCACGATCCTCATGAAAACCATGGTGTAACCCTTTTCCTGCGTCGAGGCCATCCACGCCAACTTCTAGCAAAACGCTTCAGCGCTGATGTTGGCCTAAGCCATTAGCATCATGAAGGGTTTCACGATCAGGGTTAAGTGTTTTCTCATGGAGCTCGCTTTCTCATACCGAGAACTACGACATGTATAAAAGAATCAACCAATAACTAACCACAATTCATCTAGAAATTATTTCAAAAGGATATGTTTACAATGTCTACCTTGTTTCTACGATAACAAGAGAAACATGCATTCTACCATTAAATAGGATCTGCTAAGAAAATGATTTGTATTATATTTAAATACCTGCAACACTTTCTTAGGGTTAGTATAAACTATGATCATTCAAATCTACCTCTCTCATGCTTATACATCAATAATCATAAAACAACTCATTATGTTTACTGCATAAAGCATATGTCATTTTATTTCCAGCAGCATCATGAAAACTGAAAGTATAGTATTAAATCATAAATCTTCCAAAAATTGAAGAGACATAAAAGTTTGCTCATGACCCATATACAACAATCAGTTTAATAATACATTCATGCTCAGATATGGTAAACAAACAATAAATCAAAGATATACTTAATAAACTCTATCAAATGTCCATAAAAACTTATACAAATAAAGCAGAGACACTTATCTGTATTTATGCAGACCAGTGGAACCAAGCACAAACCTCCTTCCCTTTGACTAGCAAGATCACCTCGCTTTCAGTTCACCCCCAAGCTCAGTTCACAGACCCCCAGGTTTAGAGTATACGTTTTTAAATTTCCCTGAACTTATTCTCCAAGTTATTTAGGATATTTCAATGGCAGCAGGCAACCCAACATCCAACTTAGTACTGCTGAGCTCTAGGATGCTCCAGGGCCTTTTAAGCCTCAACCATTAAGAGAATCAATTTAAACATAGCCTATCCATAGTAAATGCAATGCTCCTGCAAGCTTGGGGTAGTTCTCCTACCTGGACACAATTAATTGACCAAGCCAATACCCAACTATATGATTCCTCTTAATCTGAACCAGTTTGGTACTCCCAAATCTCTCCTCATCCAATTTAGACCAGTTTGGTACTCCCAAATCAGTCTTCATTCATTTGTCTCTGGTCATTTTGTTCCCAGTTCCCATTTCTCTTTTGTGTTCAGGCTCATGAGAATGTGTAGAATTGTTAAGAGTGATAACGAGAATGAAGTGTTTTGAATGAGTTTCAGTTTTTATTCTCTTGGTGTAAAATTCTCTCATTTCTTTAGTTCTTTTAATTCATTAGTCTCTCAAATATTTTCTTTTGGGTTTTCCATTTTCTCCAATAATAATTTCTCATTATTATTATAATTGGTATTTACCCTTCAACCCATAGGGGACTGTGACTCCCATCTCATTAATTTTTTGGTCCACATGGTAATTAGAAATCAATTTATCATATTTCTAATGTCAACTAAGCAAACTGTAATAATACTTAGCAAAATCTAATATGGGTTGAAAGTCCAAAATTGGGGTATTACAAATGTGCAATCCGCTCCTAGGTTTCCACTGAATCCATTTTTTAACTATGGGCATTGCTTGAGTGAGATTTCTACATATAATTGAATCTTTTGTTGGGAAACTAACCTCTCCCCTTAACCAGCGATCAACAGAGAGGTTTTGGAGGTATTTCCTTTTCATTAGGGAGCTCCATAGTCCATCTAAAAATAGGCAATGCCACATCCTCGATGATTCCAAAGCCTACCCAAAAAGGAATGGGTTTTTGATACCCCAACCTCTTTCCAATGTTGGCCTCGCTAACCTTTCCCAAATTACTAGATGATATTAAAAAATTTTATTTGAGGCCAGAACAAAGAAAGGAAAAGCATATTCTTTGAATAATTTTGTTTAAAATTGAGTGTGGAATATTTATGAGCAATAGACATAATACATGAATACTTTGGAGCACTGATTTGAGCAGGATAAGATGAACGCCCATTGATAGATAGTGATAGCATCAATTCTCTATCCTTTTTTCTACCTTTCGAAGAAGACACATCCAGTATGCAACTTGATAATTGTTGGGATTGAGACAAAAACCTAAATATTTGAATCCTCGATCTATTATCTAAAATTAGTAGGGAAAAAGATCGGTTAGTTAGTCAACAGAAGCTTGAGAAATGTCTACTACCAAGAAAAGTGATTTTTGGGGGTTAATTTTCATACCTGTAGCCTCAGAGAACATGTGAGGGATCTCCTTCATAGAATTCCAATCTTGACTTTCCCCACAAGAAAGATATCGTCTACGAAGATAAGCAGGGATACCTTATAGCCTTCGATGATTTTGATCCCTTCAAACTTTCCTTTCAGAATGGCTTCCCTAATTAGCTTGCTTAAATTGTTTGCTATCAAGAGAAAAAGAAGTGGGGAGAGTGGGAATCCTTGCCGCAATCCCCTAGTGCTAGAGAAGAACATCCTTGTTGGGATTCCATTAATAATCACTACATATGAATCCACTCTTAGGCATTCCATTACCCAATCAGATAAATGAGGGCCACAACCAATTTGAAGTAGCAACAATCTTAAATAACCCCAAACTACTCGATCATAAACCTTCTCCAAGTCGATTTTGAGGATCACTTCTTTCATTTTTTTGACTTTGATTGAGTGCAACGATTCTTGAGCTAACCCCACTGCATCTAGAATTTGTCTGTCGTTCAGAAAGATGGATTTTTCTTGGGATATACACCTTGAGAGAAAGGGATTTATCCGATAATCTATAATCTTGGAGACCAACTTGTAAACAAAATTGCAACAAGAGATGGGACGAAAGTCTGAGAAGGAGGAGGGGTTCAAAAAATTTAGGATTAACTTGAGAAAGGTTGAAATTAAGGCCCCTAGAATAATGCATGTCGTTTGTGTCTGTTCAAGGACTAAGAGTATGTCCGACCCCATCTCCTCTATGAAATCATGGAATATCTCGATCGTCCATCGATATGGATCGAGGATTTTGTTCTTGGAAAAGCTATCTCTAGTGTCCCTTTAATTTTAGTCATCGAGACCTCCTCCACCACTTCATGGGATTCCTCCTTCGAGAAGAACTGAGGGAAGGTTCATATGACCTTCAATTGGGATTGAATTTGGTTAAATTTTGGATCCTTACATAACTTCCTGAAATGATACCAATCTCCCTCTTCTAGTTCTGCCTGATGTTTCATAATGCCTCCTTCAAAATGATTTAAATCCCATATTCTGTTTTTATTTCACTTGTTTTCCGCAAACTTGTGGAAGAAGGAAGTGTTCAGGTCGCCTTCTACTATCCATATTGCTCATCTATTTAGCCTCCATGCTTTTTCCTCCATATTTGGGATGTGCATTTTCCACTCTTGCGCTACTACAATATCGATCTTCTCCTATTCTGAATGCATGATCCCATGTCTATTCTTAAGTATATTGGCTAAGAGGGAATCAATACCTTTTACCTCCTCTTTTAGGTTTTTACTTTTCTTTCTTTCCCATTCGATAACCTTCACCTTTAAAATGTGAATCTTGTAGATCAAGGTTTATGATGCTGAAGACATCTGAACTAGAGACAGAGAGCGCCAACAATACTTTACCGATTGAATAATACCTCATCTTCTAACCAAGAGTGGTTAAGCTTGAAGGAGAGCTTTGGTAATTCAGTGGCCATGCTGTATACCTTTGCTTTGCATATTTATTGGAGATCATGTTCTATCATTCTGAACAAAACATTATGTCAAGATTGTATTGTACGTTTACCTTGTTTTTGTTTCAGATATTAATTGAAGCTTTGTTTTTGTGGCTCTCATGTTCCTTCGTTTACATGTTTGTAATTCATTTAGGTCATCATTTACCCTTTTGACCTCATACATTAGGGGGCATCTTTTATTAGTCAAACTGGCACTTCTCCATCTGTGATGACATTGCACTGTCAATCACACAAAAGGGCATTATGGATTCAAGACCCTTATTGGCTTCGATGCACATGACCTTAATCATACATCTTTTTCTCCAGTTTATCGCATTTTGTGATACATTGTTAGGGGAACTTTGGTATTTTAGTGTCCATGCTATATACATTTTTTTTTCATATGTATTGGAGATCATGTTCTATCATTCTGAATAGGATTCTATCATTCTTAATAGGACATTATGTCAAGATTGTATTGTACGTTGACCTTGTTTTTGTTTCAAATACTAATTGAAGCTTTGTTTTTGTGGCTCTCATGTTCCTTTGCTTCCTTGTTTGTAATGCATTTAGGCCATCATTTACCCTTGTGACCTCATACATTAGGGGGCATCTATTATTAGTTAAACTAGCACTTCTCCATCTGTGAGGACATTGCATTGTCGTTCACACAAAAGGGCATTATGGATTGAAGAGCCTTATTGGCTTAGATGCACATGACCTTAATCATACATCATTTTCTCCATTTTATCCATTTTTGTGATACATTTTTAGGACAAAACCGCAACTATTGCAACTCCCATCTCTCGAGTCACTCGTTGGTGCTCCACTAACCACCTGCGGTTTTCCAAAAAAATGTTCCAACTGAAACTTGCTAGCATAATACTCATGGGTCACTTGTTTTTTTTCAATTTTAATACCTGTGGGTGCCTTCTAAAATCATGAAAAAATAAAATAAAATTCGAATCAGATAGTTATGGTAGTTCTTCTAACTACCATACCTTCTCTAACCACTTATCTCTTGAACCTATCTTCTCAAACTTTGTTATAATTACAAAGGGAAGGCTATAGGAAGGGGAGACAACCTTGTTTGTATTGAAATGATGGAGAAATATATGTAGAAGGAGAGGATCAAGATCCCATAATTATATTTCAACAGTGCTTGTTGCAAAATTAGGTATAGTTTATTGTCATTTATATGATTACTACAAGAGATTATCTTTTCCCACAAACAATTGTGTCTATTTCATGAATTAAATATAGTGAATCTATCATATTTAATTTATGTATGAGTTTCATATTGGATTTTTCATGCCTATGTAGTCAATTTTTTTGAGGAAGGTATCTCCTATTTTGCAGGATTCTTTACTCGGGATTGCAAATCGAAGACTCGGAGTTTCAAGCTCGGATCGAACTTCTTGTATCCAAGGTACTCTTACTTAAATTTTTACCCTAGTTTGATTCTTCATTAAAGAAAGGTCTTGTGGTGTGCTTTCCTATTGATTAGATTCTGTAATTTCTTAATAGTACGTTGGTGACCTCTATAAATTTCTGAGTCATAGGTTAAAATTCTGAACAACACAATCCTTGGAGAGAGTGATGAAGATGCTTGGGAGATATCCACGGAAGATCTCCTAAACCATATGGAAGGTTTAGAGAAGCAAGAAGACATGATGATTGTAGTATCAAGTGAGACCATAAGGTATTATGATTTTGAAACTGATAACTCATGTATGAATGTGGGTTTTACAAGTACTAATGGAGTTGAACAAACATTAGAAATGGTGGAAAAAGAAAAAAATCCACAAAGGCATAAATTTGCTTATGGAGAACAAACCTGTTTAGTAGAGTTCGAAGATGAATAATCTCAAATTATTGTCACAAGGAAAATAAATCCAATAGTGGTACTGGTTTATGGAGACATCATTGAAGAAAGTCATGGAAAAGTTCAAGATGGAACTTTTCGAGCCTGTAAGAAGAAACTTAGAGGACAATGTGAAAATAATGAAAGAGGAGTTGATCAGAAGAAATTAGCTCAAGGTATTCCAAAAATCCCAGAGGAGGCTATAAGAGATCAAGGACGAGAATACATTGAACAACTTGGTATGGATGGTGAGGCATCAGTGTCTCACACAAGTGAGAAAGTAAACTAGGAAACTTGTGAGGATAGTTACTAGGAAGGTAGAATAGACCAAAGAATTGATGGGAGTGGCTTAAAACATAAAGTTGTTATTTGGAATAAACATGATTATGTTCAGTGTAGCCAAGGAGTTGCAAAAGAAAAACGGAAGGCTCATGTGTATGAAGATACATAGAATTGTACATTTGTTGAGAATGATCATAAAAGAGAATGATACATATTTGAAGTTGAGGAATGATGACTAAGGATGAAAATAAATACTTAGAGGAAGTGGTCGAGAATTTTAATGAAAAAATAGAGTTGTTGGAATGTTTATTGCCACAACCTAAAGTTGAATTTAATGAAACTCAGGTAAACAATTTACCTTTGGAAAAATCCATTCTGTTTAATAAACGTGAATACGTGTTAATAAAATATGGACAAGATATTGCTTTTGAAGACACCAATAGGGCTCCAAGAAGGAGACCTCTCCAAGAAAGCAGGGAGGAAACTGAAATTTCAAAATTGGTTGAGTCTAAGGGAATGTTAAGTTAGGATGAATATTATGTAAACAAATGATGGAGTATTCCTTTAAAAAAAACCAGAAAACAGGAGGATTCTTATGGTTGAGTTTTCCAGTGGCTAGATACCTTGAATATTTGTAAAGGGAAGTGGGAGAGAACTCTTATGACTCTCACACATCATATGTTGACAATTGAATGGAAGAAATTATTTCAAGGTGGAAAGAGGTATAATAAATAGTATGGTTTCTAGTTTAATGAAGAACATAAAATTTTATCAAGTGACAAATGTTAAAAAGAAAATGTTCAAGATAGCTAGAAGAAATATGACAAAATTTTAGACACGAAGGGATTCATCTGTCTTGGAAACGACTTAGATTGCACGAATGTGAGATGGATAACAAAGGATTGTACCAATGCAACTATGGAAGATAAGATAACAATGAATGGAGACATGTTTACTAGAATAATCAAAAGTGAACAGAGAGATCTTGGAGATGGAAACAATCAATCACGCTTATTGAGCCAACAATATAAAGCTTGGAATGAAGAATGGGAGTTTTTACAAGTCTTACATGGGGTATTGATAAGACAGAGTAAGATTACCATAAATGTAAGGCTACAACATATAAACCAATCTTGGTGTCAATCTAAAGACGAAGTGAGGACCAAAGAACTGCTTGGGAAAATGAAATTGGAGACAAGCTTAATATAATGATCTGTTATCAAATTTTAAAGGTTTAGGAGCAAATTCCTACAACAATAGGATGGCATATGAAATATTTCTTTTATATTTTTTATTTTGAATATGAAAGAATTCTGCTTGAGACAATGGATATGTGAACAACGAAGGAAACACACTGGTTGTGTAATATAAATTTAATAAGTTAACTAGACAAGGGAATATGGATTGTTGCTCCCAAGGAACTAGAAGTAATTTGGGGATGAGAGATGATAATGATGGAATCACAAGACAGAGCCATTGATAAAGAAGACATGAGGTCAGATTCTATATGTTTTGAAACCTTAAAAGACTATTTATACAAAATGTCTTATGCAAAAGTGAATTGTCCAGTCCAAAGAAATAGTAAACAACATCAAGCAGCATGATCAAGGATAAAGATTCTTAGGTGGATGAGAAAAAACAATTACAACAATGAAGAGAAAATAGACAGCAACAATATTTAGTTGACTTTGAAGGATTGTGAAAACAAGGAAAGTGGAATATTCTAGAACAAAACTTGGAAACCTAGAAGATTGAACACAATAGAAAGTGGAAAAAATAGCAAAGATAATGACCAGCTAGAGTCTAAGTTATGGGATCCAGGAAGATGGATGACTAAAGGTACATGACCAGGAGGTCATGATCTCTTTTCACCATAGTTTCATGTAGGAGCATCCTGCTTATATTCAAACTACTAAAATTTGGACAGACCATGAGGTCTTGTTTTCAATCCAAGGAGGGTTTCAATGTAAATTTCTTTTAAAAATATTGTAAATGTTCAATAGTTTGCAAGGTTAATTTAGAATTTTCTAAATCTTGTGAGGTGTTAACTAGAAATAGTGAGTCATAGGATGGGGATGACTCATGTAACAAATCCCTTGAATTCTATCTACAATTTAATGGAGTTGGAAACATCTGATTCTTGAGTCATTAAAAGATAAGGATTGAAGTCTATGTTTAGAAATTAGTTGCTCGTTTGTAGGAGTTACTTTTATTAAGGTGGTAACGTAATCTTCCAGGAATAAAAATATGTGATTCGAATGAATTTGGGTGGTGGTTAGTTTTCCTTTGAGCTATCTCGTAGAGTTAGCTGGTGGAGTTGATTAGTATTAAGGTAAATTTGCATGCAGGTTTGTTTGCTGACTATGTACATGAATTTTGCTTGTTAATGTAAAAAAGGGCAGTTTTCTACCTACATCACTATGTGATAATCTTTGTATTCTTGTGTTGTAGAATAGTATTGAATTTGTTAATTTATATGTTCAATTCTGTACATAATTGTGAAGAAGATACAGAGTAAATTCGTATAAATCTGTATGATAGTGTAAATAAATGTTTGTGAGATTTTAATTCCTAGTAGGTGAAAGTGAAGTGTTGTATGGAGGACAAAGCAGAAGGAAAATCAATCTAAGAATTGATTTGGGTATGAATAGTGATCCGTTGAGTAATGTTGTAGAATAGAGTTGATAAATCATTTGTTGATGGTTAAATTTGGGAGTTTATTTTCTAGGAGCAAAGGTGTCGATCTATTATTTGAGAAGGAATCACGGTTTTGTGAATGGTTACCTGCATAGAAGCAGGAGAAATTGTTGATTGCATTGATGAGGGTCTATACATGTGCATTGAATTGGTTGAATCTAAGATGGAAGTGAATGCTATAAACAACATATGCTTGAGTACAGAGCATATACATTAATACAAAGAAGAAGTGATTCCATGATGATATAAATACTTGTTGCGATTTGCGTGAGATCTTGTTTTGTTTCATGTATCATTGTCCTGGAAAAATTCTTCACACGGATTTGAAACTTGTGCCCAATTTTGTGCATGAAAATGAAAGCAATGATTATGTAGCGAATATGCGTAGATATGCATAATTTTTTTTTAGTGATGGAGGCAGAGACTCAACTATCTGTTTAGATCCATAATTAGTCTGCATCATCTTGCATACCTTTAAAACTATGGCATTGTTGTGTTTGAAATACCATTCATGACCTTCAAGTTGACTAGCAACAAAAGAGATGAGAGAAGACTTGTCTTTGAGTCTTTGGATAAGGATTTTTTTTCCTTATCAATAAGATGTACTTCGTGAATGTTTTCATACGCCTTGTCCGCATGTACATTCTCATTTGTGGGAACAAATGTGTCATGGATCAACCTATTTATCCATTCATTCTCAATAATATTGTGTTCATTTTCTTCCATTAATGTGTCAACCTCAATGTCACTTCCCTCAGCATCTCTAGTACTGTGATTTGTAGCAAGTGAGTTTGCAAGCGTTCAGTGGCCTTGTCTATGCAGTAGTTGTCAAAAAATATAACCAATTAGTATTTAAATATCAATAAACAATAAGAGCATTTCAAAATGAGAAAAAATATTTTTTTGATAACTTACCGAGGGATGATATTCATTTCCCCCTTCTAATTGCCCATACTATGAGCAATGTTTCCTAGTTGTTTCGCTGACAACTCTTCTTATTTCCATTCCTCTACATTTAGTACAAGGGAAATAACATTTTCCATGGCCAATTATCGCTTCAACATTGAATGGTTGATTCTGATCATTTTTTGGAGCATTGTTGCTTCTATCACTGTATACAAAATTGGTAATTGCCTGCATAGCAGCAAGTCATTTAGATTTGGTAGCATATCAGGGACAATATTTTTTGCATTGTGCTCTATTTCAATAAAATAAATTATCAATCCGCTAATAGAATAAATATAGAGATCAAATCGATAACCCAATAAAAAAAATTCAAAAGTGGGTATCATTTATCAATAAAAAAATCTACACATAAGCACAATTATCCTCTCTCCAAAGTCTTTCAATGAATTATTCTTGCCAAATTTAACCAAAAAACATAAAAATTTGTTCTGTCCGAATATGTTTACATTTTTTCCCAATTGATCCCAAAAAATTAAAATACTTTTAGCATCACAAAGATTAATCGAAAACAGGGGACAAAAATGATCTCTAATGTTAAATGTCTCTTGAGATAAGTATCAGATAATTGCTTAAAAGACACCTCCGAACATCGCTTAAGAGACGTTAAATACTAGATGTCACTTAAGAGACACTCATTTTCTCACTTGAATATTCAACTCAACAAGAAATGATTGATTCACATAATTGTGTTGATTGTAAAGTATTTCTTTGGGCATGGTTGAAACATCCATAGCATATGTATGATATCTTCAACATAGCTACACAATAATACCATTAGCTAAATCATAGATTAATAACTTCAACTAGCTTCCATTTATCATTTTGACATTCGCCACAACATTACATTAGTAATTTTATGATGTAATTAGTACTTTTATTATGCAAACATTGTTGAACAATCACAATATTTTGGTACTAATCCACATCTTCTTCATTTTTTATGTAGGTGATATCGGATGAGAAACCCTTGGAAACCCAGGTAATTGATCTATTTTAATAACCAAAAATAGTTTACGTTCTTTCATATACTCTATCTATCAAACTAATGATAAGATCTTATTGTAGTTTCTTTCCACTCAATTGAGGAGTTGATCGTGGATACATGTCTCCTAGACGAACTTCTAGGAACTCAAGTAAGTTGAATCATTGTCCTATTCGGGCCTTCTCATGCTTTCATAAATAATCAAGTTTAAGAGGGATACCTTATGATCCCAAATTAATTTATGCATTTATGCAAACACTTGTATCTAGAATTTTTGAAAGACTATTTTAAAAGGACTATCTGTTATTCGTTTAAGTGACAATGTTTCCCATATTTGGGGAAGTCGTAGATCTTGTTTCAGATGCATTAGATTCATAGGAAGACATACTTATCTACACTTTCATCTAATAATGTGATGTTTACAACATTTATAGATCTAGCACACATGCATCTCGTTAGAATAGTAAATGCTAGATTTTTATTTTCTTTTGTCTCGTGTCGAGGTTTTCTACTGGTTCTGGATCCTTTTGTGATTCTTGAGTTCCTAGGGGGACATAACCAAGGATTATATAATATGTTTTAATGTAGATTGAGAAGGGCCACCAACTTACCCACTCTAAGGTAGTGACAAAGTGAGAATATTAGGAATGTAGATCTTAGGATTGAAATTTATCATTTATGTTGTAGATATCATAGATATAGAAGATCTACAATTTGATTTATTTTACATTTCACATCATATGTTTTAGATAGATTTTCTTTCCACTTTATATATATACATATCAGTTTATTTAGCAGATGATTATGTTTCTTACTATAGCAATTCTTTGCTTTTTCATCATTTACTCTATACAATCTTAATGCAATTGATTGTCGGGCCCAATACACAGTTGGGAACAATATACTTTGTGAATCCGTACTAGATATATTCCCAATACGGGAGTTAAAGATCTCATTGATGATGATAATAACAACAACAACATTTGTGCTACAGTCGTTTCCCAATTCATTTGTTATGGAAATTTCAAATTAATAAATCTTCTACAGTGCCGAATGCGGTAGTTAGGATAATTTTATATACTAAAGTTACTGTACTATGTTCTACTTCCCAATATAGTTGTTAAGAACACATATAAAATATACTTGTACTAGATTTAATAGTAGTGTTTAAAAACCTATGTTTATCTATTTCTCACACGCAATAGCACATTTCTTTCTATTTCTAGCTTAGCAAAGTACATGCAAATTTTCAGATTTCATTCATTTAGAATATTTGAATAGTATATTGTTAGTTTACTCTAGGGCATTGCCAAATACATTTTTTTCCCATATAAAAGGCATCATCATTACTTCCCCATAAACAACTTCCAATTGTAGAAATAAGATGCATGCATAGACATAAAATAGAACCTATATTTTAGAAATCAACAGTACTTAGGAACAAAAAAGATCAAGTGTAGAAAATCATCTGTTTAGATTACGTAAGGAAATTTGTAAATGTTGTTGGGAATTCCCCAATCCACCCAACCATAGATATGTAGGAAACTTCCAGTATTTGTTTCACCATAATCACCCCTCATCTAGGTCCCGGGATCTCTAGGGATTGGTTCCTAGTTTCGTTAAGCTTTTAGATTCTTTTTAATTTGCATATTTGCATAACTAGCCTAGTGACTATAGGTATTCAAGAAAATATTTTTCTAGTATCCATGGTCCATCATAGTCATTCCTCCTCCTTCTAACAAATCCAAGTAGTATTCTTCCAATCCAACAATGAATATTCATATCAGCCAACAAGAAACATTGATGTTATAATACCTAGGGAGTCCTCCTACCAGCCGGTACTCAACACCTGCACTGCTCACACTCTATAGCTATAGAGAATTTTTTGAACCATTACTAAACTTGGACCTTGATAATTTGTTCAGAGATATCACATAGCTAGTTCCTCCTCCTTTCAATTTTCCATTCTCTGAAAGTTACAAATTTCATGCGTAGCTAGCTATTTTCTCTTTAGCTTAATTATTCTTCCATTTAGATTTCTAATTCTCATTTTCTGAGTTAGATAAGACTTTCTACTTTTTGGCGTTCCTTCACATTCTTCAACAACCAAGAGAATTAAACCTATGGCATTATTTTCCCTCTCTATTGTAAAGGAGGCATTTACTATTATTATCCATCCTTTTAAGTGGTGGTGCCTATTCATGAATTAGATTTTCTAGAGGTGTCTCTTCATATTTCAGATTTGTTTAATTTTTTTATTCTCATATTTAATTTTTCAGTTTATTTTAATTTTATATTTAGTCTTTTTATTCTTCTTTGTTTATTTTATTTTTTCCCTTTAGAGACCAAGGCACCTCATTCATTAGGTTTTCACACATAGCCCAAGCAAATTTGGATTTCGACATAGCATAGTAATATATATCCAAGTACATAGTACTTATAAAACATAAGGTTCCAGTGTTCAAATAACACTTAGCCAAAATACGAGGGGTTGGCATTCTGGGGTATTATAGAATCTGCTTCCAATAGGACTATACAAGAAAAGTGTGTCCAACATGAGATTCCAAGGCACAAGATTTTGGTGAAAATGAATATGTGGGACTTCGATTCTTCAGGTCTCTAATTTGAATAAATTTCCAATCATGACACAACAACCGAGATCTCTTTACAGCCACATAAAAATTGGAATATAAGAGAGTCATTTTCTCAATTGGGGACAATATAGCCTCATAGTATGCATAGAACATCATCATGCCACTCTTCTGTCTATATTTAGATACCCAAATCTTGTGGGAAGTGCCTCCCTAGTAAATTTCATATCCATGTAGAAATCCAAGCTCAATTTGAACTGTTTCATGTTTCATAGACTAGCAGACTAAAAAATTGAAGTTGGTGGGAAGAGGGAATCATGGGGGTGAAGAGCACCTCAGTAAACACCAAGCACACATTCTATGTAGTGCATAAATGAACACCCCACACTCTTGAATAAAGGAAGAGGGAAAAAATATCGATAAGGACCACTTAGATATGAGGATGTGCTATTCCTCTCAAAACAATGAAGAAAGTAAGAAATATACCCACAATTCCAAAACTGAATAGTGAGAAAACAAAGCTGAAAACAATCCTGAAAACAATCATTCATAAAAAAGTAGGGAAGAAAACACTAGCTTTGCGAATTCCAACGGTAGATAAGAACAACTTGGCACATAAGAGCATCTACATAAGCTTACAACTCACATAGGATAGTTGCATTGCAAAACGCCAACACTAACAACGTTGAGCCATTTCTTGTTTTTTGTAAGTAAGTACCCATGGGGATTTGAACTTGTGACCTTCCATTTACAACTTCTCATCTCAATTACTCATTACCAATTTCTCTACACCCGGACGACACGTTGAGTTGTTTCTTAAAATAAAACCATAGTGTATAAAAAGAACCATTCATTTTTGACATGTTCTTCATCATTTTATCTTTCCTAGAAACTCATGTCTCTCTTGGATTCAATTTCCCTTCGATTGTTCCTCATAGATCATGCTTGCATTTATAAATTGCCTTCACTAGTAAGCTACCAACATGGCATGGCTCTACCAAAGGCCACCACTTGCATGATAAATCAACAATAAAACTTCCAAAATCATTGGTTCTTTTCCCACGTCTAAAACAAATTGAATTTAAACCTTTGTATTTTAGATTGTCAACATTACAAAGAATAAACATAATCTTTAACTCCAAATGAAAATGGGCCCTACAAATCTTCACCTCTTGCTCCAAAGTGAGTGTATCTTTGATGGATTGTGTGATATCCCTCCTTTATGCCCTATTATTCTGAGAATGTAATTGGTCATGGTACCATTTTCTATCAAAAGGAGATAGAGTATCGATTAGATAGCTTTTATTAACAACCGAAATATTTAAAAGATTATCTAATATATATATAGGAACACATATAAATACACTCCTAAATATATATATATATGTGTATATATATAACTCATGAAAAGGAGGCGAAATCATTTAATAAAATAGCATTTATTAAAATTTCAATATTTACAAAGTTATTGGAAAAACCATCCACGATATATATATATATATATGGAATAAATTACCCCTGGGATCTCTCAAACTTAAAGTTTATCAAGAGCGAGATTTTGGTCAAAGTATAAGAGCAACAACTTCTTTTATAAAAGGATTTTCAGGATCTTGTAGGTGTGGAGAAGGGCATAAGCGTAAGTTGTAGAGTTAGTTGGCGTTTCCTCTTTAATGTCGGAGTGGAGCTATACACTACCTTTATGGTTAATTTCTCCAGCATGAGAAATTATTGGAGGTTGTCTCGTAAGTAGAGAGCCTTTTGCCAGGATGTCGCCACTTGTGAACATGGTGGAACTCCATTTCTTTTCCAGACTTACAAGTTATAAATCGAGTATTTAGTGGAGAATCAAACCAGCTAGAATTTAGGAAAATTGGTTTCCTTAGTGGAACCCCGAAACTTCATTTTCAGAGGATTTGGTTTGTGGAGAAGCCATCTGTCACGAGGGATGACACATATTGATTTAGTTAGGTACCGCCGACTCATCTTGATTGCGGGGAAGATTGCGCCAAGAGGAAGGAGAAGGGATAGCCCTTATTTGTCCAAGGCAGATTAGGGGTGTGGAAGCTTTGCAATTTGGGGAATGTTGAATCAAGGGGAGGACTATGATTATAAAAGAAACCAGTATGAAGGTTAAAGGGGGATGAGAGGAGGAGTTGGAACTTAGCAGGTTGGAAGAGAGTCGGATCTGAAAAGAATGAGGGAGTTAGATCTTTGCGAAGGTAACTGAGATCTCGGCGAGTGTAACTTAGACCTCTGCAACTAGAACAAACAACTTCTGCGGTGAAGAATGGAGGCTCTAGAGCTGAACAAAACACGGCCATAATAGGTATGACATACCCCGTATCATAGTGTCATCAACTTAGTGTTTATGAAAAGGTTTCTTTAGCCCAGCCGGGGTGAACCACCTATATCCTTGTCTCGATTATGTGTGTTTAAAATTTGGCTTATTGTTTTGTCAATTGGGATGTTGTGTTAATTTCTTGTATGTCCACTTCTAGATGTATGTGATAAATTATAAATGTTGCATCTAAATGTATCTGATAAATTATAAAGGTTGTATTTAGATGTATGTGATAAATTATAAATGTTGCATCTAAATGTATCTGATAAATTATAAAGGTTGTATGTAGATGTATGATAAGTTATAAGTGTCATGATTTTTCGGCAGGACAATCTTGTCCAATTAAATGTATGTAGTGAAAGAATAAGAAATCAATAGAAAATGTTACTTGGTGGAACGTTGCAAAGTGTTACATAGGGTTGTTTTATTTATCTTTATTATGTGCTGCTTAACAAAGAAATTTTTGTTAAATTCACTAAATCCTAACATCAATATTTGGGAGATGTTACATATGGTATCAGAGCACAATTTGCTACACTCGGGCCTATAGTGGGCTCAGCATGAGGAAATAAGTTGGACGAACCAGGAAAGGAACTCCACTCGGAAATAAGTATCAAGGTATATTTAGTTCAACGCTTGGCAAGAAATAATCGACAAGTTGTTCGGGATCGCAAGTAAGTATGTCCCACTTTCTGAAGCATTATAATAACATAAAATTGTTTATATGTGAACGTGTTTCACTATGTAGTTGCATAGTGGTTATTGGAAAATATTATGAAGGAATATTTTCTCTTACACTATAATTATTTTTATGAAATGGCGAGAAATAACTCTTTAGAAAGTTAAATAGCTAAACTATTGGAGTTATGAAAGATTTATTGTAAGGGATCCTAGTTCTAAATAAAAGATTTATATGCAAGGGAACCCTCCTAACTCTATCAACTTGATAGTTCGATTCAAATATTTATTACTTTCTCTACAACTCATGCCATTCCTAACAGTTGACACCTTTCAGTCTCAACAACCGCTTTATAAATAGAAGTACGGTTTATACATTTTGTTGTTTTTATATAATTAATCAGAATTGACTGACCTAGTCGTCAAGATACCCAAATAGGAGCTTTAGATGGACTACTTAAGCAAACTTAAATCTGCTAGAAAAGATTCGTTAAGTGGGATTAAAAGTAAATTTAAGGTCCATTATGATTTGAGAAAATGTGATGGTCTTGAGTTTCAATGATTAAGTTTTTGTTTATCTTTCTTCGTATAAAGTTTCTTTTTGTATAAATGCTTATCCATACCATTATATATAAGTGCAACAAAGGTAAAATAGTTATAATGACATATACATGTGAATATTAATCCGTTAAAGAATGCATGAGTACCTTTTATATATACCTCTTACTTCAGTAATTTCTACTAAGATAGACGTGGGAAACAATGAGTAATAGTGATACTTTTATTTTTGCTCAATAATTATGATGACTTGCTATTCATGTACAGTTATATGTTTTCTCAAATTGATTATTTTGTTAAACGGATAGATTATTGGAAACCTAGAACCAACATGAAATAAATACAGGTTAGTAGGATGCGGTAATCTTCTGACGTCCTTATGTTGCCACAAGGAATGACTGTTTTTATTTATTATGTGTTAAGGAAAACATTGCTGACATGGAATTTGCAGGGTCGATCGGAAGTGATTTTTGAGACAGTAATCGAGGTATAAGCTCTTATAAAACAAGGAAAAATGACATTGAACATATGTTATATATACGATTGTTCTTATGATTTAATTACCTTTATACGACTAACACTTTGAATGTTGTGGACGAGCAAATGCTATTTTCCCACACACCACTGCCTGACGCCCATAAATGGGTAGATGCAGGATATATATATATATATATATATATATATATATATATATATATATGTATATCGATTCATGTGTACTACTAATACGTGATAATACAAGCAAACTGGAACCTCGGCAGATGAAGGTGAACTATGCGGTCGCCTTTACAAAGGTACATGGTTTTTGTATAAGGTATGAAAGTTGTTTTAGACTATTGGTTATCTCTATATGATGTTAGGGTATACAAAAAGGGTTGTATGGTGAAAGCTAACAGTCGAGGTTAAATGATCATAATGTCCACGGATCATCATAGAAAGAATGTTATATCGTGTTCAAAGCATTATGTAACCTTATAAGCTAGTTATGTGTAGTAGGAAATGACATCTTAGATGATTATATATGGATATTTTATTAAGAAAGATGATTTATGTTTAAGAAAGGAATCTTCTTACAACATTTGATTTTGTATATAAAGTGATACTAACAAGTGGAATTTGGCAGATGGTGAAATTTCTGTGAAGCTTGTGAAAATGCAAGAGCATAAATATATGCATGGTAAAATAAGGGGTGAGGATTTAAGATCCACATCACAACTGTTACAGATTGTTTTAAATTTTGATATATTTTTAATCAGGAAAACTCGACCCAGATTGGTCAGAGTAATCGTATGAGTACAGAGTGTAATGTGACGAAATAAATTGATTAAATTGAAAGAGATTTTTCTAGACTCAAGCAAGGCGACTTGGGGAAAATAAATTATGGGACTCAAGCGAGAAGGCTTGAGGGGAATTGTGTAAAGAGTGTTGTAATGGCATTGAAATACTCCCAAAAATCAGGGATTGAACAGCCACTAGGATTCTCAGAGAATCGGCTGGCTGTAAGACCTAGGCAAGCTATAAGAAAATGTATATGTGGGAGGCAGGACGCTGCTTAGTATGCATGAAAGAAATGTTTGCTGTGTGAGCACTAAGGTGTTAGGCAAGACATGAAAGAAATGTTTGCTGTGTGAGCACTAAGGTGTTAGGAAAAACATGAGAGAAATTTTTGCTGCGTGAGCACTAAGGTGTTAGGCAAGACATGAAAGAAATGTTGCTGTGTGAACACTAAGGTGTTAGCCAAAAACATGAGAGAAATGGTTGTTGCGTGAGCACTAAGGTGTTAGGCAAGAATTTCCTGGAGCAAGTGAATCTTGTTTGTTGATTTTTTCAACAATATACAATCAGGGAGTACTAGATTTATTCCATATATTGCAAGTGATATGTGCAATAAAGAACTCATGATTTATGTTTCTGAGTTGGATTATGAAGTTGATGACAAATCGTTACTAAACGTTGTTTCTTTTGAATTCCAATTTTGTCATACAAATGATTACTCCCAGAGAAGAGTGAACACCGAGGACGGTGTTATTTTTAAAGGGGAGGAGGATATGATATCCCTCCTTTATGCCCTATTATTCTGAGAATGTAATTGGCCATGGTACCATTTTCTATCAAAAGGAGATAGAGTATCGATTAGATAACTTTTATTAACAACCGAAATATTTAAAAGATTATCTAATATATATATAGGAACACATATAAATACACTCCTAAATATATATATATATGTGTATATATATAACTCATGAAAAGGAGGCGAAATCATTTAATAAAATAGCATTTATTAAAGTTTGAATATTTACAAAGTTATTGGAAAAACCATCCACGATATATATATATATATATATGGAATAAATTACCCCTGGGATCTCTCAAACTTAAAGTTTATCAAGAGCGAGATTTTGGTCAAAGTATAAGAGCAACAACTTCTTTGATAAAAGGATTTTCAGGATCTTGTAGGTGTGGAGAAGGGCATAAGCCTAAGTTGTAGAGTTAGTTGGCGTTTCCTCTTTAATGTCGGAGTGGAGCTATACACTACCTTTATGGTTAATTTCTCCAGCATGAGAAATTATTGGAGGTTGTCTCGTAAGTAGAGAGCCTTTCGCCAGGATGTCGCCACTTGTGAACATGGTGGAACTCCATTTCTTTTCCAGACTTACAAGTTATAAATCGAGTATTTAGTGGAGAATCAAACCAGCTAGAATTTAGGAAAATTGGTTTCCTTAGTGGAACCCCGAAACTTCATTTTGAGAGGATTTGGTTTGTGGAGAAGCCATCTGTCACGAGGGATGACACATATTGATCTAGTTAGGTACCGCCGACTCATCTTGATTGCGGGGAAGATTGCGCCAAGAGGACGGAGAAGGGATAGCCCTTATTTGTCCAAGGCAGATTAGGGGTGTGGAAGCTCTGCGATTTGGGGAATGTTGAATCAAGGGTAGGACTATGATTATAAAAGAAACCAGTATGAAGGTTAAAGGGGGATGAGAGGAGGAGTTGGAACTTAGCAGGTTGGAAGAGAGTCAGATCTGAAAAGAATGAGGGAGTTAGATCTTTGCGAAGGTAACTGAGATCTCGGCGAGTGTAACTTAGACCTCTGCAACTAGAACAAACAACTTCTGCGGTGAAGAATGGAGGCTCTAGAGATGAACAAAACACGGCCATAATAGGTATGACATACCCCGTATCATAGTGTCATCGACTTAGTGTTTATGAAAAGGTTTCTTTAGATGCATTTTTATATTGTGAATAGCTTATAACTTGGGTCAAGTGATTTCTTGACAGAAGCTGTTTAGAAATCAGTACAGCGTAAGATTTATATCTGCACTTTCGTATTGATGAATAAGGTATGCAATAAGCCTTGAATTATGTGATTTCTGGACAGAGTTGGTTAGAATGTATATAGCATAGTACATCATAGAATTGCACTAGAAATCACTATACCGATTTAAGGGTGTATTACTCAACAGAGCTGCATCAGCGAATGCAGCTTTAGTGAAATCGGTAGTCAATAATTTTAATTCATGTACTTAATTTGATTACCAGATCCATCCTGTAGAATGAATGATGGTCGTAGACCTCTATTGTAATGATAAAAAGAAATTGATGAAAGGTAGGAATGTCAAATACCTAGCGCAAACTAGGGAGGAAGTTTTGGAATTTGAATGTTTATGTTTGGGGTTCAATGTTTACCGCTGTGAGATGTCGCTGAGAGTAGTGGTCTCGTCCGACCTTCATAGATTTGGGCTAGCTGTGACTTTCTAGATACCTTATGCAATAGCTTAATAGAGTAGATCCTTACACTTGGCCGATGGAATTGATTTCCATTCAAAGGAGATGGGCGATCTCTATCGCCCCACACCTGTAGCTGTCATTGTAATTGCGTATCTCTACGATTTTCTTCAGGAATGGAGTCACCTTAAATCGTTTATCTTTTGCTTTTCAGTCTTTGATAGTATATTCTATTCTGGATATATATATATATATATATATATATATATATATATTCCTTCCATTTGATTAGTATATTAGTTGTGCTAAGTTCAGGCCATCTCTCGGAGGGAAGAGCTCGACCAAGTTATTACTTTCTATGTATAAATACTGAAGTAAACGATGGAACTTCTGGTTTGACGCCTTTCTTTTTTCAAAGTCTTAGAGTAACGTTTATATGAATCCGATGCCTGAATTGGAACTTCTGTAAGGATGCTATGCGATTTCAATCATAGGGTTTTTGCTTAAATAGCTTTTAAATATCGGTAGAAAGATTATACCAATGTTGCACTCTGCGTCTCAGTTTTCTACGAGGATAGATCTTGGTGCAAGCCCTGGAAACTCTATTTCTGTCTTTTATTTTGATATCAACTAGTCATAATCCCTGCGTGATAGTTTTCACTTACATTTCTGACCGAAGAGTTAAACCTAGTATCTTATTGAAGGGATTGATGTTCTTTTTTATGAATCGTCTGATCTTCTTAGTTTTGGTTGATGCGTCTCTTTTTTTTGGTGAATGCATATTGATGTTGTCCTGCAATGTTCTTCGGTGACTGGATCGTTACCCTAATACTTTCAGTGTTGTAGAAATGCGTCATACGCTTTAGCTGCGAGATTTAGATCTCTGCACCATTTCGAATCTTTCAAACAGTTCACCTTTGATGTTTGCCCTGGCTAGTTCTTTAGCTGTGTTGAATCACTAATCTAACTAATAGTTCAATTTATGTTTGTCGGCGTTTAGATTATAATCATATTTCGGTGTTCGGTGAACATCTTATGCAGTTATATATTTAAGTCGGTGTTTAATTTATCTCTGTGTAGATCCCGGGTAAGAGATCGGTATTTTCATGTTTGTATTATTTGCAGTAGTGGCATAACCCTTTATTATTTAATTTACTGCCTGCATATATATCTTCATGCGATTTAGTTTTGATCTCCAAACCTACAATATTGGAGAACCTCTATGTGTAAATTGTTTGGAAGTGTTTTCATTATGTTTAGTTATTGAAAGAAATCGTCGTTTTGTATAGCGTATAGAATGCCAGTTTTTCAAGATTCTCTGCCTGCTAAATTCTTAATCTCTGTGTATAACCCTTTAGTAGAATTTTGGGGTAATGGATGGAATCATGGTCTCGGTGTGGCTTGCGAATGTGAAATTTGAGATCTCCATGATAAAGTTAAAGTATCGTTTTTCCCCTCCCTTTAGGGTTGACTTGCATCTACAGTGGGCCAACACTTTTATATTAAGGGTAGAATACATGAATAAAATTACCTAAGACTCTTATAGCTTGTGCTTAGTGTTTGAAAGTAGTGTGTGTGTAAGGGCATGACCTCGTGTGATGGTTGGAGGTATTAAAAGATCAATTTTATTTATGTATAGTGGAATGGGTAAGCAATAGCGCAATGTTTAGTGAGTATTTTTATAATAGGCTTGGAAAAATATTTTATGTGTATGCTCTTGATGAGAGTGGCAATTAATTATGCTTATCGCAAGATGTAATCTCTTTCGAGAAGAGTATAGTTTGATTATTGAGAATGATCTCCCTCTAGAGGAGAAGCTGGAAGAATAGCGACATCAAGTTGCATAATGTATCCCTTGACTTGGAATATTACAAGAATTGACCAGCCTTTGTGGACGTAGCCCAGCCGGGGTGAACCACCTATATCCTTGTCTCGATTATGTGTGCTTAAAATTTGGCTTATTGTTTTGTCAATTGGGATGTTGTGTTAATTTCTTGTATGTCCACTTCTAGATGTATGTGATAAATTATAAATGTTGCATCTAAATGTATCTGATAAATTATAAAGGTTGTATTTAGATGTATGTGATAAATTATAAATGTTGCATCTAAATGTCTCTGATAAATTATAAAGGTTGTATGTAGATGTATGATAAGTTATAAGTGTCATGATTTTTCGGCAGGACAATCTTGTCCAATTAAATGTATGTAGTGAAAGAATAAGAAATCAATAGAAAATGTTACTTGGTGGAACGTTGCAAAGTGTTACATAGGGTTGTTTTATTTATCTTTATTATGTGCTGCTTAATAAAGAAATTTTTGTTAAATTCACTAAATCCTAACATCAATATTTGGGAGATGTTACAGATTGCTTGTCCATTGAATCCACCAAGGAGTAGTGATCTGGGCTGACTCCTTCACCACAGCTTGGAGGTCTCAAAAACCCTCGGTGAGCCAAAATGTGGAAAACACTAGTCAAATTTGTACAATCCTTGGCATTTATGTCACTAATCTCACCATGTGTTATCGAGAGATCATAGAAGGCCACCGCTAACACACCGCCTTAATGTTTAGGTAGTTAGCACTCGAACACAACCCAATTAGTACCACCTTAATGTTTAAAATTCAAAGTGGAAGTATAATAAATTTATGAAACTAAATCTGAACGTAATACATGCCAGGCTCGGCTTGGTTACAACATAATAATGAAGAGTTTCAATCATTAAAATTAAATAATATCAAATTAAATTCCTACATAATAATGAAGAGTTTCAATCATTAAAATTAAATAATATGAAAGTAAATTCCTACATAATAATGAAGAGTTTCAATCATTAAAATTAAATAATATGAAAGTAAATTCCTACATGAATGAGGGAGGAAGATAGAGATATTATATAATTAATTCAAAATCAATAGAAGCTAGTAATCTATGGCCAGCCATCTTCATTGACATGGAAAAAAAGACAATTTACAGTAAATGCAAGGGTTTAACAGTTGCACATATGATTCACGATAGAAAAGAATTTTACAGTAAAATCTCTAGGAATTAATGGAGACGCCATACCATTGATATTAAATTATAAACCTTGTTGAAACATGATAGATTTTGTGTGCAATGGAAATCATGTGCAGATATTGCGGAAACATCTTAAAAAATAAATACATAAATAACTGAAAGCCATAAGCACGAGGGAGATGTGGACATGTTGTGTTCACTGTAATGGACTTTTGAACATTGGTACAAGCTGCAGCGGGGAGAGGCTCTTATTACGAATATGCATGGATCTCCTCACAGGAGTAGCCTTCAGTTCTTTACATCGAGGTCCCTAATGAAGCCAAGGAAACAAACAAATCATTATAAGTAGAATTATACTATTAACGAGAGCACATTTATATGATATACTGTTATGGAAGAGTATAAAATACCTCAATGGAAACTGGGATTTCTACATACTCGATAAATCTCCCAAACCTTGGACATTTAGTGGATTCGATGGTTGTTTTATTTATTTCTCCCATGCCTGCTATAGATTTCTTCTTTTTCATCCATATTGTGATTTGAATATTACCTCCAGGATTGTTAAGCTTGGTTTTACTTGTACGTGAGAAATAGGTCTCTGAAAACAACTTTTTAGGACGAATTAGAGCTCTTAGCATAAGCAACAATATTTTACGTTCTTTCATATACTCTATCTATCAAACTAATGATAAGATCTTATTGTAGTTTCTTTTCCACTCTGTTGAGGAGTTGATTGTGGATACATGTCTCCTAGACCAACTTCTAGGAGCTCAAGTAAGTTGAATCATTGTCCTATTCAGTCCTTCTGATGCTTTCATAAATAATCAAGTTTAGGAGGGATACCTCATGATCCCAGATTAATTTCTGCATTTATGCAAACACTTGTATCTAGAATTTTTAAAAGACTATTTTAAAAGGACTATCTGTTATTCGTTAAGTGACAATGTTTCCCATATTTGGGAAGTATTAGATCTTGTTGCACATGCATTATATTCATAGGAATATCTACTTATCTACACTTGCATCTATGAATGTAATGTTTACAACATTTATATATCTAGCACACATAGATCCAGGTAGAATAGTAAATGCTATATTTTTATTTTCTTTTATCTCTTGCTGAGGTTTTCTAGTGGTTCTGAATCCTTCTGTAATTCTTGAGTTCGTAGGGGGACACAACCAGGGATTATATCATCTGTTTTAATGTATATTGAGAAGGGACACCAACATTCCCACCCTAAGGTAGTGACAAAGTCAGAATATTAGGCATGTAGATCTTAGGATAGAACTTTATCATTTATGTTGTAGATATCATAGATATAGTAGATCTACAATTTGATTTCTTTTACATTTCACATCATATATTTCAAATATGTTAGATAGATTTTCTTTCCACTTTATATATATACATATCAGTTTATTTAACATATGATTATGTTTCTTACTATAGAAATTCTTTTCTTTTTCATCATTTACTCTATACAATCTTAATGCAATTGATTGTCGAGCTAAATACCATGGCGGGGAACAATATACTTAGTGAATATATACTAGATCTATTCCCAATCCAAGATTTATAGATCTCATTGATGATGATGATGATGATGATGATGATGATGATGATGATGATGATGATAAAAACAACAACAAAATTTGTACTACATCGGTTTCCCAATGCAATTGTTATGGAAATTTAAAATTAATAAATCTTCTACACTAGGCTCTACTGCCCAATGCGGTAGTTAGGATAATTTTATATAATAAAGTTAGTGTACTATGTTCTACTTCCTAATATAGTTGTTAAGAACACATATAAAATCAATATACTTTTACTAGATTTAACAATATCGTTTAAAAACCTATGTTTATCTATTTCTGACATGCAATAGCACATTTCTTTCTATTTCTAGCTTAGCATAGTACATGCACATTTTCAGATTGATTTCATTTAAAATATTTGAATAGTATATTGTTAATTTACTCTAGGGAATTTCCAAATACAATTTTTTCCCATATAAAAGGCATCATCATTACTTCCCTATAAACAACTTCCAATCATAGAAATAAGATGCATGCATAGACAAAAAATAGGGCCTATATTTTAGAAATCAATAGTACTTAGGAACAAAAAAGATCAAGTGTAGAAAATAAACCGTTTAGATTACATAAGGCAATTTGTAAATGTTGTTGGGAATTCCCCATCCACCCAACCATAGATATGTAGGAAAGTTTGAGTCTTTGTTTCACTATAATCACCCCTGAGCTAGGTCCTGGTATCTCTAAGGATTGGTTATTAGTTTCTTTAAGCTTTTAGGGTGTGTGCAAGAAGATTAGGAACCTTTTAGATGCAATCCTAGTTTTTGAAAACACGATCACGTTACATAAAAATATAACGTGTTTATGCTACATAACACTTGGTATGGTAAAACCCGAGCCTGACATGTCATTAGACATGTAGGATAGGTAAACATAACGCGTACAAGTTATATAACTATAAAACGTGTATGCGTTATGTAGTTATAGAACACGTACACGTTTTGTAAATCTAAAATCAATTTAAATACACAGTCCAGCTAACCCACGACGCATTTCAACCATCAGGAACGCGAATTTGAGCTTGGGCAACCATGGATTTTGTGCCCTAGAGTATTGGAGGAGTTGGATTTCATTGGAGGGGAGGAAAATTGACCAATGAATAGTCATCTAATCAGGTAGTTCATTCACCCATACCATTTTTTTTGTCAATTTTAAACCTAAATTACCGTTTTTTTATAGTTTAAAACAACGTAATTTTGTAATATTTAGCAAATTGGAAATAACCCAATCTCTAATTAAATTCACATCTCCCTCAACCAAGATGAGTGAATAATTACAATGAATCCCTTTTCAAGAACTCAAAAATTCCTAATGCAACCAAAAATTGAAAAAAATAGAACTCCTCCCTTTCTACAATGTATCCATCCACATGAAACCCAAATTTCCAACCCTCAAAGGCCATTTCCCCATGATACTAATTGAATAAGTATCCTCAGAAATTGCCATAACAAGATGAAATGCATGCACAAGCGTGAAGACAAAAAATGCATAAAAAATTAGTAACTTGGTTTCTCAAAATTTCATCAGAATCATTTGTCCATGAACATAATCAAAATTTCATCACAAGTGTATGTAGCTATACATTGCCTCTTAGTTAAGCACCCTTAACTAAATTCCAACACACATTAAGAAAGTGCCTCTCGGGCCTACCCTTTTAAACATAAAACAATGTATTATATATAAAGTCATAAATGACTTTACCTTGACCTAGAAAAGTCATAAATGACTTTACTCAAACAATTTATTTCCCTGCATCACTAGGTTTATCAACCTTTTTTTAAATAGTAAAAACAATGGGTAATATATTTGTACATGTTGAGTCTCTAATCTCATCTACAACCAATTGTATTCCAGTCCACAATTTCCCCATTTTCTCATGTCACTTTTGGTTGGTTTCCATGTTTATAGAACAATGGAAATGGTGAACACCCATGAACTACCTAGAGTGTGTCGTGAGAGTGTTCCCAACCATGATCGAGTCAATGATATTTAGAGGATTGGTGGTAGCCATGTATCACCCCTTTTCTTGCCTCACATATCCTAATATTCCCTCGCCCTTGTCGTTTACATATCCAACAATCCTAATCTACACTAAAAAAAACTTGCGGCCCTGACCTAGTAACTACTCCTAGAAACCTATCCTAAAAACCTTCTAACATTCTTACCTATCTCGGCTCTTCTTCCCTTGGATGTTGTCCTAACCCTACATCTATCCTAAACTTCCATCCCTCTTAAATACTGTGTTTAAGACACAGGTCTGATTTTTAGCACCTGACATGCCCCCGGGCATGTTACCTTAACCATCTCTCTAAGCCTAACAAGTCATATCCTATTCTTACTTATTTATTAACTGAATTTAGTCACATTCCTAAGACTGTGACATTTAAATTTAGCTGTTCTATCTCAACTTAATATTCATCCTCCTAATCAACCATCTTTTCATATCAATCACATATCATAATACTTGGATTATTAATAAATATATGTGATAATTCTGAGATAACACTGTCATATTCCACTTGTGATATCTTATTAAGTTGACATTGTTGTTATTGTGATTCTAATCACAATCTCTAGTTGATTATTCAACCTCTTAATCATTGATAGTCATCTCAAGTATATGTAATCATATTGGCAAGACAAACTCATACATATCCATTTCATTCCATGCCACTTTGTCCTCCCCTCCAACCACAAGACGTAATATGTTGAAATCAATAAATTTAATATTAGCTTATGAAGTTGTTGGAAATATTGTTTTCTGCGAGGGACGTAAAGGCCAAAACATGTAAAAATAACACTCCTAAATTCTAAGAAGTTTAAACCCAAGTGTGCATGGAAAATTCACCAATGAGGGTTAAGAAGTGCCATAACTTCTAGAAATATATCGCACTTGCGATTCGTAATACCAAAAAAATAAAAATAAAACAGTGGCCCGCAGCCTCATTTTCGCATACATAGTCAAGGCCGACGATTTCAGGAGGGCAAAAAAATGCATTGTCAATTTGAATTTGAGAGAAGGAGGAGGCAAATTAGGAAGAGCCAATTCACACTTCGGATACAATGGAAGGTAGCTTTCCCTTTCCTTCCAAATTCCTTTCAATTTTCGTTCTTGTGTTTGACAATTTAATAGTTTTTGTTTTTTTTTAAACCAATTTTATAAAATTTGCTACATATTAAACCAAACAATGAAATTTATTAATTAAATTTTGAATTTGTTGTTGTAATCTTAACAGAGGACACAAGCCCAAACCCAAACCCAAATCCAGACACAAACCCAAACACCGAGGAAGAACATGACCGGAATACAGAGATTTTGGTTTATTTGGGTGCATTGAGGCGCCTTAACTCACTGTTTAGAGGGGGGGACCATTTAAGACAATCTCTAGTTGAGGCATTAGATGCCATAACTAACATGATTTGCAATGCCTAAGGAGCACTGTACAACATTATCTCATACAGAGATTCTTAGACACAATACTATTCCATTGGGTTGAGCTACAAAGACGTCAAAAAACTAAAGATAAAAAAAGACCAATTGTTTTCATTATTCTGAGACCGTAGAACCGGATTGGTTCCACCCACCAGTCGACCATATATTTCCATATACTTGTGCATGGAACCAAATATTAAAGCCAATTGGATGGATCGTTGGTACATGGTCTTCGATGAAAACCCTCATGGGAATAGAGACATCGCATTTTATTTCCTTAGGAAGTTGTATGCAGAATTTATCCTGGGGAAACATGTGAACTATTTTGACATTCTAGAGTTCCAGGATGTAGGTCATGGGATGCCCCAAGATAGCGAAGCGGATAGGACTGATCCTAACCATATATCCTCCACGCACACCAAACCCCCCTCAGGTATATCCTCCAGTGGGTCCCATTCTTGATGATACGCAGGAGGCCTTATTCCATTTGGCAGATACATTGCTTCGACATGGGACTGTTTTCGAAGGAAATGTAGGCCAAGGGGTTGACACTGTTGTTGGAGGCAATGTAGGCCAAGGGGTTGTCACTTCTAAGGTTGGCCCATCTGGTGTTGGACCATCACACACTGACAATCTACTTACTAGGTCTCTAGACCCTACCAGAGCTACAGATCGCACTGGAGACGCAGAGGGTTCAGAGCATCGTGTTATTCCATGCCCTTGCACAGCATGTCGCAGCATATGCTATGGGCCTGCTTCAAATTTCCAGGGCGATGGATTACTCCGATATGTAAGTAAAACTGATTATTTACATAGTATATTTTGTTTTATAGCATAGATTTCAATTGTTTCGTATTTTATTTCTATTTAATTATCTGACAATTTACGTGAACAAATTTACAACCGGTGTCCAATGACACCCCAAATTTGCATAATTCGGTCGTTATGTTTATGACCTCATTGCAGGGGTCAATGCTGCATATGATTTTGGTTCTTCACCATTAGCACTAAGAACTTTACTTTTTAATTTGTCATGTCGTGATTTACATATTTATAGTAGAGATTGCAACATTCAATACGTCTTAATCTAGATACAATATGTTTTACACAGGGTGGGCAAGATGAGTTTCTGGAATCCCAGGAAGGTCTTTCACATGCAGAGGTAGATTCCCAAACACAGGTACATTCTTTTAATTGTTCTTTTAATTACGCTTTTAATGATTCAACATGTACATGCTTTTAATGATTAGAAATTTTCTAACTATATCTTTATGATTTGTTATGTAGCATTATTACTATTGCCACTGAGTGGCCCTGTTTATGGATGCATATGCCTATCCATTTAGGACAATGTCAGTTATTGCACCCACTATTCACCCACTTCTTCACCTTTCCCAGGTATATATATGTAGTATAGTTTAATTTCTATGCATGCAAGTATGTCTCATTTTCTTTGAAAAAGTCATTTTCCATCCATGTAGTACATATATGTCTCCTTTTCTTTGTATTTGCTGACATTGGCACATATGTTACTTTATGCAGGCATCTACTGAGCTAGTGGTGCCTAAAGAGCACCAAATCAAGGGTTTTGGTGACGCACCTCTGCCCCCCCTAGGTACATGTATGTCTTGCTTTCTTTTGAAAATGTCATTATCCGTCCATGTAGTATATTTCTCAATTTTTTTGTATTTGTTGACATTGCATATGTTACTTTATGCAGGCATCTATTGAGCTAGTGGTGCCTGGAGAGAACTCAACCGAGGTTGTTGGTGACCCACCTCTGCCCCCCCAGGTACGTGTATGTCTCGCTTTCTTTGAAAAAGTCATTGTCCATCCATGTAGTATATATGTCTTGTTTTCTTTGTATTTTCTGGCATTGACATATGTTACTTTATGTAGGTATCTACTGAGCTAGTGGTTCCCGAAGAGAACCCAATTAGGGCCACTGATGACCCTCCACACCCCCCACCCAGGTACATGCAGTTTCACCGCCGAGGACTTACACACGCATTGTAAGTAAAAATATTATATTTGCTTGGAATTTGAACAAATGTACATAGAGTTGTATTTATTTTTATAGCTTGGTAAAGTAACTTACAAATTTTGGTTTGTGTGCAGTCTTTGCAATTGAGAATGGATCCTCCTGCGGAGTGTTGGGGAACGCCATCAAGCAGCCGAAAAAGAAAGATAGACTTCTCATTAGCCACTGACATTGGCAGTTAAAAGGGGAATAAATATAATTCATGTATAGGGGGGGTAATTAGAATCCATGTATAGGGGGTATACATACATGTACCATTTTGTTTGTATGTACACACAGATGTACAGTATGATCCACTATTTTGTATTATGGCCATGGCATGCCATTTTTTAAAACATTATATGTACATATAATATAAAGCAATATTCATACTTACCTATATGGTTGACTTTATATGGGAACATAATGTGCATTATATGCCTTGCAGATATATGCTTAACTATGTTTTTAGGTTTATGGATTTGTGTTTGTTTCATGTTGCTATTGCATTAAATGTTTAAAAATTTGAAAAAACTCTTCTCAAGAAAGCCTTGAAAATTAAAAGAGATAAATTTTATGAAATGGTTAGTTACAAGGAAATAGTGTAACCAATAAATTATTAAAATAAACTCATGACCATTCTCTCAATATAACATTTAAAAATCAGCACTAAAATATTGGCACCTGAAGTCAAAAGTGAGATGCAATCAATAGTGTACATTTTAGTTGCAAATGGACAAGTTTCTATCCAAGTGCATGGATTCTTTGGAGAGCACAGTAACATTTTAGGAAGCACATGATCAATGATATTTCCACACTCAAGAAAGCAACAAACCAAGGTGTGAGCTCAATCAACAAATCATTAAAATAAGAGCATGACCAATTTTTAAGTTAATTTGAAATGTTCTTAGAACTACATTTTCCTCTTAACTTTTAACAAAATGAAAACTTTATGAGCAAGTATGCAGTTTATTTTTAAATCAATATTTTCATCAAGTTAGAACCATGAATGTAAAAGCATTTTCGAGTTTATGTACCTCGAATGTGCACAATGTAAAACCATTTTTGAGATTATCATGTGAGAACCATGAATGTGCACAATGAAAATTACCACTCACAGATCTTATGAAAAAATTATGAAAAAACCTAGATCTTATTCCAAAAAATACCCCCAAAAGAATACACACTTGCAGGAGCAAACGACACACAATCTTGCTCCTCTATTTGCTTTTTTGCTCCTGGACCAAAGGTCACCAAGTGTCCTTGAAAGACATTTTCATGTGACTTGCAACTCAACATAACTCGGAAATGAGAGGTTGGATCGACGAACCGTTAACTCCGTTGGTATCCTGGCATGCGATTACCTCTAGGTAGCCCTCTCCCTAGTGTTTTCATGGCCCAGTGACTTCATTGTGCATTCATTTCGTAAACTAGGGTTTTGCTTAGTTTCCTTCAATGCAATCTCGCATTGGTGGGTCAGCTTTGCAAAACCCTAGTCCGAACTAGTGTTGGTAGTGTTCCCACATCGACATTTTCCGTACACACTTGCAGGAGCCAACAACATGCAATCTTGCTACTCCGCTTGTTTTTTCGCTCCCGGACCGAAAGTGAATGACATTTTCATGCGACTTGCAACTCGACATAACTCGGAAACCGCAGGTCGGATCGATGAACCGTTGACTCCGTTGGTCTCTTGGCATGCGATTACCTCTAGGTAGCCCTCTCCCTTGTGTTTTCATGTCCCAGTGACTTCATTGTGCATTCATTTCGTAAACTAGGGTTTTTCTCACTTTCCTTCAATGCAATCTCACATTGGTGGATCAACTCTGCAAAACCCTCCATCGAGCTAGTGTTGGTAGTGTTCCCACATCGGCATTTCCCATACACACTTGCAGGAGCCAATGGCATCCAATCTTGCTGCTCCGTTTATTTTTCGCTCCGAGACAAAAAGTCACCAAGTGTCCGTGAACAACATTTTCATGTGACTTGCAACTCGACATAACTCAGCAACCGGAGGTTGGATCGATGAACCATCAACTACATTTGTCTCCTGGCATGCAATTACCTCTAGGTAGCCCTCTCCTTTATGTTTTCATGGCCTAGTGACTTCATTGTGCATTCATTTCGTAAACTAGGGTTTTGCTCTGTTTCCTTCAATGCAATCTCGCATTGGTGGGTCAACTCTGCAAAACATGTTGCAGCATTAAGAAAACACTATGTGTCTAGAGATCACGGCTATATTATTCTTGTACTAAAGTATAATCCAACAAGCATATGCCTAAGCTACACTTACAAATGACAAACCAACTAGGGTTTCACGAACTAGACACCACATAATAAAACTAGGGTTCATAAATTGAGACATGGAACTAGAAACTAGGGTTTTATGAACTCTTTAGGTTTAGATCATGTACCCATGTTATGCACATACATGAAACAAAATGAATAGGTTATGCACATACATGAAACAAAATTCCATATACCTATGCTATACACATACATGAAACAAAAAGGCCATATACCTAGGTTATGCACATACATGAAACAAAATGAATAGGGTTGAACATGGATCACAAGTGGAAGTTCACATGCATACATGACTTAAAGGTAGAAACACATGTACATGAATTATATGCACATACATGAAACAAAATTTCATACACCTAGGCTTCTAACATACATGAAACAAAAAGGACATATACCTAGGCTATGCACATACATGAAACAAAATGAATAGGGTTTAACATGGATCACAAGTGGAAGTTCACATACATGGATGACTTAGAAGTAGAAACACATGTACATAAATTATATGCACATACATGAAACACAATTCCATAAACCTAGGCTATGCACATACATGAAACAAAATGAATAGGATTGAACATGGATCACAAGTGGAAGTTCACATACATGCATGACTTAGAAGTAGAAACACATGTACATGAATTATATGCACATACATGAAACAAAATGCCATATACCTAGGCTATGCACATACATGAAAACCAACTAGGGTTTGATGAACTACAATATGCATACTATAACTAGGGTAAAAACCAAACATTAAATTAAAAAGTATTCAATACAAACTTTAGGGTTTTGTGTGCAGTAGGCAATCTGCAGAAACATCTAAAATCGATGAACGTTACAACAAAAATTGATCGTTGAGTAACTCAAATTTGACCGTTTCTTATGAGCTTACGTAGAAGAAAATTAAGTTTAAGGTTATGTAAGATCGTTTTATATAATTCTTAATTTTTAAAATTTTATACAATGTTATTTGGGATTTAGGAAATTAAAATAGGAGAATATTATTTAAAATATTTTTAATAGAAAAAATAATATCATAATCAATTTTAAGATTTTCAAAAAATGTGCTATGATATTAAAATAAAAAAATTTCAATCTAATATTGTTTGTCATTTAAGCAATTTAATGATTTAAAATATAATATTGCTTAATATTTACGAAATTTAATGATTTAAGAATTTAAAATTATGTTAGATTTAATGATTTAGAAAATTTAGATATTTAGGAGATAATATTTTTTAAAAAAAATTATTATAATTAAATTTAAAGAAAAGTTATAATATTAAAAGAATAGTTAAAACAATTTGTGTTGATCTGTCTTGTGTTGTAAGCAAAACTGCCATATTATTGGGTGGCTGATCTATGTTGAAGCTTTCTTTGCTTCCATGTCTGTATATTTCAGAAGTATATGATTCCATAGCAGAATCAAGACAATCTTTGTACTATTTGATTCAATTTGAATATCAATAGTAGTTTTTTTTCGCTGGAAAAAAAATAAATTACTTGCTATTCAAATTGATAAATTACTATGCCCCTTATCCCCACTTCTGTTCATATTGATTATGGATGGTTTTAGCAGACTGGTGAACAAGGCATTGATGGGAGGTCAGATCAACGGTATCAAATTCACAAAAGACTGTGTTTTTACACATTTGATGTTTGCAGATGATGTTCTTGTAGGAGGAAATGACACAGTGGAAGAATGGTTAATGTACAAAAACATCATTACTACTTTCAGCAACGCAACAGGCATGCTTGTCAGTGAGGCCAAATCCAGCTTTATACATCATTCTATTCAAGAAGGTCAGATAAGAGATATTAGATCTGTCTTGCCATATAATTGGTCTACTTTTGAACAGGGTTTTAAATATTTGGGTTATATCCTTAAACCAAACAATTATCTGATCCGTGATTGGCATTGGCTTTTGAAAAAAATAGAGGATAGAATTGCGCAGTGGTCCTATAGGCTGTTGTCAATCGGTGGAAAGCTTATACTGGTGCAGTCGGTGCTTTCCAGCATACCTGTGTACTGGTTCTCTATGTTAGAAGTACCTATCTCCATCATTAAATCTATCAAGAGATATTTTTTCAACTTTCTGTGGAATGGAACTGCTTACAGTGGAAAGATACCAATGGTAGCAGCTGAATCTCTAGCAAGACCATATAAATTCGGAGGCTGGGGAATTAAATATTTGGAGGTGTTTAATATAGCTCTCAGATTAAAAAGTTTTTGGCGTGGAATTCATGGCATCTCCCTTTGGTCTAAAATTCTACATATAAAATACATTAAGACAGATATAAGAACCTGGATCAGAAATCCAAAATTGACTAACTGGGACTTTTCTCCTATGTGGAGAGGGTTCATGAAAGTTTTCCATTGGATCAAAAGTGACCTAGTTTGGCATGTTGGGTCTGGGACACATATCAGGGTAGGGGTTGATCCCATTATTGGGCTTGAACAGGAACAGGGTCTTCCTCCTATTATTCCTCAATATTTACAAGTCATTGGTCTTTCCACGTTAAACATGATACATCATCGGAATTTTGGCACTGCTGGAAGCTCGAAGTGGTTATCGGCACAGGAGATTGGTCTATCTGGGTATCTTGCTAGCATTTGGGATAATTTTACAAAATCATTGAACTCTGCTGGTGTCCATTTAAATAACTCTGAGGATAAGTTGGTTTGGAGTGGTAATACTGAAACTGGCACTGTCACGGCTAAAGCTGCTTACAAAATAATTCTCCAGCACAAGTATATTTTCCCGCCGGACTGGTGGTATTTGAGAATTTGGCAGTGGCACATTCCAGTCAAATTAAAATGTTTTTCCTGGCTGATTTTACAAAATAAGTTAAAAACCTGGGATAATCTATGTAAGCGAGGATGGACAAGTCCAAGTTATTGTGTTCTTTGCAAAAATGAAGCTGAAACTAGACTGCACCTGTTTGTACAGTGCTCTTTCTCTCGCAAAATTTGGGAAATGATATCTATAAATTTTAAAATTACTCAATGCTGGGCAATTGGGGATTTTAATTCATGTTTCTTACACTGGTATAGACATTGCAAGAAGCACTTCTTTCTGGCTGTATGTATACCCTGGGCAATTTGGCATTCCAGAAATTGTGCCATATTTCGAAATTCTTCACCTGATCACAACAATTGTTACTTGACAGCTCTCAAAATGTATAACTCCTGCAAGTTGGATGAGGTGATGTTGAAAACTGACAGAGTTAGTACTTTTAATCTCAAGGTGGATCGCCCTGTTTTGTTTTTTGATGGTGCTTCACAAGCAGGTATCTGTGCAATAGGTGGAGTTATTTATCTAAATGACTCACATTTCTATACCATCAAGCTCAACTGTGGAAAGGGAACAAACATGAAGGCGGAATTAATTGCACTTTGGTGTGTTCTAAAGGTTGCCAACATCTTTGGATTAAACAACATAAAAGTATATGGTGACTCTCGGGTAACCATCAAATGGGCAGAAGGAAAATTCAAGCTAAATGTTTTAAATCTGAGACACTGGGCCTCCAGGACACTTTTTGAAATACAAAAACAGCAGAACATCATTTTTGAACACATTTATCGTGAGCACAACTGTATGGCGGACAAGCTTTCCAAACATGCTCTAGAAGGATGTGAAGGTCACTTAATATGGGAGGATTGGTGTGAGGGCTGTATTCTGGACTGTGGTTCTATCTATTTCTATGACTAATCTGTTGATGATGCTCTTGCCTATCTTTGTATTTAATGATTTTGTTGGATCTATATTTTGGTTGTATTTTTGGATGATATAAGCCAAGTGCTTGGGTAATCTGTCATGTATGCTCAGATTTGATATATCCTTTATGGGATAGGCACATCTTTTTATGTAGATCAGATCTTATAAGATAACATCTTTAGTTATCTCAGAAGATTCCAGCTGGATGGATCAGGAACTTTATTTGTACTATTTGATTCTAATATGAATATCAATAGTAGTCTTTTTTCCTCTGGAAAAAAATGTTTTTTCATAGTTAATTTAGTTTTTATGTGGCTTTTTTTTTAAGTATTCAATGTTTTTTTATAATTGATTTAGTTTTGATGTGATTTTTTTTATTTTATTTAATAAAGTATTTTAAAGTGTTTTTCTTTAAAATTAAATTGGAGAAAGATGACAATGGATCACTATAATTGTTAGTTTCCTCACTTTATAAGAAGTTGAATATGTGGTTTTTTTTTTTAATTTGTAATAATGGTAGGTTTATTTTCTTGTTTTATATATACAAATCATTTTATCCACTTTGCATAGAATATTTCATCATGGATTTTTAGCTTTTTATAAGAGAATATCATTAGTTATGATAATAGTTTGTTCTTTTAACACTATTTAATACTCCTTTGAAAGGGAAAACTCACAATGGTTTTGAAAAGATAAAAAATATTAAGAACAAAGTTCTATGACCAAAATTTAGACTTTTTTTACATTAATATTTTTTGAAAAAAATGAAAACAAAATTATCCCTTATAAAATCACTTTAATATAATAAATATTTAAAAATTAAATAAGTGTATTTCATTAAAAGCTTAAACAAATATAAAATAATTTTTAAATATCTTCACTATAAATGTAGCCTCTTAAATATAGGAAGTATTTCTCAAAAAGAAATTACAAACTTCTTAACATACAAAATTTAAGTACTTTTATCTCCATACTAGAATGTGTGTGATACCCCAAAAACATTTTTAATTATTTTGAATTATTAAATTGTGACAACTAATCTTTTATGTAAGAGTTATTTAAAAACTCAAAAACACAAAGTGCCACTTTGCACAACAACTATTTTTAAATAAAAAGACTACTTAGAGAGTTCAACTAAATGAGGGGACACCACCATGGCACAAGAAAACAAGCGTAAGCAATCTAGAGATAACTAAACCAATCAAATTCAATCTGAAACTCAACAACAAGACAACATCCTAAATCTTAGGGATTTAAGGATAGATTGGAGATTTGATCACTACAAGAAAAAAGTTCATTGGTGAAGGACATGCCTGTGACAGACCTTTAAGAGTCATCATCAATGTCGCATATGATGACGGTCCTTAAAACATCATCGTTATAAGTGCCTTCTGAGATTGTCCTTTAAGGCTTGTCACCAAATCCCTTTTCAGTGACACTTTTGGTGAGGGTTGTTAAATGCCCATTGCTAATTCTCTCTTTGGTGACACTTCTAATGATGATGTTTTATTGGCTATCACCAATACTCTTTTTGGTTACTTTTGGTGACTGTAGAAAAATCTTTGTCACCATTGATCATTCTATGAGTTTTTTATTACTCTATGTGGCTCTCTATAACTTTTGACAAAATATAGTGTTTTAAGACCATTGCTATGGAGTCTTTGTCATTATGTGTCCAAGGTCATAGTGGTTAGAGTCAATCAATTTCTTAATAAGTTAGTGTGTCAATGGTATAGGTGAAATATCACTTACTTTTGGGGGTTAAGTGTGATAGTTATGAGTGTCACTTATGTCCATGGGTTAAGTGTGACATTTATGAATATCACTTATTGATTCCACTACTTTTGCATTCAATATTTTTTTGCGATTCAGCTGCCATGTTTGCACCATCCAATATATTCTCATGAGAACAAATTCCAATAACTTTGGAATTTTTTTTTAGGACTTCTTGCCAAGCTAAAGCTTATAAGTTTGTCTCCTACTTATTTTACATGTCACTTGACAACTGGATCAACATTAATCTCACTTACTTTGTCGGAAATGATGTCAAGGTTGGGGTTTTTGACAGCTTCACTACACGTGACACTATCCATTATTTGTTAATTAGACACTATACTTTTATTAGTATCTTTCTCACTTATGTTAACAAGTAAATGCCTTCCATTTTGGTACACATAATAATTTCCATCAAAATGATGTTTACCTATTGTGTCTTAAATTATTTGCTTTGTTTCTTCAATTTTATCAGTGGCATGAGGGGTATCATTTCCCTCAAGTAATGAGAATTACTTAGTCTCCCTTTGAGTCAAAACATGAATCAAGCCTCTTAGGTTTATCACTAGCAATTTCCCTTTACTAGATGAAGTTCCACTAGTATGTGTACACTACAAAATTTGAACCCAAAATCCATCGAGAAAATCCGATGACATTCGACGAAAAGGACTATGTTGTCGGATTTCACCTTCAAAATTACAAAATTTGATGATTTTTTTAAAATTGATAGAAGGGTTCATCAGATATCCGATGGCCCTTGGATATCCGACGATCTTCGACGAATAGTGACTGGTGTCGTTGGATAGCTGACCTAATATTAAGCCCGAGGATGTCGAATATCCGACCATATATTATGGCCCTGGATGTCGGATATCTGACGTCATATGATGCCTATGAATATTGGATCTCTGACAGTATATCATGCCGTAGAATGTCATATATCTGACATCTATTCTCCAACGGTAACTAAGTTCCCGTCGTCAGATATCTGACGAAAGGTTATATTTTAAAACCTCTCACTTTCGAAACATTCCGACATGTTTTCTATACAAGCGACGGTTTGCGGAAGTTTTTTTATTAGGTGGACTATTTTTCATTATTTCTATTGTTTTTGTGATTAAAGCGAGCGAAGTGTAGAGATTGATTTTCTAAGATCGATAATCTTCATTCAATATATTTACGAGAACATGTCAAATAGAAATATTCCTGATCCAGACGAACAAAATTGACAATTGCTTGCTAGATTGTGGGAAGGAGTGAAAAGAAGGGGTGATGGGAATTGTTATTTTCCATGTAGTCAATGTAGGGGCTTTAAGAGGAGAAGAATTTTGATCACAATAGCCAGAAAACATTGTAGGGAACATGGACACGCTGAGGGGGGACATGAATATCATCCATTTGTAAGTTTTGCATTACATATGTTTTTATTTTGATTTCTTTTGTACATGTATATATTATTTTAATATTTCTTATATTAAATTTTATCTATTGATGGTTTCAGTAGATGGGGACTAACATGGACAATAAGTATTATTTTAATATTTAATATTTATTATATTAATTTTTTCTTGCGTGCATGTTGAATCTAGGGTATAGTAGAATAACTCATTTATGTGTTCGTTAGTGAGACTAACCCACTCATTGGGGAAAGCACTTAGCTCTCTAGATTTGTGACATTTTCCATGATAATAGAAATAACGATTATATTGGCATGTTGTTTCTCTTCTATTTTATCTATAGAAACCATAGCATCGTTTATCTTACCTTAGTGGACAGTATGGAAAATTTTGAGTTATATTTGATTAGCTTTGCTCAGTAATTGGGTCAATTTTTATGTCTCTTGGATAGTTTGGATGCACCTATTTGACCAATAGTACAATTGGTTTTCTTTTCATCCCTAAAGTAGTGACTAGACCCTTCTTGTTTCCCCTTTTTATCTAACTGTAGAGACCACTCATGAAAAGAGTCATTTTTAGTTTTTCTTGTATTTTTCTATTCTTGTTTGTATTACACTCAAAGGTAATAAAGTGAATTTATCTTCAAGATTTTTACTTCATTTATTTATTTCCAAAGTAATGATGTTGTTAGATGAATGCACGATGAATGCATCAACTATGTTTTTTTTATTAAAATATATTTTGTTTTTCAAAACAAAACACATAATCAAATTACACCTTTCACTCATGAGTCACATGTTTTCATGAACTTAAGATATCTTGCTTGAAATCAACACACCTTTTTATGATTTGAAATTTAGTAGTTTAAAGAGAGAAAATTACTTCTTTTATTCCAAAACCATTGATGTTATTACCACGAGCATAAATCTATCTTAAAACTAGAGCTATTAAGCACTGAGAGGGATCCAATTTCTCGAGGTGGATTTATTTCTTAATGTGTTAAAAAAGTAAGATAGAAAAAAATACAGATCCCTCTCAGTCCTTAATAGATCCATGTTTAAGATAAATATTTTAATTAGTTTTTATTGATGAGTTTTGAGTCGACATGGATTTTTTAATTATTATTTTTATTTTTGGGAATGTAACGTTAAATAGTGTATCATGACAAAATCTCCCCCATAGAGCGACGAGAGCACCTCCCTTCTCTCAATGAAAAAAGAAAACATCAACATTACAGTGATTGCATTGTTGATTATATAATATTCTCTATTAACCATACAAAATTTGTTACATTTTAAATACATCACAAAAAAATTTACATTTTGCGTTTGAATTTCTTATATTAAATTTTATCTATTGATGGTTCATGTAATTATAAAGGAAATACATCCCACATCATATCGTCTGGAGGAACATGGAGCTATGAATAATGGAGAACAAGTTAATGATCATATTGAAGAAGATGATCATACTGAAAACATAGTTGAAGATGATGGTACAGATACTTTGATCCATGATTCATTTAATGTTAGAATGGATGATGATGATAATGATCATTTTGATGATATTCATGATTTACCTCTTCTTGAGAAGGCATACAAACCCCTTTATGAGGGCTCCCACACAAATCTTCTCTCTTCTATATTGTTGATAATGAACTTGAAGGTTATGAATGGTCTTGCAAACATATCAGTCACACGGATTTTAAGGTATGTAATATATTCCATCACATATTATATATGATCATCTAATAATTTTATTTTTAATTCATAAGTCAAATTAATACAGATTAAATGTGTTTCATTAATATTATTTCTATATTATATTAACTAGATTTTTATTTTTATTTTTTGTAGCATGATAGGTGAATATTTGTTACCACCATCAAATATTTTACCTTGCACGTATCGAGATTTGTCTGCCATCATGAAAGAAATTGGAATGTAGTATGAAACAATACATGCATGCCCTGATGACCATGTTCTATATTATATTCAACATGAATTTGCAACAGAATGTATAGAATGTCATATCAGTAGATATGGAACATATCAAGTAACAAAAAAGGTGCCTCGCAAGGTTCTTCATTATATTCCCATTATTCTACGTTTGCAACGACTATTCAGGTGCAAAAACATAGCACAATTTATGGATTACCATGCACAGAACAAAATTCAAGACGACATTATTCGAATGCCTACAGATGGGTCTGCATTTAGAGATATGGAGGAAAAATGGCCTCGCTTTAAATAAGAACCTCGTAATCTTAAAATTTCTTTGGCAGCAGATGGTGTCAATCCATTTGTAGAGATGAGATCCGTTTACTCAGTGTGGTGAGGTCGTCGGATTCATCATCATCATCATCATCATCATCATCATCATCGTCGTCGTCGTCGTCGTCGTCATCGTCATCGTCATCATCATCACCATCATCATCATCAGCATCATCATCATCATCATCATCATCATCATCATCTTCATCATCATTATCCTCCTCCTCCTCCTCATCATCACCATCATCATCATCATCATCCTTGTAGGATATCCCATGCAGATACCTAGAAAGACCAACAACGTTTGGTGTTGGTGGCCATGGGTGCCTTAAATATTCCTTTAGGGAATAAGGCATGGGATTCCCTGCTCTATAATATTCAATACCCTAAAACCCATACCTACTACTTAAAACTACTTGAGATTATGGAGATTAACTGCAAGGTTTTATGGGATTTGTATGGAGAATGCAAGGTGCTATTATGCATCCCATGCTGGTCCCAATTACTTGACTCAGCAACATAGATATGTTAATTTTTCGATAATTTCATTCCATTATCATTCAATATCACTAAGATAATAACATGTATAGCATATCAACAACATATCAATCATAAACAAAAACATGCAAGCACACAAGAGACACATATTTTCACTCGGGAAAACCAAGAAGGTGAAAAACCCCGCAACTTCCTCAGAAATAGAATAAACCCAAGTACAAGATCACAAGGATCAAACCCAAAGACATGTCTCTAGCAGATGCTCCTCCTCCTCCACAAGTGCACAACTTTCTCTCTTAGCTATGCGAGCTTGAGAAGTGAGTGAATGAATAGAATGAGGGACACACCCCTCTTATTTATACTTGAATTGACTTGCCAATTAACTCACTAGGGATGACTTGATACTCAAGTCTAATAACCCAACCACATGAGCTAATCAGGTCCAACCCCTCACTACTGGTCTAATAACCCATCAATACAAATGACGACACTTCCAAATAGAGGAATGTAACATCTCTAATGGATATACAACAGAGTAAAAATGTAATACATAGAAGAATATCTTCCGAAGTTAAAAATACATCAACACTCCCTCTTAACCAGGAAGGTATTCTAGACACAGATCATCAATACATATTGGTGCAAGTCTTTCAATTCTGGAGCTGGATCATCATCACTGGATCACGAAGCATAATCATCATCATTGCTGCTATACTCGACATCTCAATATCTGGGCTATCTCTGAATTCTGCTCATCATAGGAAGTTCTACAGAGCCAACCCTTTCTCATGCTGGATGTAGGCCCACCACCTGTAGGTCTTCATCATGACTGGCCATACTGTGGAATCCTCAAAACTTATTACGTGCATCACAAAACCTCAAAGAGTATCCTAGGATCCTTTATGTGCGTAAGCACAAACGACAAGATCTCCCAGGGAAATATTATATGTGACCCCACCACAAAACCTCGAAAGAGCATCCCAGGACTGATTACGAGCATATAGATCAACCTATCGAATCTCCTAGGGAAAGATTATATGTGGTTACCACAAAACCTCTAAAGAGCATCCCAGGACTGATTACGAGCACACAGCTCAACCTATCGGATCTCCCAGGGCAAGATTACATGTGGTCATGGAAAAACTTTGAAAGAGCATCCCAGGACTGATTACGAGCATACTGCTCAACCTATCGGATCTCCCAGGGAAATATTGTATTCCATAGGACAAAACCTCGAAAGAGCATCCCAGGAATGATTATGAGCATACTGCTCAACCTATCGGATCTCCTAGGGCAATATTATATGCCATAGGACAAAACCTAGAAAGAGAATCCCAGGACTGATTACGAGCATACTTCTCAACCTATCGGATCTTCCAGGGAAATATTATATGTCCTCCCAGAGAAAAACCTCGAAAGAGCATTTGCCAGATCTCTCAGGGAACTATTACATGCCATAGGAAAAACCTCGCAAGAGTATCTGCAAATCTCCCAGGGAAAGATTATATGCTCATCTACACAACCTATCCACGGCCATAGAGTATCAACCCGATACTCACCATACATCATCCTGATCATCATCACTGCATGGTCCTAATGCATGTTGTCCATAGCATCGTCTTGATACTCATCACACATGATCATCCTTATCATACAATGTATCCACCTGATACATATCATCATACATGATCCTCCTGATCATACAATGTACCTTCCTGATACATATCATCATACATAATCCTCCTGATCATGCAATGTATCTTCCTGATACATATCATCACACACGATCCAACTGATCATACAAAGCATCCAACTGATGCATATACATATACATGATCCAACTGATCATACAAAGCATCCAACTGATGCATATACATATACATGATCTAACTGATCATACAAAGAATCCAACTGATGCATATACATACACATGGTCAAACTGATCTTACAAAGTATCCAACAGATGCATATACATATACATGATCCAACTGATCATACAAAGCATCGAATTGAGGCATATACATATACATGATCCAAACGATCGTACAAAGCATCCAATTTATGCATATACAAAGTAGTAACTGGAGCATCGTCCTGATGTTCATCACATAGTGCTTATCCATGGGAAGGATCCTCCTCTCACCATGCTCGAAATGGCTCCTGCAAATGTGTCCCATCACTTCTTCCTCGAAGTATCTTCAATCTGAAGAACACCAAGCCTCCCTCTAAAGTACTCAAACTTCACTCTGGCTAGTGGTTTCGTCAACTCATCTGCAACCTGCTCATCTGTCGCAACATACAGGAGCTTCACTGCTCCTCTCTACACCATATCCCTGATATAGAAATATTTGATCTCAATGTGCTTCGACCTATTGTCGAACACCAGGTTCGCAGACAGCTTCACACAACTCTGGTTTTCACAAAAGATACCAGTAGCCTCCATCAGGAGATCAAATAACTTAGAAAGTAGCTTCCTCAGCCATACTACCTCACAACTAGCCAAACAAGCTACGACATACTCTTCTTCGGTTGTACTCAGTGCTACGCAAGACTGCTTCCTTCTAAACCAAGAGATCACACCTGATCCCATATTGAAGATGCACCCAGAAGTGCTCTTCCTATCTACAGCATTGCCTGCCCAGTCTGAATCAACATAACCCTACAGGTTAAAATTTTGATTCGCATCATACTTGAGCCCATAATCAACTGTACCCTTCAGGTACCTCAGAATATGCTTTACAGCAACCAAGTGAATACTTCTCGAATCCGTCAAGAACTAGCTCAATGTGTTCACCGCAAAGAAAATATCTGGTCTCGTATTCATCAGGTACATCAAGGACCCAATCATCTGACAATACATTGTGGCATCAACTGGATCATATGAAGCATCACACATAAGCTTCAGGTTCGATGCCATAGGTGTGGCCATGGACTTGTAGTCCATCATCCCAAACCTTTTCAAGATCTCTACTGCATACTTCCCTTGTCCAAGGAAGATCCCATCTGCACTCTGCCACACCTCCATGCCTAGAAAATAGTGCATCATCCCCAAGTCCTTTATCTCGAACTCGGAAGCAAGCTTCCTCTTGGTATCAGCAATCAACCCATCCTCACCTGTAACAAACAGGTCATCCACATACAAACGTAGTATCACAGGATTGCCTTCCTCAACCTTGTAGTAAAGGTTAGAATCTGCTTTACTCTTGGTAAAGCCCAAAATGGACAGATAGTTGTCCATCCTACCATACCAAGTCCTAGGAGTTTGCTTGAAGCCATACAAGGCTTTCTTCAACCTACACACATATGACTCCCTGTCATGTGTTTCGAAACCAAGTGGCTGCTCCACATACACTTCCTCTTCGACTACACCATTCAAGAAAGTTGTCTTGACATCCATCTGGTGTATCTTCCATTTCATCACTGTAGCCAGAGAAAGTAACCCGCAAAGATGCCCTTCTTTCCTGAAGGATCTAGCTTTTTCCTCTTTTCTTTTGGAATGTGTGTATATACTGGATAGCCAAATATTTTGAGATGGCTAACTTTTGGTTTCTTTCCAGAGAAGACTTCTTCTGGTGTCTCATTGTCAAGTATCTTGTGAGGTGTTCTATTCTGCACATAAACAGCTGTCCTAGCTGTTTCTGCCCATAAATGCATAGGTAGATCTTGGTCATGAAGCATTTCCCGTGCTGCTTCCATGATAGTTCTATTCTTCCTTTCTGCAACTCCATTTTGTTGTGGATTGTAGGGAGTAGTCAACTCCCTCTTAATCCCTGAATCATTGCATAGCTTCTTGAAATCACTTGAAGTGAATTCTCCACCATTGTCGAATCTGAAGGTCTTGATCTTCTTATTTGTTTGATTTTCTATCAAGGCTTTGAATTCCTTGAACTTATCAAACACTTCAACTTTATTCTTTAAGAAATAAACCCAATTATTCCTACAGAAATCATCAATGAAAGAAACATAGTATACATACCCACTCAGAGAACTGGCTGACATTGGACCGCATACATCGGAGTGGATAATCTCCAAGATCCCTTTTGCTTTGCTTTCATTGCTTGGAAATGCCTTATTTGTATTCTTTCCTTTTGCACATCCTTTGCAAACACCTTCATGCTTTGACTAGATTTTAGGAAGACCTTCTACAACTTTGCTTGCAATTGGTAGTGCTCTATAATGCACATGTGAAAGCCTTCTATGCCAAAGTTCACTTGGCTCCATGGATTCATGTACCATGGCATGTTCAGGTTGTCCCTTCAATTTGTACAATCCACCCTCTTGCTCTCCAATCACTACTGCATCATCTATGGTCTTACCCTTTGGCCACATAAGTACTTGGCCATCCACAAATGCAACTCTCATTCCTTTTGCATCCAAGGATGATATGGAGAGAAGATTCTTCTTAAGTCCAGTTGCATATAAAACATCTTGCATTTTTATAAACTTCCCAGAGTCTAGTTTGTAGGAGGCTTCACCACTTCCTTTTATGGGATCTTGATAGTCATCCCTAAGTTTCACCTTATGGGATGACTCATGTTTAGATAAGTCCATGAATGATTTTTTAAACCCAATCATGTGTTTAGAATCCCCACTATCAATAATCCAAACATTACATCCATGAGAGATAGTACCTGTGAGAGCAGAGATTATAACATATTCATCTTCACTTGATGAGTCATCACTTTCTGCTCTATCCTTCTTCTTGGGAGGTTCATCATCCTCAGCGGCATGAGCATGATATCTCTTCTTGTTGTTCTTCCTCTTCTTATTAAAGTTACTGTTGTTGTTTTTCCTTTTGCTCTTGGGACAATCTGAGGCAAAGTGTCCCTTCTCATTACAAGTAAAGCACCTCAAGTCTTTCTTATCTCTTTGATGGCGGTGAGGAGCTCTCTTGTGATAAGATTGCTCTCTTTTGGACTTACCTTTCTTGGTGTGTGCTATGAGAGCTTGGTCTTCATTTCCCATCGTTTCTTCTCGAGTCACAAGCCTAGCTTCTTCTTGTGAACATTCTTCCCATAGTCTACTGAAAGAGATCAATTTCTTTCTTGCACAGATTCCTTGGATGAAGGAAGCCCATGGCCTAGGTAGGCCATTTAAAGTGGTCATTACAATTTCACCATTCTCCACTACTTCATCCATAGCTTCAAGTTGTTCCTTGATTTGAGAGACCTTGGAAAAGTAGGATTGAATGGTTTCTCCATTCTGAAGCTTTACCCCTTTTAATTGGTTCCGCAGAGCCATCTTCTGATTTATGTTATTTCCTTCAAACAACTTGGTTAAGGAGTCAAACATCTGATTAGGTGTCTTTAGGGAAGACACATGAGGTATGAGATGGTCTTTAATAGAATCAAGAATGATTCTCTTATCCTTCACCAGGTTCTTCTTGTGTAAGGCCTTAGCCTCATCTCCCTCTAGGACAGGAACCTCTTCACTTATGTAAGTGTCCAAATCATTTTCTTCTACGATTAACCCAATCCTATACTTCCATGCTCAGAAGTTATCAGCTCCATCAAGCTTATCCTCAAGATTGGTGTGGTGAGACATATTAAAGAGTACTTCAAATGGAAATAGAAATTTTTAGGTCTTACCACTTGATTTGTTGAAAACTGGATCTTCAGCTGGATTAGGGTTTGTCAAAGAAACACTAAAAATTCAAAATTTGAATTTCAAAATTCTGAAAGGATAGAAAGATGCGACTTGATGAGCTGATCAGCCTGGTATACTCAAAAATTGAAAACTGCCAAGTTTCACCCTTCAGAAATGTTTTTCAATCTCAGAGATTCACTAGGGAGGACCCTGAATTAGGGTTTTAGTTTCCTGGAGTTGCACCCAACAAAAAAGTTCGATCCAAAGCTATAAACTTCAATTTTTCCAAGGAGCTTCCAGCTATGTCCTCAAATTTCAAAAATTCCTATTTTTGTGGAAACCCTAATTATTAGGTCAAAAACTTAAACAACTCATAATTGAATTTTGTCTCGACAGAAAGATGCACCCTTGTTAGTAGAGTCAATCTAGCCTTCTGTCTTTGATGAACTGTGGAGAGAAACCCAAATAATAAGAAGCCCTAGCTTCCACAGTTGCATAGTTCCTTCTTCATAGGAAAGCTCTGATACTGTGTTAATTTTTCGATAATTTCATTCCATTATCATTCAATATCACTAAGAGAATAACATGTGCAGCATATCAACAACATATCAATCATAAACACAATCATGCAAGCACATAAGAGACACAGATTTTCACCACGGAAAACCAAAAAGGTGAAAAACCCCACAACTTCCTCAGAAATAGAATAAACCCAAGTATAAGATCACAGGGATCAAACCCAAAGAGATGTCTCTAGCAAATGCTCCTCCTCCTCCACAAGTATGCCACTTTCCCTCTTAGCTATGCGAGATTGAGAAGTGAGTGAATGAATAGAATGAGGGACACACCCCTCTTATTTATACTTGACTTGACCTGCCAATTAATTCACTGGGTCTCACTTGCTACTCAAGTCTAATAACCCAACCACATGACCTAATCAGGGTCGACCCCTCACTGGTGGTCTAATAACCCATCAATACAAATGACAACACTTGCCAATACAAAAGATGACACTTCCAAATACAAATGACGACACTTCCAAATAGAGAAATGTAACATCTCTAATCGATATACAATAAAGTACAAATGTAATACATAGAAGAATATCTTCCGAAGTTACAAATACATCAAAAAAATCTTGGGGATGAAATGGTTATACATTTAGTCTTAAACAATTGCATTAGATCTAAAGTAGTAGAGACTATTGACGTCATCACTCCATAAGAAATTAATCATGTTAGGACAGTGCCATAATCCTTTCCTATCTCATTATTATGAAGATGATTAATTTCCCATAAGTAGAAACAATGCACCAATTAGTGATCCCACATTCATATGCATTGCAGAATCCCAACACAAGTGCCGCTATGTAGCCCACCAATACATAGTACCATTTCATAAGATGAAAAATCTAAGGGATGAACCCTATGGATATAACAACAAGGGAAACATACCTAGTTCTCACTAGCTAGGGATATTGTCTTTCATAAACATCTTATTTTACTATTGCTCATATTGGGGAATTGTTGCATCCATTACTTATTGATTTCCATCACTAGTTACCAAGCAAAGGTCCTTTTCAATCCTCTTCTTCTTCCATCAACTATACATAGTGGTCAAAGTGATATACAATATTTTGACCCATTGATTTCATTTGCACCCTCTAGTTTGGGTCATGGCAACACAAAACATAGAACACGGGAATCAAGAGGGTTTGATCCTTATTCCGTTGGAGAACACCCAAGCCTAGGGAAGACCATCATAGCCAATATGAGGATTTAAACCCTATTCCTATTCAAATCATTCTTGATTTTTATAGCTCGATAAAGGTGGTGGTTTGTTCTAACTATTGTAAATTGAGAGGATTTTGAATAAAATGAGTCAACCCAACTTAGTTCAAAGTTTCAATTGAAGATCAAGAAATTTTGGGATAAATTGGAGGTATTTTACTAGATAATTGTCCTAATTAAAATATATCAAATTTTTAGCCGTAGACAAAAAAATTTGGGGGAAAATTAAAACTATTTTAGTAAATAGTTGGTTTTCTAGTTTAGGTGAGAATAACACTATATAAGTAGCACTAGTTGCACTTGCCTCCTTTGATAATTTATTTGCATTTGGACCTTTTTACCATGGGATATGAAGTTTTTGGTTTGCGATCAATTCCATTGAAATCCATTTGGGGACTCTTTTCATGATTAATTACAAAATAGTGTTATGGAATGCTCACTAGGACAATCTAGGTTCGAATCCAATACTAACTAGATTCCAAGCTCCTAAATGGAGAGACTTTGCAAGGTTACACATACATGTTTCCATGCATTCACTTGTCAACATTTATGTAAGTTTTCCTATAAGAAAATTCTCGCATCAATTTATTGACCACATTAACACCCACATACCATATTTCAACTTCCCGTATTATAGGAAAACAAGGATTTTGTTTCTTGGCCGTATCGGGCAAGGTCAATGAAAAACTCAGTTGGAAGTTATTCGGCTGCTGGGTAGTCGATTGGGATCACTTTGTTTCAAAATATATAGGTGAAATATAAATGTGTGATCAATTGAAGGTTGCTTGATTTCGAGAAGAAATTGGTGAAAATGATCTGAATCCATCCATAATTGATTTCGAGAAGAAATTGGTGAAAACGCTCTGAATCTAGCCATAATTGATTTTGAGAAGGAATTGGTGAAAATGCTCAGAATATGGCCACTAAAGGCCCTAAAGTGGAATTTCTAACCACAAAAATCTCGTTCGGTTTTTGTATTTACTTACTTTCCTTGTAAGGGAATCAGCATGCAAGAAATCTATACCACCTCTACATATAAATAATGTTGCAACATATCACCATAATGTTTAAATATAGCACAATATTCATAGTTCACAACAATAATCAATGAATAGAATCTTGCTAAGCTCTAGGGGAATAAGCCAATAACTCTACGCTAAACACTCTCCTCTAGACATTGCACACCCATCGTTGAGGTAGTGGTTATAAGTAGTGCCATAAGGGCATGTCCAGGGAAAGTGTGTGTGTCGAATGTCACATACCCAAGTTCTAGACATTTTATCTTATGAAGAAAACATTATGTTTTATTTTTATTGTAAACTTTTATGACTATTGACCAAGTGGAGTCATGGATGACTGTAATTAATTACTTTGAATATTTTATTATTAATAAATAAAAGTGGAGACAAATATCCAAAGGAGACTATTGAATGAGTGTTCACTGACCCACTAGGAGGAATGGACTGGGGTGGAGAGCAAACTGACACTTGGCAGCAGCCTCAACTCACTTCTAACTGTTGCAGGGGGCAACTTCCCTACTTTTATGGTCATGTTCCCCAAGAAAGTGAAATTGAGAAGGTGGCTCATTTACTGAACAAGCTCACCAAAGACCTAGGCATGCTACTTATCTACCATCGAATTTAGCAAGAGGCTATTCATTCTTACCTTGTGATAATTTCTGAGCACAATAGATTTGATGAAGGGAAAGTTAGAATTGATTGAGTGAACTAAGACTCCATTCTGAACTAGTGAAACCACCTTGCTGAGTTCAATATTGCTAAAATCAGGAAGTACTACTGCAAAGTGCTACTGCTGAGTTGCAACGGAATTTATTCCATTACTCCACATAGCATCTTCATCCTGGTGGTTCAATGAACAGGCTCGGGGGTCCTAAGGCAAGTAACTTGGTTGTCTTTAGGAGTTGGTTGGGTGGAATGGGATCCTTTGGTTGTTTGTTTCTTCTACAGTTATTAGGTTCATTTGTGTTATCTTATTTATTACTGTCAAGTTAATACTAGAAGTCTGATTTATTATATTATCAGTTGTTGAATTAACTCTTAAGTATTTTGTACTGAAAATGAATGATTTATTTCTGCAAATTATCTTTTCTAAAAAGACACACATCTGTTAGGTTCAATGTGTTCTAGATGTATGATTTATTTCTAAATGATAGAATAAATACCTCCTTGCATTTTTCCCCACACTATTTCTAGTGCTGTACTCTAGTATAGGGAGGATAAAATTAAAATAGATGTGAAATGCAGTATTGTAGATAGATTCGAAGTGTTGAAATTATAAACAAATCTATTTTATTTACAGAATAAATACATGACCTATTTCAGTATAAATACATGGATTTTTTCATTTCAGATAAATACTAACTAGGAAACTAAAACATTCTGCACTTAGTTTAATCACATAAAATACTAACTTTATGCTTTCGAATGATCTCAGATAGTACACATTCTTACTTTGTCTATGCTAAGAATGCTAGTATAATCTATGTTTTATAAACTTAGAATTTATGATCATAATCATAGCAATGCATTTCTTTTCTGACCTATAAACAGTAGAAAATAATTATGAGAATCAAATAAACTAACTTTCTAAGCACTATTTCTTGTTTTCATTTCTATTAGTATTTCGCATAAATATTCTTATGTTTTATTTAGAAAACATGTATAAGTTAAACATTAAATTAAAGCCTTTAAACATCGATTCCATAGTGCTAGCTTTAACCAAACAAGTTTAGAATCGTAACAGAAACTATTAAATTCACACTACCATTATTTAAACATGTATTACTGTATATACTTTAGAATTCGAATCTAGTATACGTTTTATAGAATTTAAATAAATCTATTGATTATTCAGGTTTAAAACCCTGAGTATAAGTTCTTTGAAGATATTATAATGAACACTGTACATTAAAAAATCAGACAAGAAGGGTTCTAGATATGAGTTCGAAACCCTTAAGTTAACCCTCAACTTTTCTTACAAACAAAACTTATATTTTGACGAATATCCACATTAGGGTTTCAAACCCTTGAAACCCAGCCTTACGGCTTTGTTGAAAACAAAACTCAAACTTCCAAACGCAGCTTTAGGGCTAGGCCCTAACCTTTTATTCACAAAATCAAACTTTATCTTTCCTCAGAAATCAAATGCATACAATTACAAAAATAAATTAAACCAAATGTAGGTCGAAGGTTCAAAACCTTTCGCACTACATTTTAAACCAGTATGAGTTTTAAATCTTATCACCGTATCTTTTGAAAAAACCATTCTTATTATACAGAACAAATAGCTCGAAACAAATTGATCAACATATGATATTCAAATTTAATCCTTGTATTAAAAACTTCAATAGAACACAATAAATAGTGGCTAAGCCGAAAACATTGTGAAGAGTCATGAGCTATAGCTCAAAGGGAAAATCCCTCATAATCAATTGCTTCACAGCTTAAAAATTTTGACATCAACTCAACTGCACAACCATATATATGCCTTCGAAGCTTGGCAAAACCACAAACAAGCAAAACCATTCGCAACTGTTGGAAAACCTTGGCGGATGTCACCGAGGCTTACCGGATATCAAAGAATCCTTTTCCTTACAGGAAAACATCAACACCATGCTCACAAAGCAACACCTGCCAAAAAATACATTACAACGCAGGGTCAAAACTAGAAGCGAAAAGCTTAAAACAAAAGACAATGCCAACAGTTAACCACTAAAAAATGCAACTATAGAAATAACACAATACTTGATCTTTATTTCGAAGCACCTGGTTCTTCAACACATTAAGTTTGTGTTCGAAGCACCGCAACAAACTCCAAGAAGAACCTAAGCTCTGTTCATTTTGTATTTCCGAAGCACACCTAAACACTCAACATTTGCAAATGCTCATGATATTAACCGATGGGTTCAACACTGTTACACTCATAAAGACTTCAAACTGTAAGCACCGCCAAAACCCTACTAGCTGTTAAGATTCAATATGTTAATACATAAAATATCAGCATTACATTGCATTTCAAAACAATAGCATATACAAGATCAATGAAAGAACAACAAGCACAGCATAAACACAAGAGACACAGATTTATCCTAGGAAACCCTCATGGGGTAGAAAACCCAGCAAATCTTCCTCAATATAGATGACCACCAAATAAAAATATGTAATCCACAAACATGATCTCCTTCTCCTCCATAGCATATCTCTCTCTCACCTATGCACTAATCACGATTGAATGTGTGTTAAATGAGGAACACACCTCCTATATTATACACAACTTCGACTTGACTTTTACACTAACTAGGTTGGCCCCAACTTTAACCACTGCATTAAACACCCCATTACAACTGACTCTGGGCCGAAACCACTAGGTAAGTATAACAACCCAAGTTACCACATTCCGACGGAGGAATAAACATCTCCAGATATACAATAAGGTCTTCACGGAGGAATGAAGCATATCCGGAATAATAAAGTACAAATATAATATTCTTAGAAGTTACAATATCTCAACATTCCCCCTTAGCGAGAAGGATATTATAACAACATCTACAGGAGCAAGGAGTCATCAGCTACATGATACATGATACATCTATAAATCATTGGAACCTTTCTTCATACATCATCAGTAACTTAAATAGTTACTAGAACATCTTCAAGATCTTCAATACTGGATCTTCATCTTCTGTAGCACTCGAACAACTACATCAACATCATCATCTCTGTCAACAGCATCGTCATCTAGATCCTCTCAATCAACAACATCGTCATCTGGATCCTCTCGATCAATAGCATCGTCATCTGGATCCTCTCGATCAACAGCATCGTCATCTGGATCCTCTCGATCAACAACATCAACATATGGATCTACTGATCACTATCATCATCTGGATCTCTCAATCAACAGCCTCATCATCTGGATCTCCCGATCAACATCATCATCTAGATCCTCTTGATCAACAACATCATCATCTAGATCCTCTCGATCAACAACATCAACATATGGATCTACCGATCAACATCATCATCTAGATCTCTCTATCAATAGCCTCATCGTCTGGATCTAGCGATCAACATCATCATCTGGATCTCTCATTCAATAGCCTCGTCGTATGGATCTAACGATCAACATCATCATTTGGATCTCTCGATCAACAGCCTCATCATCTGGATCTCCCGATCAACAAAATCATAGCAACATACCCTACAACACACATGATCCAATTATAGGACATTCAATCTCGCTCACTTTAGGACATAAGTCCGAGGATGATACAATCCTATCACATGCATTTTGAACCAACCGTTCAGGGATGATGTAGTCCTATCACATACATTTTGAACCAAACGTATAGGGACGATGCAGTCATATCACGTACATTTTGAACCAAATTTTCAGGGACGATGCAGTCCTATCACGTACATTTTGAACCAAACTTTTAGGGACAATGTAGTTCTATCACGTACATTTTGAACCAAATTTTCAGGGACAATGCAGCCCTATCACGTACTTTTTGAACCAAACGTTCAGGGACGATGCAGTCCTATCACATACATTTTGAACCAAATGTTCAGGGACAATGCAGTCCCAATGTACTTACAGGATGATCAATCCTTCTCACTTTAAGAAACCTCTCATGTCTAGGGATGATGCAATCCCAATCTACTTACAGGATGATCAATCCTTATCACTTTAAGACACCTCTCATGTCTAGGGACGATGCAATCCCTACTTATAGGATGATCAATCCTTATCACTTTAAGACACCTCTCATGTCTAGGGACGATGCAATCCCGATCACAGTGCCAGTCCTTTTTCATACTGAATTTTACCTAAATTAAATCTAGGATTTTACCACATGTGATTGATCACCTGTTGCTACACTGAGCAGTCGAGGAGCAAACATTACATCATTACAGGACCTACGAATGATCACCTGCTTCTACACTGAGCAGTCCAGGAGCGCACATTACATCATTCCATTCAACCACAGAGCCAGTACTATTTCAACTGGGTTGTGACCTAGATAAGATCTAGGATTTACAACCACAGAGCCAGTACTATTTCAACTGGGGTGTGACCTAGATCAAATCTAGGATTTACAACCTGTGAAATATCACCTACTAATGCAGGAGTGAACAGTACATCATTACAGGTTTTGTGAATGATCACCTACTACTATGCTGAGCAGTCCAGGAGCGCACATTACATCATTCACCGACATCTTTCTTGAAGACAAGAGTCTATAGATCAATTCAGGGACCAAAGTCTAGGGATGATATAATCCCTCTCGTCCACTAGGGACCATTCATCGACCTCATCGTCGGTACAGGTATCCTCATCATCGTTACAAGTATCCATATCACCGATACAGGTATCCTCATAATCAATACAAGTATCCACATCATCGATATAGTATCCTCATCAATACAAGTATCCTCATCAATGACCTTACCGTCGATATAGGAAATCTCATCATCGATACAGGTATCCATATTGATACCAGTATCCAAATATCATCATCGACCATATCACTCCCCCTTTCGAGGAGGGTTCTTCTGAATTACACCAAGCTTGTATAGGAAATACTCAAACTTTACTCGAGACAGAGGTTTGGTCAATACATCAACAAATTGTTCGTTAGTGCTCGTATACTCGAGCTTGATAGCTCCTTTCTACACTAAATCCCATATATAGAAATATCGGATCTCTATGTGCTTTGAATTATCATGGAACACTGGATTCGCTGACACCTTTATACAACTCTAGTTGTCACACGGGATCACAGTGGGGTTCATCTCTAAGTCAAGCAATCCTGATAACAACTTCTTAAGCCATTTTGCTTCACAACTAGTAGAGCAAGAAGCTACATATTCCGCTTCAGCTGTATTAAGAGCCACACAAGACTGCTTCCTGCTAAACCACGAGATCATGGCAGATCCCAGACAATAACATCTTCCCGATGTACTCTTCATGTCTGATACACTTCCTTCCCAATCAGCATTTGTGTAGCCATACAATCTGAAGTCATGATCTCCAAGACAACATAGACCAAAGTCTAGCATACCCTATAGGTACCTCATCACATGCCTTGCATCTATCAGGTGAACACGCCTAGGTTCTCCTAGGTAGTGACTCAAGGTGTTCACATCAAAGCATATATTTGGCCTTGTATTCATCAGATACATCAATGACCCAATAATCTATCTGTACAGAGTCACATCCACTAACTATGATGAGTCATCAGCTAACAGCTTCAAATTGGAATCCATGGGAGTGGCCATGGATTTTCATTCCAATACATCAAATACTTTCCCAGGTTGAGAAAGATTCCTTCTAGGCCTTGCCACGCTTCCATACCTAGGAATTAGTGCATCAATCTAATATCTTTCATATCAAATTCTGTAGCTAGCTTCTTCTTTCTTTACATGATATGTTTCTAATTCCCAGTCAAAAAAATATCATCCACATACAATAATAGTATAATAGGTTCATCATCCATAACCTTAAGATAAAGGTTAGGATCAACTATACTTTTGGTAAAGCCCAAGCTTGTCAAGAAGCTATTAATAATCCTTCTGTGACTCAACATCATTCACACTCTACATTGAGTATTCTTCTACATATCTATCCATGCCATCTCCCGTCAAATGGGTCTACTGATATGAGCCTCAAGATCATTCGAACTCTGTGGTGAGTTCCTTCTTGCATCAATCTGAAAGAAGAATGTCATCTATGTATAGACAACATCTTCAACCTTGTAGCAAAGGTTGAAATCCGCATCACCCATGGTGATCATTAATCTCATCAAATGACTATCGATCCTGGGTACACGTACAGACCTTTCTTCAATTGAATCTTGGGAGTTTTCTCGATTTGCACTTCTTCTTCAATTACACCATTAAGAGAATGGTCTTATCTAGCCACTTGGAGCAAAAATCTCGTCATGATCCTCTTCATCTTTCTAAGAGAATCTTCTAGCCACAAGCCTTCTATAGTATGTTTTATTTGTAAATCTTCTTGTTGAACATCCATCACTTGTTCAGTGTTCATCATTCTTCATGATCTTTCCTACAAATCAAAGTTAATTACATGATTAGTAATACTTCATAATCATCAAATCATGTTGACATGATAAACTATTATGCATACAGATATGATTCACATAGTTATGAAACTATCTTGACCAATAATTGGCACAACACTTTTCCATATCCTGTATGCATATAGTGGCTATCTAGATGCCTTCCATCGCTACCAGAACATACTATCAAGAGCGTGCACATCTCTCAACATGTCAGCAAAGAGGTTTCATTCTAGACAAGCAACAATGGAATGTTTGTCCAACTTACCAATCATATGCATATGAGTAGTATATTGTTCAATGCTATATGAATGCTTACACTCAGCATGAGAAATATCATTGACTATTCAGAGATTCAAGAAGTAATTCAAATGACAACTTAAATACTTATCTTTTATGTTTGTTTGGTTGCCTCCCGCTTGATTTCTATTTTCCCTCCATCATTATATGTCTTTGAACTTATATCCATACTGGACCACTATGCATGCTTAAGTATGCACTAGTTTCATCCTCATGATCTCATACATAAAAATTCATTAGTATAATCTTAATACTATAAAAACATTTTAATTCCAAATAAGCTTAAGTATGTATGGTCATGATCATTTCATACATAGGTATACTTACCTAAGATCCTAACACAAAGTAGGATTCTAACTTGATATAGGAAAACATACCTGGATTGTCATGCTTGGTTATGTCTTATCATACCCAAACAATATCTTCTTGGATCGCTTCAATAATTTAGAGACTTTGTGCTAGAACCTTCATATCTTATAAGTTAAGCATAGTAGAAGAAAGTCATACATACCTCGTAATTAGAGATTCTATGTGGTCAAAGAATAAGGATGAGTCGTTATCTTTATGTCATCATGGTCATAGAATTTGATTTGTCTTTCTTGATGTACCTGTATCTTGTTAGCAGACAACATCATGCTCATACAACACCACAAGTGCATTAGTACAATCCTAAGTGTCATAAAATTAATCAATGAATGTCTTCTGCCACTCACACGCATTCATTATCAAACACTCATAATTGTACTAACCTCAATAACATGCAGAAAAAAATATTATGAACTTAATCAAGAATTGAATTTCAAAACATACCTGTGTCTTCTCAAGTCATACCTATCGAGTAGTCTTCTCTATAAGAGTAAAACCCTAACCATCCATGGTAGATCACTTGTAAACATATTATGTATGTTTATGGTTCTAGGATGATAGGATATCAGTTCCATTTAAACCTTCTTCATCGCTGCCCTATGAGTCTCCTAATTTTGCTAGGGTTTCTTCTTACTTGGAAATCCTAATCTTCAATCTCCTTCCTCCCACAACATTTTGATGGAGGATCAATATGAATGGATTACAAGTCCATTATCAAAGCTTCCAATGTTGTATCAGGTGTCTCCAAAATTGTATCAGGTCCTTCCAAACCTACGAGCTGAAAACCCTAAGTGAGAGCTTCTTCCTCCTCATCTTAGATTTCCTCCGTTTAGCCATTTCAGATGTACCGTATTGTTTCTAGTGCATATCTGAAACATAGGATCTGCAGGATCTGAAAATTCGGCTTTTGGTATCCTGACCTCTCATCTTTCCAACCCCATAGGTATGACCTCAATTGGATTCTCTGAGAGAGAGGTATGCCAGGTGTCGCAACGTGACCTGTTTATGGGATAAAACATGAGAGCGAACTTGTATGGAGTGCCACGTGTCATTGTCTCAACTTAGGCCTCTGAAAAGTGGACCTGTGAAAGTATAGTCCATTTCCTACCTATCACATTTTATGAAATTTCATTTGGAGCTTCCTATCCCGAGATATGACCTTGTTTCCAAGGTCACGTGTTTAGGACTGCATTCTGGAAGAGGCAGAAACCCTAACTTGTACTGATCATATCTCACAAGGTAAAACGAATATGAGGATTTCCTTCAGACACAAGGTACAGGGGGATGTTATATACAACCTGTAAAGGTGTCAGATCTTGAACCTTCACCAAAATGGATTTATAGCGAAAGTGCCACGATGCTTGGTTTTTTCTATATAAAACCGTAACTTTCAAATTGTCGCAAGTGAGACAAGTGTCATAAGTGCCATACATTGCCTTCCTTTAGGCTAGCTTTGATACCATGTTAATATTCAATATGTTAAGACAGAAAATATCAGCATTGCATTTCATTTCACAATAATAGCATATATAATATCACTAAAAGAACAACAAGCACATCATAAACACAAGAGACACAGATTTATCCTCGGAAACCCTCAAGGGGTAGAAAACCCAGCAAAGATTTCTCAATATAGATGACCAACAAATACAAATATGTAATCCAAAAATATTATCTCCTTCTCCTCCATAGAAGATCTCTCTCTCACCTATGTGCTAATAACAAGTGAGTGAATGTGTGTTAAATGAGGAACACACCTCCTCTATTTATACACAACTCCGACTTGACTTTTACACTATCTAGGTCGGCCCCAAATTTAACCACTGGGTTAAACACCCCATTACAACTGAATCTAGGCCGACCCCACTAGGGAAGTCTAATAACCCAAGTTACAATATTCCGACGGAGGAATAAACATCTCCGGATATACAATAAATTCTTCATGGAGGAATGAAACATCTCCGGAATAATAAAGTACAAATATAATATTCTTAGAAGTTACAATATCTCAACACTAGCAATAGGCTACAGTATCAAAACCCGACTGCATTACATTTTGTTATTAAACATGTACATTACACTCTCTTTTACAACAGTCTTACTACCAAATGCAGGAAGTTGGCCACACCATCGAAACTCTAGAAGGAAAAAACAAGAAAATAGTTACAAACCCTGAGAACCAGAGAGCCTATCAGCCTCCCTCCCCACTCGCTCATGTAAATGAATGCTACAGACATTATCTTGACGGTGGTATAGTGGAAGTTTAGGGTTTATCCCAAAACCCGAGAACACCTACAAGATCTAAAGTGAAGATCCAAACGCCAAGGCTTAAAACGTTACTATCACCAACTGCATTAAATTGCATTAATCACCACTATCACCAACGTCGAAATTTCCTACCAACACATAGATCCAGCTAAGACTCTTACCTTACTAATCATGCACAACTCGATGAACTATACACTGACCAGTTAAAGGTTTTCACCTTACCACCATTTTATTCATGTGAAGTTTGCCACGAGAGTAGCCATCCAACAATCCACTACGATAGCAGTTATGGAAACATTAATATCACAGCTATTGATTTGATTGCCTGCCAACGCACACCCCACTACGAAGTCATTACATTGTTACACATGCTAGTGGTAAGTTAGGGCTAGGGTATGTAAATTCATGGTTTTATATACATCGTTATACTTTGAATTCACGTCTATAACTTCTTACATTGTATATCAATTAAGCACTGAATTTATGCTTATAGTTTTCATACCTTCGGTTATGTGTAAATATATTGTTTATACATGGAGTACATGCATATAGTTTCATGCATTTGTTTCATATGTATAGTTTCATACATTTGATCATTGCATATAGTCTTTGCATATAGTTACACTCATATAATATGCACATTAAACACATAAGTATTGACAAATCATACTTTATCCATAGTGCATATTAAAAGTAGATTAATAATTAAAATGTATTACAATGTAAATCCTATAGTTAATGTAATACAATGATTATCCCATAGTTGGATAAAAACATGTTTTAGAAATATATGTACATCATCATAGTTTTTTATTAGATTAGGTTGCTAATCGAATTTCAATAGTTAAACAATGAATTCTATCGCTAAACAAAGTATACAGAGTTAATCATTCCAAGGATATTAAATACCTGAGAAGCTTGTAGAACAGATAATTACTCTAAAACATTCGTACATCCATCTTATATACTAACTATGTACAGCAAGTATTCTCTAAATACGTTTCATGCTTCAATTGAAATATTATTTCTTACTTGCATTTGGAAAATATAATTCAGGAGCGTTAGCTAGCGATAGATAAGTAAGCCTCAGGGATTTTCAAGGACCCCTTCATTTCATCAATACAAACATTTAGTCTCTAGAACCAAAATTCATAACATAGAACGAAGATCTGATGACATGCTTTTGATCATTAAAATACCTAATGCAAACATTGTAATTCTTAAAAACATTACAATATTTGATTGACAATAAAAGACATAATGACATTTGTAAAAAACACTAGTTAAAGATAATAGAAGTGACGATAGATGTCGTTGTTCATAAGAAAACATAAACCTTAAGTCTTAATGACAGATTATAGAAGTAATTGTCATTAAGCATATTTTATTTAAACGCCTAGGTATGTTTAAAGTTAACATTTTAATACTTCCGCACAACAAACACAAGCAGTTAATGTTACTCGAAATTTTTTAAATTTTTAGTAAATTTTTGGGGTTGTTACATTGGTAATAAACCCCTACATCTATAGGCTAACCCATAAATGTCATCAAGAAATGTATGACATGTATCATTGGATCATGATGGAAATAACCTCATGCAATATGAGGGGTGACAATGCCACTTGTACTTTTAAGACCCATTGAGAAGATTTCAAATTTGTGGGCATTAATGTACTTCAAACTTTTACTTCAGGGGAATGGATGGTACTTCTCATCTACTATCTCCTTTTATTTTCATGTTTTCAATAAAATATTTTCATGAAAGTTTTCATTAACATTCCTACCATGAATGAGCTAGACTCTAATATATATGAAGTTTACTATGATAATATTAAAATATAATATTATACATTTAATATATAGATATTATACATTAAATATCTAGTATGCTAATATATGTATATTAGGTTTTAACATAGAGGGAAAGACAAATTGGGAAGAAATGGAGGGAAACAAAAATTAGGGAGATTTTCCTAAAGAAACGGGGAAGAAAATTTGGGGAAAAAAATTGGGATAATTTCGGGTATAGGCCAAGAAGGCCAAGAACACTCAGAAATTTGGTATGGATGGCTGATTGGAATGAAATCTAGACCTTTCCTAGACTGATAAATTGTGGTTTTTACTGGCTCTTTCCTTCAACATAGTTATTACACGGAGATTTGGCATCCTTGACAACTTCACTTCTCGATTTCTGAACTGTTCAAGTTAACCAGGTAACATTCATACCTTCTTTGCAAAGCTTTCTTTCAGGTTTTTTCTATATGTTAAGTATATGTTAATCTTATCATTCCAGAATATGCTTCTAGGTTTTTATATATTGTGAATTTTAGTTATATATTGATGGCAACAAGGTTTTTGTAACCCTTCAAGATTTCTAAGACAAGTCAAATATTTTACCTATGAGCTCGGTTCAGATTCGCCTCATGTCCAATAAACATATCCAATTCGTATACTTATTTTTTAGGGTATTTTATTACTTATTGTTCTGAAATTATCGATTGGGTATTCTGTTCACTGCTTCTATTAACATCTTAGAAATATAGATCTGGTTCTGAATGATAAGCCATTAATGCCTTATATATTTTTCAACATACCATGTAGAAAGTTAGTGTGATATGTGGTGATTGGGATATGCAGCATCAGGTCGGCAATCCACAATTCCAACTTGCTTGGATGTCATGATTTAAGATTGATGAGATAAAGAAAGAAGGTTTGTGTCATGGCTACGGGCCCCTACTTTTTTGCTACTATACTGATTAAATCCACGAGGAGACCACTCTTTTCTGGCCTTACTCTCCAATAATAGAATGATGAGAAAAAAACCTCACGATGTTATGTATACTGAGAAGAGAGTAGTTTCGGCCACAAAATACCTAGAAGATCCATGATCCTACAACAACTTAGTAATGCAAGGGAAAACACCCTACTCTAACATCTCACAAACTCCTTTGATCTATCCCAGAATTACACATATGCTACAAGAATGAATAAGCACTATCGTATTTTCCCATAGTTACCAAAATCTCTCAATCTCTAGATCTACTTAAGATATGAAATTAAAAATATGATAGGAAAACACTATGTCTATATATAATACACATATGTCACTCAGTTAATGTCTTAAGATTCTCTAAATTTGGACTATAATCTAATGATGCTTATAGGTTTAATATTTTAGTATTTAAACTCGGAAATAACTTGATTTCTGTGTGGGTCCTTTACCCATACATTCACTCATACGTTATTACAAAATTTGAAACTAGAAATATTGTCTATTCAGAACAACCATAGAAAAATGTGCATCAATGAGCCACACACCCATTACTGTTGCAATTGAGGAAAGTTATGAGAATTATTACCTTTTTATTTACCATCTAACTCTCAGATCTATATATTTAACCATCAATGACATAAATATTCCTTTCCATTACAATTCAACGCATGTACACAAATCCATGATAAATCTGTGATCTTACCTATGCCCACAATCCCACCTAAGTGCGGCAATTTATCTAAAGAGCAATTTCTTAGGTATCATAGTCATATTCCTTTTATTTCATAGTTATTTATTCCCATGTATTACACCTTAATATTAAAATGAATCTCAGTTCTTATAGAATCAAATCCTCATTGCAACATTTTCAGAAGTCACTACCCAAAAATTGACTTTGCATGAATTGGTGTAACAAAACCCTCTTACCATTCTATTGGGCGATTTCCACCATAAATGATTCAACGGATGCCTTCTCTAAGAAGGGACCCTCCTCATTTTATTCAGAGGGTTCTCCTTCATCTATTTCCATGGCCTTTTCCCACAACTTTGATTCAGATTTATCTAGCTCTCCCTCATTAAATTATGCACTCAAGCATTAACGAAGAGAGATGACACAAAATACCTTGATTTCATTAAATCAAATACAATACATAGACTTATAGACTCGGAAATTCCCTTTTCCTACATTGTCCCGGTTTCATAGTGTTTGGGTGATTCTCATCGCCCTTGGACCCTTCCATACAATCACAACTTACTTTTTTTTAGACACTTAGTAATAAAACAACCCTCACAATCTGTAACTATTTCCTTAATTCTCTCCAAACCAATGAAATTTGCTAATAATGGGAGTTTCATTAGTACAAATATTGCATTCCTACCAAAATCCCATCCTATCTTCTATAATTTATCTAGAATCATAGGAAAATACAATAATTCAATTAAGGAATTAAGATTCCTTATCAAATATCAGGACCCCTCTGTGGTTGAACAATTAATTTGTTGATTTAGGAAAATATGCTCCTACATCACTTGGCATCCTCAGTAATCCAATAAAAAGGGAGATCAATTGCCTTGCAACCAACTCAGATTTGTGATTGTGATTTTTATTTTACGCTTATAATGCTCGATTCTTCCACTTTTATTGATGCTAGACATCTACGAGTATTTGTAATATGTCCATGTATTTTATTGAAGACCATTTTTTATGTCCTTTGCATATTTCATGTTTCTAACAAATATAAGTTGCATTTGTGAAAGTATGACAAATCAGAAAGAGTAAGAGAAGTACCTAGAAATGACCATCATGAAGGAATTATGTTATTTTCTAGATGAATGAAGTGGGAGTCAAGGCAATCTCTAAATGTTCTTTTCTATTTTTAATGCAATATGAAAATTTTGGCAATTTGATAGGGGATGAAATATACTGGAAGCGAATTTACCTTTTCATTGTGTAGCAAATTTTTGTTGTTATTTTCATACTCAAGGAAGGAATTTATAAATGAACGAGATAATATCTCTGAATTACAAAGTTTTAAACCTCCTATAATATTTGTTCAAAGAAAGGAGCGAGCAAAGGAACTTTACAAGGAGCTTTCCTTTGATGATATAAAATTCAACAGTATCCATGCTGATTTGACCCAAGAACAGGTATGGACATGCTTCCTATAATTGTGTCAAATTTTCTTCAATTGTTGTGATAAAAGTATTGAATCAATGGATTTATTTTTGTTTGGAGTCTACAGCATGAAATTGCAGCATATAAATTCCACGAGGAACATGGGTTTCAATTGCAACTAATTCGATATCTTGTGGCACGTGTTTCAATTGTAACTAATTTGATATCTCGTGGCATGGATTTCAAGGGTGTGAACTGTGTGACCAATTATGATTCTCCCAAATCATCAACTATATACATCATATTGGTATTCTCCACACCTTTGAAAGCTGATTTTTTGTGAATGGATGATGACAATGTTGCATTTGCTACTAGGATGTTTATAAAAATGGTTGCATAAGCTAGCACCGGTGGTTAACGACATGCATTCAGTTTGTAGCGATGGTATAAACCAACATAAGAGTTTCATGATATTCTATAAGAAAGTAAAGAAAAAATGATAGTTGATAAAAACCTGCAAAAGTAGTTCCCAGTCTATCCCGTATGCACATGAATGAACAACAAACATGTTTATTGTTGTTTCCTTTGAATCCTCGGAGAGAATTTTAAAAAGGTTAGATATCGAGTTGCATATGCACATAGGGGTAAAACTATAAAACCATGATTTTTCCCTTGATTTTTTCATTCTTCCATTATGACAATTTATTCAAGGTTCTCAATTCCTTTCTCGTTCTTGAAACTTTTTCTTACAACATCCCTCATTGTTATGTCGATGGTGGGTCATCTTTCATTCCATGGAGTTTTAACCGGTGACTACTTTAGCTTTGAGATATATATCCCATATGAACAAGATATAAAACTTTTGAATATTTTAAAATCAACATTTGTTTCATTTTACATTGACGTAAAGTGCAATGACACTCAGTCTGTGGAAGTGCACTGGTGGATGGTTGACTTAACGTTGACTTAGCTTGACTTAATGAAGAGATGGAAAAAGGACTAGGTTTTTAACATTATGAAAAAATGTAATTCTGGTGCATCCATTTCACATAAGATAACCATCACCGGTGTAGTGATGTGGAATGGGCGCACCAAAAATAGAATTTTGTAAAAATTTTGATAATTCATTTTCAGTGCATTCAGTTCGAGTAAGTGCAACGTAAACGGTGTGTTTACTTCAACCAACCACACCATTAATAAAAAATTGTTACTACAATTTTACTAATGTTGCGCTAATTGAAAGTAAGTGCATTGACTATAGTGCTCTACAATTATATAGGTGCACCATATAATTTATTTATTCTTTTATTACACAATGTTACTAGTGTTCCATGGACATGTCAAAGAACCAGTAATGGAGTGGTGACATGTTCCTCAGTGCACTGAAAAGCTTAGATTTTTTTTATTATTTATGTTTCACGGTGCATAAGATTATTTAGAGGGCACTGGAATATTGGCACTCTAAATCATCGAACACACTGTTAAGAAATAAAATGTTTTTTATTATATTTTTTCAGGAACCAGTGCATTCCATCCATTCGGCTCACATTGTACTGGTGCGGCTTGTAATAATTTACAGGTTCCACCGTAGTCCAATGCGAGCCGAACGACTCGAATGCACCACACAAAATTTTTGATTTTTTTTTAAATACAATGAAAAAGCTGAATTTCAAAAATTAATTCGTCAAAAAATTAAATAATGAGGTAAGAAACAAATTACTTGTTGAATGACACTTCATGGAGGCATCCTGGTGATCTATGAAAGATTTGAAATTTTGACACCATTTGTCAAAATTCAAACTAGAAACAATATCCAACAGGGATGAAGAATGTGTCACACTCGGGTGAGGTTTTGTACCCGTCCAAGAATGTAAGGACGTCCAAGCGGGTGAGGTTTCGCACCCGTCCAAGAATGTAAGGACGTCCAAGTGGGTGAGGTTTCGCACCCGTGCAATTGGGAGAAAACACAATGTGAGGTGGTAAATATGAATTTTTCCTCGTGGTTTTATTTTATATTAAACCTTGTTCTGATGCATTTTATGGTAAAGCGCACAGATGTAGGAGGTCAAGTTAACGCACCAAAAAAAGGGTTTTTCTTTTAAATTACAGATTTTCATTTATTATTTTGTAATGATGGAAACTAATGTGTTTGGGTTTCCCAAACGCATTGGTGCATATATTACATAGATGCACCATTAGTTTAGGTTTATTCATTAGACGAGCACCAGTGCAGTGCATTGCATTTATTCATTAGATGAGCACCAGTGCGTTGCGTTTATTCATTACACAAGCATTGGTGCATTTAGGTTTTACGTGTGCACTAATACAAGATTGATTATTAAAAATATAAATTGAAAAACAACGCATTTATATGTATGAAACGCACCTATACATTTATAGTATCACATCTCAGTGAGAGTGTTCTATATAAACACGCCTATTAACTTTGATTAAAATAATGCGATTTTTAAATTAAATTGTCCTTGACTTACATTTTTCTCTATTCTAGTGCGGTATACTATGTACCCGCATCAGTGCATATATTACAGAGACGTACTGTCGAGCATGGATTGTAAATGCAATTTAAATGAAATTCAGAAAGAAATTCTTTGTAGTAGAATGTGGTGCATTTTCTCATTAAACATGCACTAATGTGTTTAAGGTTAAGTTGCGCACCGGTATTATATTTATTATTAAAAATATAAATTCAAAAAATGGGGAATTTGTATGTATTAAATGCACGGAGACGTTTATAGTATCATGTCCCGGTGTGAGTGTTCTATATAAACGCACTGATTAAATGTGATTAAAATAATACAATTTTTTAAATTAAATTTTTTTGTTGACTTATATTTTTATCTATTACGGTGCGGTATAATATGTACCCACACCGGTGTGCATTAGTATAAAATGAACCAATGCGCTTTTATGTAAAATCACCGATTAAAAAACGTCTGCTAAAACCTCTGGTCGCTCGCCTCTGCTAGAAACCTCCACTATAAACAGATTTTCAGCCTCTTTTTCAATGGGCTTCCACTACAACCTCCACTATAAGGCCTTTTCCTTGTAGTGAAATGTGTCATTTATCACCCAAAAATTTAACAAAACAGGCTTGGGATTACAAGTACTCTCAACCAATCCAACTACCATAGACTTTGGATAAATTGGACACTTTGCTCTGGAAATGGACTTATTTCTCTATCCTCCAACAATTCCAATTAACCACAAATTCTACACTTAATCACATTTATCCTTCAATGCTACCACATTCTCTTGTTGTCCCCTGCATTTTCTCTTCTCCCTCTTCCAAATGGTATGTTCTCTCCTCTTCACATTCTGCTTGTTGCCATTTTCGCTTCGCTTCATTCCCTTCACTCTATATTCTTTGTCCTCCTTTTCCTAAGGTTCCACCAACCTTGCATTTTCTTGTCACCCCTTTGCAACACTTGTCCAATTTTCCATTGACTTCTTAATCTGTTTCTTAATTCCCTTTTTAACTTCAAAAACAGGTTTAAGGAATTAATTAGGAAAAGTATGGGTTTATCAAAATTATAAGGTAAACTTGGTTAAATAGGGTCATACTTAGATTTTAGGTTATATGCCACCCCCCCCTTACTGACCTAGGTGAATACATGAGTCCTCGATCATTTAGCGTGTTGGATCGCCACTGCCAGCTTAATTTTTAATATTAACAAAAGTATAGAACATGAGTTTTTCCTTACAAGAAATCATTGTCTTTTACGAAAATTGCATTATAAAATCGATTGAAATACTGAGGATGTTACACCATCCATGGAGGAAGGTTATTGTTTATAACAAACACTAGCCAAAGTGAGTAATTGGTTATGAGCTCTCCAAATGGGTTGACACCATGAGCTTCCAATGAAATTCTAACATTGCGGGGTTCTTCTTTAAAAATGGCCCGCCTTTCATCAATGTCTCTGAATGCATAACCATCTCTAGGAATTCGCAGGACACTATCTTCACTTTTGTGTTGTGCATGGTAATCCATAAATTCTGTAATGGTTTTACACTTGAACAATTGTTGAAAACATGGAATTATTGGAATATGGAGAAGAAATTTGTGGGGCACCTTATTGTTACCTTATAAATACGATATATACTAATTCCACATTCAAGGCACTCACTCTTTGATACATGTTGCACGTAATATATGATATGATCATTGTGACATGCATCAATTGTGTTATACTCCATTCCTAGATCTTTCAAAATGACACATACTTCTATGGATGTGCGAGGTAAATTATTTGACACTCGTAGAAGAGTCTCACCAAACAATTTTTAAATATATATATATATATATATATTAGTGTAAAAATCATAATTCTTGACTAATAAATGATGGAAATATATTAAAAAAAAAACAATTTTAATTACAAAAATCAAAATCTTGTGATGCAGGAGTTTCCTACTCACATTCAAATTTCTAAAATTTGGATAGACCATGAGGTCTTGTTTTTAACCCAAGGAGGGGTTGAATGTAATTTTCTTGTAAAATTCTTGTAAATGTTCAATAGTTTGCAATGTTAATTTAGAATTTTCTAAATCTCGTGAGGTGTCAATTAGAAATAGTGAGTCATAGGATGAGGATGACTCATGTAACAAATCCATTGATTTCTAGCTACAATTATATGGAGCTGGAAACATCTGAGTCTTGAGTCATTAAAATATAAGGCTTGAAGTCTATGTTTAGAAACTAGTTGCTCGTTTGTAGGAGTTAATTTTGTTAAGATGGTAAGGTAATATGTCATGCATAAAAATATGTGAGTCAAATGCATTGGGGTGGTGGTTAGATGTCCTTTGAGCTATCTCGTAGAGTTAGCTGGTGGATTTGGTTGGTATTAAGGTAAATCTATAGGTTTGTTTGCTGATTATGTACAAGAATTTTGCTTGTTAATAGAAAAGAGGGCAGTTTTCTACCTACATCACTGTGTGATAATCTTTGTATTCTTGTGTTATAGAATGGTCTTGAATCTTTTAATTTACATGTTCGATTATATACATAATTGTGAATAAGATGTGGATTAAATTCGTACATCTATATATGACAGTTTAAATAAATGTTTGTGAGGTTTTAATACCTGGAAGGTGAAAGTGAAGCATTGTATGGAGAACATAGTAGAAGGAAACTCGATCTAAGAATCGATTTGTGCATGAATAGTGATGCATTGAGTGATGGTGTAAAATCGAGTTGATAAATCATTTTTTGATGTTTAAATTTTGGAGTTGATTTGCTAGGAGCAAAGTCAACGATCTATGATTTGAGAAGGAATCACAGGTTTGTGAATGGTGACCTGCGTAGAAGTGGGAGCAATTGTTGAATGCATTGATGATGGTTTATCCATGTGCATGGAATTGGTTGATTATGATATGGAAGTTAATGCTATAAACAACATATGCTTGAGTACAAAGCATATACATTAAGACAAATAAGAAGTGATTCCATGATGATTTAAATACTTGTTGTGATTTCGTGAGATCTTGTTTTGTTTACTATACAAATGTCTTGGAAAAACTCTTCAATGGGTGGATTTGAAACTTGTTCCCAATTCTCTGCATGAAAAACAAAGCAATGATTCTGTAGTAGATATACGTAGAGATGCATTTTGGTTTCAGTGATGGAGGCTGAGACTTAGTTATATATTTAAATCCATAATTAGTCTACATCAAGTGGTATCATAGCAGGTGAATCCTGTAGGTAGGAGGTATTGAGGTTAAATGCTCTTTGTAATTGGAGAAATCCAAGCTATTGTAAATGCTCTATAAGAAGATTGTTTTGGAAAATGCAATCAGAGTACATTTTTGTTCTTTGGTTAAAATAAAATAGAGTGCACAGCGGAAGCATGGCGAAATTGAAGTGGATTCCATCCTAAGGAGAATGAGATCCGTCGGGAGATATCTCAGGTATGATTTATTATTTCATTATAGTCTAAGTTAAATTATGGTTGCAGATTTGTGAGGGATGATAGTATCAAAATAAAGAAGGGGACTGTGAATGAGAAGAGGTATAGAAGCTTGTGGTAGAGATAGCAAGGTAGAATGATGAGAAAGGGGAACATTATAAGTTATCAGAGAAAGTGAAGGTGATCAATTTGAATGGAATAATCCTGACAGAATTGGATGGTGAAGAGCATGAGTGCTCAATAAAAGGTTTTATTGCAGAGAAGCAAGAGAGTATACCAAGAGGATGACTTGGTGTAGGTGACAAGATGTAGACTTGTTATAGATATATGAGAAAGGTTTGTTGTGGCTCACAAGTGGGAAAGGAGAGTCCACAGAAGGATGAAAAGTTGACTAATAATATTCATGAGAAACGCTACAACATAAGGCATAGAGATTCCAAGGAAAATGGCAAATAAAGGAAGACGAGTGATGAGGAATTTGACAGGGAAATGGATTAATTGTAGGAACATCTTAGTATACTAGAAGAGGTTCTACAAAAGTACGAGGAAGACCAGAAGTATGGATGGACCTTGATGAAGAATAAGGAAACATGGATATTGTTGTACGAAAGGTTGAGACAAAAGACAATTGCTCAGTTGAAATAAAAACGTATAAGAGTTGAGCTACCACAAACGATAATTGCAGAAGAAGAAGTTCTTTGTGAACCAAAGAAAGGACCAATCTATTATTAATAAAATTGGCACTTCTCCATCCACCATGGAATTTCACTGTCATTCAGACAAAAGGAAATTATGGTATGAAGAGCCTTATTGGATATAGATGCACATGACCTTAATAAGACATCATTTTCTCCAATTTATCCATTTTTGTGATACATTTTTAGGACATAACCAAAACTATTACAACTACCATATCGCGGGTCACCCACTAGTGCTCCAGTGACCACCTGCAGTTTTCCCAAAACATGTTGCACCTGCTACTTGCTAGCTAATACTCGATGGTTTTCAAGTTTTATACTCATGGGTGCCTTCTAAAATCATGAAAGAATAAAATCAAATTCGAATTAGAGATAGTTATGGTAGCTATTCTAACTACCATACCTTCCCTAACCACTTATCTCTCGAACCTATCTTCTCAAAAAAATTTATCAATACAAAGGGAAGGCTATAGGAAAGGGAAAGAACCCTTTGTGTATTGAAATGAAGGAGAAATATTTGTAGAAGGAGAGGAGCAAGAGCCCAGAATCAGGTTTCAACAGTGCTTGTTACAGAATTAGGTATGGCTTATTGTCATTTATATGATTAATACAAGGGATTATCTTTTCCCACAAACAATTGTGTCTATATCATGAATTAAATCTAGTTAATCTGTCATATTTCCTTTATGTATGAGTTTCATATTGGATTGTTCATGCCTATGTAGTGAAATGTTTTGAGGAAGGTATCTCCTATTTTGAAGGATTCTTTACTCGAGATTTTGGATCGAAGACTCGAAGTTTCAAGCTTATGTAATACCCCAATTTTGACCCTTAGGAAATATTGGCTCTAATGTAAATATTGTAAATACGCGATGTATGTTTCCCTAGCGTGGAGCTCAAGGCCAAGGCCCCGCTAGTTTATGCTCGGATTTTATTTAAATTAGACACGCTTGATATTTTGTTACCCACGTGCTATTAAGCCATGGGATATTGTAAATTGATGTAAATGTTTAATATGGAAATAAAATACCAAAAACTGGCTATGGAGGCAACGAATGAGAAGGGGCCACGTGTATCCACTAGGGAGTGGTGAGGGGGCTATGGGATTAAACCCTAGGCTGCCATTTGTCATTATGAGAACCCATTGACTTCCCTAGGTGACATTAATGCCTGCTGTAAGAAGGTGGTTGAGATATCAGCCCATGGCTTCAATGGGGCATGGGCAGCCCTGAAATTCGTATGGGTGGGCATGGGCTCTGATTTCTTGGGCAAGAAGTCACTCAACCTCAGGGGAGGTTGCTTCATTCTCACCCCAGTCCATTGTGAAACTATCTAGCATCATTCCCATCCAAAAACGAGTGCCAACAGTGAGGAAAAAACCAGAAATCGCGACCTTGAGAGAACCCAGTTTTTGAAAGACCAAAAACGTCCAGATTTGGCATGGGACAGGGAAATCCAATGGGGGATCCAATAGCATGAACCTTGGGGCGAATTTGGGAGCATTAGCTACCCCGAAATCAATGGGAAAACCCAGTTTTTGCAGCTCAGAAAACGAGTGACGGATTTGAGTATTTGGTGAGCAGAACAGAGAGAAATCAAGTTGGGATTGACTATGCAGAGGTTGGGTGTGCTTGATAAACCCAGTGAAGGCTAGGATCTCAAGGATCAGCAGCTGGACCTTTCTATGCCCATCCTGAAGAGCACTGGAGGGAAGAGTTCCTGAGGGACTGTGTAGCAGAGAAAGGGATCTTCCTTGTGTTGGATGTGGTAGGTAATGTGGGTGCCTGACTGTTGAGCTCACTTGAGAAGCCTGTAGCTCTGTGGTTGAGCTCACTGGCTTAGCATTACCCTCCTCTATCTCCTTGGATGCTTGACCAGAACCATGGCTATGAGTGAACCCAGCTAGTCCTCCTTAGTGGATACACAGCCCAGCTCGGGGGTGACCTCTCAGCTAAAAGAACACAAGCTGGACAGAGGTCTACGGTTGGGAGGAACGTTGCCCTTCCATAGCCAGTCGTTTGGACCATTACAGTTCAAGATAAGTATTCTGTGAATTAATTTATATACAGACTGTGTTTGCAATGCATTCAATCTGAAGGATTAATTATTCCTGTTAATAAAATGAAATGCATCATGTTTTATGCAGTGTGATAAATTGTCCATGCTTAATGAAATTTTAGTGACTGTTACATGTATGAATGATATGGGTATGCTGAATGTATGAAGGAATAGTGTGCATACGTAATGACTAATTTCCGCTGTGTTTAAATTGAGATGAATCTGCATATGGAAGTTTTAAATTGCATGCGTTATGAGCCAAATTATTTAGGCTAAGTCTATCTAAAAGCCTGTGTGTTGATTAACGTTTCCCCTCCTTGCATTTGATGATGGAAGGGGGTGTTACAGCTTAGATCGAACTTCTTGTATCCAAGGTACTCTTACTTAACTTGTTACCCTATTTCTTCTTCGTTAAAGAAAGGTATTGTGGTATGCTTGTCCATTGATTAGATTCTGTAATTTCTCAATAGTACATTGGTTACCTCTATAAATTTTCTAGTCATAGGTTAAAATTTCGAACAAAAGAACTGACGACTCCACTAAAGAGTTGTTTCTATTGCTCTCAGAGTCCTTGTGTAGTCTTTTCTTCAATCAAATTCAATTCTTGAGTTCTTTGGAAGGGTTTGCAAGCAGTACATACCCTTGTTTAAGAATTAGACTTAGTCCTTTTAAAAAAAATTCTTCTTTAAAAAAAAAAGAAATTGAAGCAGACCCACGACTTATAGGTATATAAAGTCGCAAGTTCCCCCGCTACCCATGAGTTGCTTATGTTGCACACATGATTCACTCGCAAGTTACTGTACTTATAGTCACGGGTACCCCTGTAGGATTTAGTTTTCCTCCTAGGGTTGAATTATGTGGTCTCTTCTTTGATTTCTTATGAAGTTTATTACTCTTAATTGGATCATTCTAGCATGGTGTTTGTCTGTGTTTGAGTCTTTTTACCCTTCTTTGATGTCTTTTTGGTCTTTTTTATTTGTTGATTGTGTGCCTGGGTATTTTGAGTTCAAGTTTTAGTTGGTATACACTTGGAGTGATATCTTATGATCACTGGCCTAATTGAAAGCAGTCTGATATCTTGAAAAATAGTCCTTGTTTTCTTCTTCTTGTTGGTTGGTTTCAAAGTGTTCTTATGCCAAGTTAGTTATTTCTTTGTCTTGATTGAGGTAACTATTTGAGCTTGTTATTTTTAGAATTATTTTTAGGGTAGTTTTCATTTCTTTTAGGATTATGTACAACTTGTATACACTTAAACATTTGTAGAGTTTTTCTTGTTCATAATTAGTTATTATTCCCTCATTTAACAATAAAATTGCAAAACAAAACAAGTATTTTTTCCCTAGCAATAACATTTGTTTCTTTTCAAAAGTAGTAATAGTTGCATGCACTAATTTTTGAAAAATAAAAGAAAAGAAATTTTGAATTTTACTTAAGTTTACTTAATCATCATTTTGGATTTAGAAAGATATAAGCAAAAAGAGAAAAAGAAGTAAAAGTGTTTGCACATCTTATTACACATTTTGCTTTTCTCTTTCCAGACATAACCACACCACGCACACATACACACTACCTTGTGAGTAACAATAGATGTAAAAATAAATTTATACCTAAAATTAAAGTAGTAGCTTTTATTTTTAGGCTCTTACACCAACTAGCTTAGGTTATTGATTTGGATTAGGTTGATTAACTATCCAAATCAGTTAAAATCAATTTGTAGTGGCCTTTCATTAGGTAAATCCACCTCTAAAGAAGGTGAACCGGGAAGCTCCACTCACACTAGAGTTAAGAAAAAGGTCATGTGAGATTGATTAGCTTGATATACCACTCCACTATTTGATCGAGCATCTACCAAATTCAGTATGCGTATTGGGATCCACTAGTACCGTCTGGTGCTTTTTGATTTTGAGCTCAGTTACCCTACCCATGCGTGTTGATTCGACCTACAACTATCCCTTGGGACCCTCTCTATAGTATTTGCAGCCTTAGTATCTATACTTTTCGGGCTCTACACAGGTTAGAGTGGAAGGATATTTCCACTCCACCTTGGACAGATTTAGGAGGAAATCCTCTGCAGCTCTTTGGGAAGGTAGTTGGGTGATTACAACACTTGGCCCCATCATTTCTGTACTGTGGACCCAATATAACTATTCTTCCTCACTTCACTATTTTTTTATGGTCCCTCATCATCCCAGACTCTCCTTTGGAAGATTATTTGCTTTCCTAGTTTGGATTCCTATAGGACTTTTTAGTTGTGTGTTGATTGTCTACTTTTGTTCTAGTCAGCCCTGGGTTTTAGTTACTTAGAAAATATATTTTTTTAGTTGTGGAGGACCAACCTCCCCATAGGTTAGGAAGGTTGAGAAACCTTCCTCCACCAATTGTGGATCCTCCACTACAACCTCAATGGCGTAGAAAAAACTCAAGTGGTTCTTTTGCACCAACATGTATGACTCAACCACCTAGGGAACCTCAACTTATTACTCAAACTTCGTCGGTTCCACATACAATAGAGGTTGAAGACTTGAAAACTGAAGACTTTGTGAGACACTTAAACCCTCCTTTAAATGGACATGACGATCTGATGTTAGTGGGAGTCATATCTTTAGGTTTTCCCAAGCTAAGTGTGTATAGGTTTACATATGGATTTACTATGGACCACTATGAAATTTTGGAGTGAACACCAATCACACCTCTAGGCTCTAATACATGTGAAAGACCAAACTTAGATATAGATCTAGATTAAATAACAACTTCACTTAGAATATTTCAAGAGATAGCAGAAATATGAGAAGAAGAATATTGATACAAAACTAGAGAAATTCACTCTAGCGATTTATTTCCATTATGCATTGCTTAGAAAAATCTAGTACAATATATAGATTCTCTCAGGAGGAAAAATTGAGAGACTTAGTGGCAATTTAAGTATCTCACATTAATGCTAGGCTTAGTGGATTAATTCCCCCAATCTATGACATTGTGCCAAGTGTAACTCCTATATTAGGCCATAATGAGGTCCAATGAACCTATGAGGACCATGAGGAAGTTAGGAAAGTCAATAAATGTGGATGGAATCATTATGAGGGTGAATTAGGTGGTTTAGGTATTTGGTAGTGGCCATTAATGAACAATTTGACCATTTCCAATGCAGAAGCACCCTTGGTCCAACCTTATCCCATAAAAAATAGAAGTGGTGTTCCTGCCTCATTAAATGCATTAAGTAGGGCGCCTTTGACTCCCCATAATAATCAAATGGGAACACTTGTGGAAAAACAGGGTTATAATGACAAACCACTAGTCTAATATGTGGACAAACCCCCTAGACTAGGCACTATGAAGCCAAACCATGTAACAACTTACATTAGACACTTGGAACCTTATGCAAGGATTATTAACCAAGTTCTAGATGGGAATTATGTTACAAAACCCCCCCTTAATAAAAAATGGTAGTGAGCAACAAAAATACGGCCCAAGCAACAAAGGCTTATGGTCACCCTTTACAACAATTTTATTTGTCCATGTAAAATGAGGAAAGAGGAAAAAGTACATGGGAAAAATCCTTCCTCAAGAATGGAAATGGCACAAAGATGAACAAAATTTCTTCAACATGTATTGTTCTTCACTTGAATGGGATGAATGCACAACTTCTTGGTGAAAGACTTGGTGAAGATGTTGTGGATGCCATGATCATGCACCAATGCATCAATGTTGTGTAGACAAAAAACATGTTGAGAGGCCCCTTGAAACTCATCATTTATGATGGAGGAGTGTCATAAGAATTATTATTTATGCATACATATGCTGATATGAACACATAATAAATAATGGAAAATATATATTTGCAAACGCCTTCCCAAAGAGCATCAATAGACTCAACAAAATCATCTTCTTTAGTAATTTCCGTATGGTGAATAAAACCATGTATCTTCCTTACAAATTGATGTAGCACCTTCCCAAATATGAAATAGAGATCATGAGGCACTGAAATATAAGAATATGAGTCATATGGGGCATCAAACAATAGAGGTATAGTGTCTCCATGAGCGAATTGCTCCACTACAGGAAAAGAATGTGCAACTAGATCACACTAACAGTTGAGCCAACTTGAAGGGTCTGGACACTTGAAATTTGAACCATAGGTGATGAGATCAGGTCTAGAAATTTGGAAAAATAGTCACATGATGGCCAATGGAATGGATTTCCAACCAAGGAAGGATATTCAAGACATAAATACAACATAGACAAGTGACAAAGTATTGGAAACAGTGAAATTGTGAGATTTTCCAACTGGAGAACTTGGGGGTTGTATGGTCTTTTGGGAGTACAATGGTTAGGAAATAGTTTTAAATATGTGATAACCTACATATTATCCTACATATGACCTTCCATATCATAATGGTAAGGATATGAATGGAGTTGGAAAGAGATTTCAGAAGGCATGTCAAAAACTAGTGAGAAATTACTAGTATTGGGAGGAGACTTTGGTGAACTAGATGGAGATTCTTCCAAGGAAGGGATAGAGATTTCTGAATCTGATATATAATAATGTGAATCATAAACAGAGACATCGGAAATATATTTAACTCTAGCATACAAATTATTACCTTGGAAGGTAGCATGGAGACAATGTTCTTGTTCCAAAGAGAGCTTGGCTTCTTCTTTTCTTGCAAAATTTGGAACATCAATGTTATGCTCTTCAAGTAGCATGGTCATGATGTCCATATTATTTCTGAAAAAAAAAATATTTTTCAAAATGAAAACCTTTTCAATAACCACACTTGGGCTTCTCTTTCTTGCTCTTCATCTTCTTGACTTTTGAATCCTCATCACTTGAACTTGAGTTCTCTTCATCTAACTAATTCTTCTCCTTCATATTTTTCTTTCCTTTGGATTTAGCATTTTTGGGACTCTTAGCTCCATTAGCAGCAAGCACATGGTATTTGGAGGAACTCAAAGACCCCATTTGCGCTAGCTTAAATTTCTCTTGGGTGAGCGAATCTATGAATGCATCCAAGGAAGGCATCCTCCAATTTCAAACAACAAGCTTTGTAGCATGGCATGTAGACACAAATACTGAGTATTCACAACCTAGTTTACATAGAATAGAAAGTATTAGTTGCTCTTATTTCTTCTCAATGCCACACTGTTTGAGCAAAAGCACTAGGTTCTTGAACTTTTATATAAACTCTTCCATGGTTTCAAAATTATTGGACTCAGTGATATCAACTCATTCCCCAATAGATGACCTCTCATTTCATCTTGCTTCTGAAATAATGACTCAAGCTTGATCCAAACTTCATTTGGTGTAGAAGCATTTTCAAGTTGGAATAGAAGATCTCGAGAGACGGAGATACAAAGCAAACCATAAGCTTCATCAAGCCTATTGAACCACTTATATTTTTAAATAGCAACATTTGGCTCAGGTTCAATCCTCATTGTGACTCTATAAGACCCTTACTTAAAATCTAGATGATCATGTGGGCCTTCCATTTGAAGTAATCGAAGGGTGTGAGAATCATGGCTTGGTTTTGATCCATACTTTGCGGATGCACTCTTGGTGATGACAATGACCTGCAAAAAGCACTCAAGAAAGAATATGGAAATTGCTTTGAATCAGACTAGCTCTGATACCATGTGAAATTTTGGAATGCACACCAATCATGGCTCTAGGATTTGATACATGTGACAAACCAAACTTAGATATGCATTCAATAACAAATTCACTTAGAATATTTCAAGAGATAGCAAAAATATGAGAAGTAGAATATTGAGACAAAACTAGATAAATTCACTCTAGAGCTTTCTTCCATTATGCATTGTTGAGAAAAATCTAGAGCAATATATAGATGCTCTCAGGAGGAAAAATTGAGAGACTTAGTGGAAATTTGAGTAGCTCACATTAATGTTAGTATTAGTGGAGTAATTCCCCCAATCTATGACATTGTGCCGAGTGTAACTCCTGTATTGAGCCATAATGAGGTCCAATGAACCTATGAGGATGATGAGGAAGTTAGGAAAGTCAATAAATGTGGATGGAATCATTATGACGGTGAATTAGGTGGTTTAGGGCTTTGGAAGTGGCCATTAATGAGCAATTTGACCATTTCTAGTGCATAAGCACCCTTGGTCCAACCTTATCCCATAAAATAGGGAACTGGTATGCTTGCCTCATTAAATGCATTAAGTAGGGTGCCTTTGACTCCCTAGAAGAAGGAAATGGGCACACTTGTGGAAAAATATGGTTATAATGACAAACCACTAGTCTAATATGTGGACAAACCTCCTAGACTAGGCACTATTAAGCCAAACCATGGAACAACTTACATTAGACATTTGGAACCTTATGCAAGGATTATTAACCAAGGTCTAGATGGGAATTATGTTCCAACAAGCACATAGGGGACGGATCGAGAGTTCCACACACTCCCACATCTGCCATAATGACGAAAGGTTTTTCTCCCCCTCATATGAACACTCTGGTACCTAGCTCGTTGCAAATTTCTTCTGCTCTGATCACTTCACTAAAATTTAATACAGGATCCTTAGGATCATCAGCCACTCAGATTGCAACAAATTCAATACAGGATCCTTAGGGTCGTCAACAACTCATATTGCGTCAAATTCTATACCTTTTGGATCAATTATTGGTTTATCTAATGTCCCTTTCATTGGGATACCTATGGTATCATTTACATAATCCTTGTTCCTTCAACATTTCCAGGATAGCCCTACTAGTTCAGCTTTGTTTACTCATGGATTCCCTTGGCATGGAGGGCATATTTCTCCTCCAGCACCATGTGTAGGCTCAATGCATGTCCCCTCCATTGCACAGTTGAGTTCAAACCCCTTTACAGGTTATAATTTCCAATCGTCAAATGTTCAAACTTATAACATACCTATAGGGAATACTCCTTTTTAACTTTTTGGTGGAGGAAGAAGTAATGTTTATACTTCAACTCCATTTGGAGACACCTATACTCAGCCCCAATGCAGTGGGGCTCAAGGGATAAATCCACTGGCTTACGAATGGAGCACTTTTCAAAATGGGTTCTCATCACAAGCGATGGCTGGGGGAAACCCCAACTAGCCTTACTGGAGTTATGGTTCAGGTATATTTCCTTAAAAAATTCCCTGAACTCATACACCATCGGCTAGGCCTTGCTTACCCTTTCTGGAAACATTAAACTTGCCCGATATTTCAAAGCTGATGAATGACCTCGTGCGTCATGATCCCACCTGGCCTCTTGTTCTATCCAAACTTCCTTCATCCATTCCTAAGATTGAATGGAAAAATGGTGAATATCCATGGGACCACATTACAATATTTCATTTATGGTGTTCTTCTAATTCACGAAATGAAGATTCAATTCAGTTTAGACTCTTCCAAAGAACCTTAACCAGTGTCACAACTAAGAGGTACATTGAGTTACCATCTGTGGCTTATCATAACTTTTATGATTTAGCAACAATATTTATGAACCACTTCCAACTTCTCATTCACTATGATGTCGGAACGGATCTTCTATCTACATTTAGGAAGAATAAATCCACTCACATATCTAATCATATTCAGGAGTGGAGAAGAAGGAATAGACTCAAAAGATATTCTCTTGGAATCCTACTGGAGTGGTTTTTTAAATCACTATTACCCTAGTTCTCCAAATATGTCTCTCCTTCCAGGGTTACCTCAGAAGAGGAATCCATATTAAGAATCTAGTTGTTAGATTTGATTTATGCTCAGTCTTGGATTCTTTATGAAATCATTCCAGATGCACCAAGGTCAAACATTGATCCTTGTAAACCTAAACCTGGACCACCTTCCAATGGCATTGTGGGTTCAGCTAAATCATCCATTGTAGAATATTTGGATAAAAAAGTCCATGAAATTTATATAAAGCACTCTGCGGCGGAGGAAACTATGGTTGCATCCTCCCCTTCTTAGACGGGGACTGTACACAATGTGCAGTCAACTCAAAAGGGTTCTCAATAGCCTAGTGGAAATAAGAAGGGAAAGAAGGGGTAAGGAAACCAACACAAGCCCAAAACCACATAGAGTGATGATGGGGGAAAAGACAAAAGAAGAAGGTGAAATTCCCTTGCAAACTCCGCAAGGAATATCACCCAACTCACCAATTCCCCTTGATTGATCAAAGCCCAAAAAATGTTGCAACAAAAGAAAGTTTTTGTCCTAAAGGATCCTTTTCACAAGGGACAAAACTCAGCTTCTGGAGGCTCTAATACTAGGGGCACTCATCATGCCACATCGTCTAATAAATCCTATATAAATATGGTTAGCTCAGATGATTTCTTGGAAATGAGAGAAAGAAATTATAACCCATAACTGTTACAAAAAGATAAAGAGATCCCCAAGACATTTTCTCCTCTTCATATTAAGAGACCTGCAGACCCTATGCCTAAGATACTGAAATGTGTCTATAAGTGTGCATTTAACAACCCTAATGCATGGGCTTATCCCAACTACTCAGTCATAGAGGATTTATCCCAAACTATGTGTGCCATGTCCGCTCTAGAAGTCTTACAAATCTTCCCATCGCAGTGAAATGCAATTCTAGCAGCAATAAGATGTTTGGATTCATCAAATATGTTGGAAAGTTTTGATATGTCCAACATCAAACCCCGGTTTCCTTATCATGTGGCCTTCCATATTGAAGTAATCCACGGTTCTAAAAGAAGTGGGTGAACAGTGGTGGATGAAGGTGTGTCCACGTGTGTAATGTCGATTTCTTGCTAGAGAGATTTAGGCTCTCCTAAGTTAGTCCCTTCGATTAAATTACTTACCACTTTTTATGGGAGATATTTCCATCCACATGGGATATTACCCTCTTTTGAGATCCAGTTAGCAGGAAAGGTAGTGTCGGTGGAGGTCGAGCTTGTAGATGCTTCTCTCGATTATAATTTGCTATTGGGAAGAAGTTGGATGTGTGCAATGCAAGATATCCCCTTCTCCATTTTTGGGGTATTGTTGTTCCCTCATGAAGGAAAAATCGTCACAATTGACCAAATCTCCTTCGTCCAAAAAAATAATACAACCTCTTTGGAATCTAATATTTTGTTGATTGATCAGGCCCGTCCTCCTAGTGAGAGTTTCTTAATAGGTTTGTACTCATCACTTATGGGAACTTTCGATTTACTTGCTCGCATGAATTATATTGGTTCATTGAGTGGTCGAAACACTACCATATCATCTAAGGAGGTATTCACAGTTAGTAAAACAATTGGTCCTTGGATCCTTCCCACTCATAATGAACTAGTTTTGCCCCTATCTTTCACAGAAGTGACCTATCAAACTTCACGAGACTCTATGATATATTTCATCTCGACTCCTTCAGTCTCCACAGAGTCAAAAGTCGATTATGCACCTACATGGGAAATGGACTCTTCCCATTCCTTTGACTGTTTAGACACTGTTTTACCATCATATGAAGCTATTTTGGAAGCAATGATAGGTCTTGACTAACCTTGGGAGCACATGCATCATAGATCTTATTTTCTTCCATATCTAAACAGAATTGAGAATAAAGAGTCTTATGTGAAACTCGATGCATATGTTGACCTATCCATTAACCCTTTAGCGAAACAAGGAATTTTCGTCGAGGGAAACATGACTAACATAAAGAAAAATATTCCGATCAATATCTCCATCAAACCAGATATCGTGGAAAACATTTTCATCACTGCAAATTGTTCTCCTCAAGCGATCCACTTGTATACCGACTTGTTCAAAGAATTATGTGATGTCTTTTCCTTGTCATATGAGAAGATTCCAGGCATCGACCAATCCATAGTTGAACATGTGATCAAAACGTATCCAGATGTGAAATTAGTTCGGCATAAATTTCGTCCAGTCAATCCTCGAAAGGCTGCAGTCATTAAGGCTGAGGTTGAAAAGCTCCATAAAGTCGGATTTATCCATCCTATCAATATGATAGAATGTGTTTCCAATCCAATCCTAGTCAATAAGAAACAAGGTACCATATGTGTATGTGTTGATTTTAGAGATCTTAACAAAGCTTATCGTAAGGATAATTATCCCACGCCTTTTATTGATCAGATCATTGATGTGTGTGTTGGTCATGTAATATTTTATTTTATGGACATATTTTTGGGGTACAATCAGATTCAAATTAAACCCGAAGATCAACATGAAACAACTTTTATATGTCCCCAGCATACCTTCCCATATAGAAAGATGAAGTTAGTTTAAAAAAGGTTGGATCCACCTTCCATTGAGCAATGAATTTTTCCTTTCACGATATCAAACATGTAGTTGAACCTTATCTAGATGATCTACCCGCACGATTTTGGAAGAGAAGAGATCATCTAGAACATTTACGACTTGTGTTTGAGTGATGTAGATAGTACAAAATTTGTTTGAATCCCCATAAATGTGTGTTATGTTTTGAGTCTAGACGATTGTTGGGTTTCATCATGTCAAGTAGAGGGATCATGGTTGATCCATTAAAAGTTGAGGTGATTGTCAAATTTTCTCCTCATAGAATCAGACAAATTCAAATTCTACAACGTATGTCCAACTTTCTCAGACATTTCATTGTCAACTATGAAAAAATAACCAAAGGTTTAATGCATTTACTTAAACAAGATACCCTTTTCTTTTGGGATGAGGCTGCACAAAACTCCTTTGAGGCTCTGGAAAAAGAACTATTAAAACCCCATTGTTAAGTCCGCCAGATTATACTAATAATTTTATTTTATATTTGGTCACATTTGATTCCACCGTTGGTGTAGTTTTGGTTCAGGAGGATGATAAGCGCCAATAGCACGTCATCTATTACCTTTCTCACGCATTAATAAAGCCTGAACTGAAGTATTCACACATGAAAAGTTGGCACTGGCCACTGTATATTCTGTTCAAAGACTACAATACTACATTTTACTATGAACTAATACAGTAATTGTAAATGTCAACCCCTTTAATATGTTTTAACCTGATTCGTAATCGGGGGCAAATTTAATAAATAGATTGTCATTCTACAATAGTTTGATCTCACTTTTCAATCCACAAAGTTGAAAAAGTCATTAGTATTTGTAGAATTCATATCTAAATTCCTTATTTGTGAATATTTTAATTTAGAAGATGCCTCATCCCCTGATGATCATATCTTTCTCATTGCAACCTCTAATCCTTGGTATGGAGACATTTTGATTTATCTCCAAACTTTGAGATGTCCACCAACGTTTTGCTAGATAATAACGATGAAAACTTTGACACCATGCTAAAAACTACCTAATTATTTCTTATACATTATACAGATGAGGGGTAGATTACATTTTACGTCGTTGTTTTAATTTGGATGAAGTTGAATTACTATTGAATGATGCCCACAATGGAGCATGTGGGGGTCATCTTTCTGGATTGGAAACAACCCAGAAAATGCTTCGTGCCAATTAGTTTTGGCCCACTATCTTCAAGCTTTGTGTGGAAGCTGTGAAACATTGTCATCCATGTCATCTATTCACCAAGAAAATTCGAGCATGCCCTGCTCCTCTTCACCCCGTCATCACAGCGGGTTCCTTCACCAAGTGGGGAGTAGATTATGACTTGCAACCCAGTTTCTGTCGGGGGCATCAATATATCATCGTTGTTGTAAAATACTTTACTAAGTGGGAAGAAGAGATGCCTACTGTGAGGGAAGACAGTGAAACCAAAGCTTATCTTGTGTTCAATCAGATTATTGCTAGGTTCGGCATTCCTAGGGATATTATTACCAATTATGGTAGACACTTTCAGAATCATATGATCACAGAATTGACTGGTGTACAGGGTTTAAACAGGAACATTCATCTCCTTTATATATGCAGGCGAATAGACAAGTCGAAGCAGTCAATAAGACTTTAAAAACCATTCTCCAGCGTACCATTAATGCTAGTAGATCAAATTGGAACATTATGTTATATCCATCTCTTTGGGCATATCATACCAATCTTAAGACTTCTACAGGCTTTCACCTTTCCAACTTGTCCATGGGTTGGTGGCAGTAAACCCTATTGAATGCGAAATACCATCATTAGAGTTGGCCATCCAACTCTCACCTGAAACTTCTACTTTAGAGGAACTATTGATTCATCTCAAACATTTAGATGAACAGTGCACGAATGCACTTATTGAAAATGAGGCACACAAAAAGTGAGTCAAAATTCAATATGATAAATCTGCCAAACCTAGAGTTTTCTCTGAAGGAGACCTCATTCTAGTCTATGATCAGGATAAAGACCCCCTTGGAGCAGGAAAGATTAAGTGTATGTGGTTCGATCAATATATCATTTCTAGAGTTTCCGATAAAGGGTCATATGAACTAGTTGATTATGATGGAGTTAAGCTTTCTGAGCCGAGGAATCGGCTCTACTTGAAAAATTATCACACGTAGCACATATACTTTTTCTTTTACATAGTTGTACAATAATGTAGAGTTATTCTTTGGCATTTCTTATGTGTCCTCTAGTTTTGTTTCAGATGGAAACCGAGTGGTTTGTAGGATTTCCCGATGAAACTAGTCATCACACTCGTAATCTTGCTTCATATGCTTGGGTGATTTATTCACCTACGGGACAACTTGTTTCATCAGAAGGTGCTTGTCTAGGACCTGCAACAAACAATATGTCTGAGTATGGTGTTGTTATTGAGCTACTCCGAGATACTCTTCACCACAGCATTTCATGTTTGGAAGTTAGACTGAATTCTCGATTAGTTGTACTCCAGCTTATGGGTGAGTATCGTGTTAGAGATTATTTATTATTACATCATTTTTTTAAAGTTAAACTACTTGAAAGACAATTTGATGTCATTTTATATCAACACATTTCAAGGAATCAAAACACAATAGCTTATGCATATGCAAACTATGCACTCGACCGGAATTTGTATCATACATAGGAAAGTAAATCACCACACACATAAACCAACATATATAATCGATAGGTGTATATATATATAAGTCTAAAAAAAAATCAGTGGTATGAGTATCAATATTTGTCAAAGATATATAACAATATACAAAATTGGGCATGATAGCCTAAAAATAGTGTAGGTATCCCTAAGGGGGGAAAAAGCCTCATCCTGCTCTGCTATGACCTCTATGTATCATATAGACATCCTAGCTACTTTCTGGAGTTTCCTAATCCTCTTGCCTCTACTAGTCGTACTAACAGTCTTAGGTGTCAGGCTAGCCTCACTGGTCCAATATCTGCACGAAGTATGTTGTCAGTACTTAAGCTCACCATAACCATATGTACATCTTTAACAAAAATTAAATAACATTCATAGTAAAAGTGGTACCTATCTCTCCCCGAGAAGCGCCTAGAGGTAACATGAGTTTCGGATCACCATGGAAGTCCATCCCAACATAAGGAAACTTTTCAATTGAAAGAACCTGTTGGCTCCACCAACCTAGGAAGTCCTCATCGTCATAGGAGGTACTAGTGTCTCCTCCTTCCTGCCGTAAGAAGATCTCACCCCATCAATTCACCATGGGCTCACAGGGACTAATAGGTGTGAGAGCCATTCTCGGACTCAAGGTCAGAACTCTCGAAGAAGAAGAAGGCGCATAATATACTCCCATAGCCAAAGTTTTTCTTCTTCCAAGTTCTACACTCAGTAAGTTGGTGCTTCATGTTCACCAACAATCCTGAACAGCAGTCAAATATAACATTGTGCAAGAACTCTACCTTGATCTGTATGTAGCTACAAGAAGCGAAGTGCTGAGCAGAAGTACCACCGATCTTATTCATAGTACTCAATATAAATTTCAGTGGGAAGCTTTCTATTTTCCCAATTGGCACCTAACTACCTCTCTTCTTTGTTCTAGCCACACAGTATGTGTTTATATAGTCCTACACTGATAAGCCTACCACACCCTGAAATGTGCCTTTGAGGTTAACTACCTCTCCCCATCAGGATAATCCAGTGATAAAGTATATGTCGTGGACACTATGATGCCTATAGTCTCACCCTGTAGATTAAATACTCCCTGATTGGGATCCCACAAGTGCACTAAGATTTGGAGCAATTTTGATTGAGCCCTCATATTTGATGTGCGAAAGAATTTTAGAAAGACGCATCCTCGTCAAGCATTAAGGGTCAATGGATATCTCATTTCCTCCCTATCCATTTCCTCATTTTCCCTCTCCCTCCATGTAAGCACCATGTCTGCATTTCAGTCATTATTTTTCCATGGGAATTGAGTTTTCTCCACTTACTTGCGCCACCCGCAAGTCTTTGTTGGCATAGTCATGCATAACCTAGGAGTGGAGATATTTCCACCCCTGTTTATTCCACGATCCCACAAATTTAACTAAGTATACCCTTGGGTACGCAAACTCAATTTTTAAACCTAAAATTAAAACTCAAAACTCTATAAAAAAATATTTAAAACACCATTGAAAATGAAAAGTAGAGAGATAGTTGTTAAGGTTTGGATTCTTATGGAATGTTGATTAGGTCTATGCTATGCATCTATACCTTATCACTTTTTATTCCTTAGGACCTCTTTTACACCATGGATTGCGACTTTAACCTCCCATTTACCCTTCATTGTCGTTGTTCCTCCATGGTGACAACCTACCTTCACATGTGTCACCCTAGATAAAAAACTATGTCATACTGGTGCCCATGTCATTACTTTCCGCTTTGGGAACTTGTCACTTATCATGCATAAATTTATTGACCACTTTTTATCAATTTCCCATCCCTATGGAGTTTCTTCATGCTCTTGTTAGTCTCCTTAAAATTGGCAAGATTGTCGATTATAATTATCCCTTATCAAACTCGTTAAAGGATTTGAATGGACATCCACTTAGGTATAAGTTTACCCCTTTTCTGAACCTTGGTGGATTATTTATGAAAAAGGTATACTCTAGTCCATTTATGACTATAAGAGTTCTCTCTCATGTACTTTTACACTTTTTGGGGCAAGGAAACTAACTTTAGGAAAAAAGTACCTTATGGAGTTCTTGATTAAGTTTTTCAGACTCCTTAAATATGAAAATATCGATAAACATATACCAACTCGAGGTCGATATTAAAATCCACGAGTATGTGTATGGATTTCTTGTTTAATATTTTGAAACTCCTTAAATGTGAAAAAACCGGCGACCATGAATAGAGTTGGGCTTGATATTAAAATCCATGGATTAGTACCCTATCGAGTATAAAAAAATAATGAAGAAAGTTGTGAGTGTCCCTCCACTGGACTCATTAAATTATACATGGTTGGACCCTTATCAATCATTGTTCTCTCTCTTCTTCGAGCTTGTACAAAATGAAGAAGTTTTTTGAGTTTACTTTATTGGACTCATTAAAATTTAACAAGAAATATATTATCGAGCTTCCTTTTTAATATTTTCATGCTCGTTAAAAAATGAAGAGACATATAAAAAGAGAAGGTAAAAGAGAGTCGTCGTCATTCATTCATCACATGGAAGCAAGTCTAATCCTTCCTTTAACACAACACTTCTATTGAGTCAATGGATCTTAGTTTTGTCTTTAGGATTTAACCTGATTCCAGAGTTCTTTACTCCTCTGATCGATTACTCTTCCGGTCATATGGAGAGTTTGTTATGTCTCCTACACAACAAACTTATATCATGTTTCTTTTCTATCAAATATGACTAAGTCACTTTAATATGCTAATCAATGTTCAAGAATTACCCTTGTTTCAGCCATTATGCAGTTCATCTTGAATCCTCATGCCGACCATCCCTTATATCAGTATCTCAGCAGTCTTATTTCAACTCAATCTCAAAGTGTCCCTTGTGTGATATGACGAAGGATACATTAATGACTTCCTTATCATAGGTCTCTTCCTATCGACTTCAACACATTTTTCTCTAGGAAGTAGACTTAGAGTTTCAGATAGTACCTTGAAATTTGCAGTCATCAGTGGCAGATCATCTCGTTGTTGTGTTATGGGATGACATCAATGTCCCTTCCTCGACAGATTATTCAAGTGTTTGACTTCAAGACACCTTATTCACACTTACAAGAATGTACTAACTACCTTTGACCCCATTTTCATCATTGGTGGGTGTTCTCGTGTTTGTTAATAGTTTCCATTATTGACTAGTAATCAAATGAAATATGCCATGTTCAAATTCAACTCCTTTATTGACATGGTTTAGGATTTTTACTTATATTGATGGTTGGTTTGAAGACATTGGGACTATAATAATGTTCCTTTGTTATTGCCCGATTTGCTCAAGACTAAGCCTTACTCATTTCGGCTCTTCATGAGCATAGATCCAGTTTGTTGTTATGGCTATGTTCTTCTTTTTTACATTGATCCGTGCTTGTATTTCAGTGACCATGCTATATACATTTTTTTTGTATATGCATTGGAGATCATGTTCTATCATTTTGAACACGACATTATGTCAAGATTGTATTTTATGTTGACCTTTTTTTGTTTCAAATACTAATTGAAGCTTTGTTTTTGTGGCTCTTGTGTTCCTCCACTTCCTTGTTTGTCATGCATTTAGGCCATCATTTACCCTTCTGACCTCATACATTAGGGGGCATTTTTTACTATTCAAACTAGAACTTCTCCATCTATGACGACATTGCACTGTCGTTCACACAAAATGGAATTATGGATTGAAGAGCCTTATAAGATTAGATGCACATGACCTTAATCATACATTATTTTCTCCAGTTTATCCATTTTTGTGATACATTTTTAGGACATAACCGCGACTATTTCAATTTCCATCTCACAGGTCACTCGCTGGTGCTCCACTAAGCACCTGCAGTTTTCCCAAAAAATGTTCCAACCACAACTTGATAGCATAATACTCATGGGTCACTCGGTGGTTGTTAAGTTTCATTCCCGTGGGTGCCTTCTAAAATCATGAAAAAATAAAATCAAATTCGAATCATAGATAGTTATGGTAGTTCTTCTAACTACCATACCTTCCCTAACCACTTATCTCTCGAACCTATCTTCTCAAACTTTGTTATAAATACAAAGGGAAGGCTATAGGAAGGGGAGAGAACCCTTTGTGTATTGAAATGCTGGAGAAATATCTGTAGAACGACAGGAGCAAGATCCCATAATTAGGTTTCAACATCGCTTGTTGCATAATTAGGTATAGTTTATTGTCATTTATATGATTAATACAAGAGATTATATTTTCCCTCAAACAATTGTGTCTATTTCATGAATTAAATATAGTGAATCTATCATATTTCATTTATGTATGAGATTCATATTGTATTTTAATGCCTATGTAGTCAAATGTTTTGAGGAAGGTATCTCCTATTTTGCAGGATTCTTTACTCGGGATTGTGGATCGAATACTCAAAGTTTCAAGCTTGGATCGAACTTCTTGTATCCATGGTACTCTTACTTAACTTGTTACCCTAGTTTTTCTTCATTAAAGAAAGGTCTTATGGTGTGCTTGCCTATTGATTATATTCTGTAATTTCTCAATAGTACATTGGTGACATCTATAAATTTTTGAGTCATAGGTTAAAGTTATGAAAAACACAATCCTTGGAGAGAGTGATGAAGATGTTGAAGAGATATCCACAAAAGATCTCCAGAACCATATGTAAGATTTAGAGCAGCAAGAAGACTTGATGATTGTAGTACCAAGTGAGACCATAAGGTATTATGATTTTGAAACTGATAATTGGTGTATGAATGTGGGTTTTACAGGTACTAATGGAGTTGAACAAACATTAGAAATGTTGGAAAAAGAAAAAATTCCACAAAGGCATAAATTTGGTTATGGAGAACAACCAGGGTTAGTAGAGTTTGAAGATGAATAATCTCAAAGTATTGTCACAAGGAAAAGAAATCCAATAGTGGTACTGGTTTATGGAGACATAATTGAAGAAAGTCATGGAAAAGTTCAAGATGGAACTTTTCGAGCTTGTAAAAAGAAACTCATAGGACAATGTGAAAATAATGCAAGAGGAGTTGATCAGAAGAAATTAGCTCAAGGTATTCCAAAAATAACAAAGGAGGCTATAAGATATCAAGGACGAGAATACATTGAAGAACTTGGTATGGATGGTGAGGCATCAGTGTCTCGCACAAGTCAGAATGGAAAATAAGAAACTTGTGAGGATAGTTACTAGGAAGGTAGAATAGACCAAAGCATTGATGGGAGTGGCATAAAACATAAAGTTGTTATGTGGAATAATCATGATTATGTTCAGCGTAGCCAAGGAGTTGCAGAAGAAGAACAAAAGGTTCATGTGTATGAAGAGACATAGAATTGTAAATTTGTTGAGAATGATCATAAAAGAGAACGATACATATTTGAAGCTGTGGAATGACGACTGAGGATAAAAAGAAATAATCAGAGGAAGTGTTCGAGAATTTTAATGAAAAAACAGAGTTGTTGGAATGTTTATTTCCACAACCTAAAGTTGAATTTAAAGAAATTGACGTAACAAATTTACCTTTGGAAAAATCCATTTTGTTTAATTTCAAAATTGTTTGAGTCTAAGGGAATGTTAAGTCAGCTTGAAGATTATGTAAACAAAGGATGGAGTATTCCTTTAAAACAAACCATACAATAGGAGGATTCCTTTAAAACAAACTCTTATGATTCTCACACATCATATGTTGAAAACTAAATGGAAGAAATTACTTCAAGGTGACAAGAGGTATAATAATTAGTATGATTTTTGGTTTAATGGAGAACATAAAGTTTTATCAAGTGAAAAATGTTAAAGAGAAAATGTTCAAGATAGCTAGAATAAATATGACAAAATTGAAGGCACGAAGGAATTCATCTGGCTTAGAAATGACTTAGATTATAGGAATGTGAGATGGATAACAAAGGATTGTACCAGTGCAACTATGGAAGATAAGATAACAATGAATGGAGACATGTTTACTAGAATAAGAAAAAGTTAAAAGAGATATCTTGGGGATGGAAACAATCAATCACTCTTATTGAACCAACAATATAAAGCTTGGAATGAAGAATGAGAATTTTAACAACTCTTACATGGGGTATTTCGAAAACAGAGGAGGATTACCATAAATGTAAGGCTACAACATATAAACCAATCTTGGTGTCAATCTAAAGATGAAGTGAAGACCAAAGAACTGCTTGGGAAAATGCAGTTGGAGGAAGTCTTAATATAATGATCAGTTGTCAAATTTTAAAGGTTTAAGAGCAAATTCCTACAACAATAGGATGACATATGAAATATTGCTTTTATATTTTTTATTGTGAAGATGAAAGGATTATACTTGAGATAGTGGATATGTGGACAACGAAGGAAACACATAAGTTTTTAATATAACTTTAGTAAGTTAACTAGACAATAGAATATGGATTGTTTCTCCCGAGAAACTAGAAGTAATTTGGGGATGACAGATGATAATGATGGAATCACAAGACAGATCCGTTGATAAAGAATATGCAAGGTCGGATTCTAAATGTTTTGAAACCTTAAAAGACTATTTATACAAAATATCTTATGCAAGAGTGAATTTTCCATTCCAATTAAACAGTAAACAACATCAAGCATCATGATCAAGGATAATGATTCTTAGGTGGATGAGAAGAAACAATTACAACAAGGAAGAGAAAATAGCCAGCAACAATACTCAGTTGACTTTGAAGGATTGTGAAAGCAAAGAAAGTGGAATATTGTAGAAAAAAACTTCAAAACCTAGATTATTGAACACAATAGAAAGTGGACAAAGTAGGAGAGATAATGACCAACTACAGTCTAAATTATGGGATCTAGGAATATGGATGACTAAAGGTACATTACCGGGAGGTCATGATCTATTTTCACCAGGGGAGTCTGATGCAAGAGCATCCTGCTGATATTCAAAGTACTAAAATTTGGAAAGAACATGAGGCCTTGTTGTCAACCCAAGGAGGGTTTCAATGTAAATTTCTTGTAAAAATCTTGTAAATGTTCAATAGTTTGAAAGGTTAATTTAGAAGTTTCTAAATCTTGTGAGGTGTTAACTAGAAATAGTGAGTCATAGGATGGGGATGACTCATGTAACAAATCCCTTGAATTCTATCTACAATTCAATGGAGCTGGAAACATATGAGTCTTGAGTCATTAAAAGATAAGGCTTGATGTCTATGTTTAGAAATTAGTTGCTCGTTTGTAGGAGTTATTTTTGTTAAGCTGGTAAGGAAATCTTCCCGGAATAAAAATATGTGATTCGAATTCATTTGGGTGGTGGTTAGTTGGCCTTTGAGATATCTTATAGAGTTAGTTGGTGGATTTGATTAGTATTAAGGTAAATCTGTAGGTTTGTGTGCAGACTATGTACATGAATTTTGCTTGTTAATGGAAAAAAGGGCAGTTTTCTACCTACATCATTATGTGATAATATTTGTATTCTTGTGTTGTAGAATAGTATTGAATCTGTTAATTTACATGTTCAATTCTGTACATAATTGTGAAGAAGATACAGAGTAAACTCATATAGATATGTATGATAGTGTAAATAAATGTTTGTGAGGTTTTAAATCCTAGTAGGTGAAAGTGAAGCGTTGTATGGAGGACAGAGCAAAAGGAAACTCGATCTGAGAATCCATTTGGAGATGAATAGTGATCCGTTGAGTAATGATGCATAATAGAGTTTATAAAATATTTGTTGATGGTTATATTTGGGAGTTGATTTGCTAGGAGAAAAGGTGTCGATCTATGATTTGAGAAGGAATCGTGGGTTTGTGAATGGTGACCTTCATTGAAGCGGGAGAAATTGTTGAATGCGTTGATGAGGGTTTATATCAATGCATTGAATTAGTTGAATCTGAGATGGAAGTGAATGCTTATAAAAACATATGCTTGAGTACATAGAATATACATTAATACAAAGAGGAAGTGATTCCATGATGATATAAATACTTTCTTCGATTTCCGTGAGATCTTGTTTTGTTTCATGTATGATTGTCTTGGCGAAATTATTCACACTGTGGATTTGAAACTTGTGCCCAATTTTGTGCATGAAAATGAAATCAATGATTCTGTAGCGAATAATGCGTAGATCTGCATAATTTTTGTTTTAGTGATGGAGGCAGAGACTCAACTATCTATTTAAATCCATAATTAGTTTGCATCATCTTGCATGCCTTTAAAATTGTGTCATTGTTGTGTTTGAAATACCATTCATGACCTTCAAGTTGACTAGCAAAAAAGAGAAGAGAGACGACTTGTCTTTGAGTCTTTGGATAAGGATTTTTTTTCCTTATAAATAAGAGGTACTCCGTGAATGTTTTCATACGCCTTGTCCGTAGGTACATTCTCATTCGTGGGAAAAAATGTGTCATGGATCAACCTATTTATACATTCATTCTCAATAATATTGTGTTCATTTTCATCCATTAATGTGTCAACCTCAATGTCACTTCCCTCAGCATCTCTAGTACTCTGATTTGTAGCAAGTGGGTTTGCAAGCGTTGGTGGCCTTGTCTATGCGGTCGTTTTCAAAAAATATAACCAATTAGTATTGAATTATCTATGGTCGACTATGGTTGACTATGGTCGACTATGGTTGATTATGGTTGACTATGATTCACTTTGGTTAACTATGGTCGACTATGGTTGATTATGGTTGACTATGGTTCACTTTGGTTGAACGTGATTGACTATGGTAGAATCTGGCTTACCATGGTCTCCTTTAGTTGACCATGGTTTCCTTTGGTTGACTATGGTTGACTATGGTTGACTTTGGTTGATTATGGTTCACTATGGTCGACCAAGGTTGCCTTTGGTTTACCATGGTTAACTTTGGATTACAGTGGTTGACTTTGGTTTACTATGGTTGATTGGTGGTTACCATGGTTAACTTTGGCTAATCATGGTTCACTATCAGTGACAATGGTTGACTTTAGTGGATTGGTTGACTTCCTAGTTGAAAATGGTTGTATTTGGATTAACATGGTTGATTTTAGTTTATGCTGAATGACTTTGGTTAACCATGGCTCACTATGGTTGACTTTCGTTGATGATGGTCTCCTTTTGTTTGACTATGGTTGACCATGGTTGACCATGGATGACTTTGGTTGACTTTTGTTTACCATGGTTGAATTTGGTTGACTTGGGATGACTTTCAATTGACTTTGGTTTACCATGGTCGACTATGGTTGACTACGGCTAACCACTATTAACTATGGTTGATTCTAATAAACCATGGTTGACTATGGTTGAGTTTAGTTTACTATGGTTTAATTTGGTTGATTATCGATGAATTTGTTTAATTATGGTTGACTTTGGTGGACTAATTAACTTCCTAGTTGACTATGGTCGACTTTGGTAGAACATGGTTTACTTGGGTTGAGGATGGTTTACTTCGATTGACCATGGCTAAGTATGGTTAACTATGGTTGACCACGGCTAACAAAGGTTGACTTTTGTTTAAGAAAGTTGACTTTAGTTGACCATGGTCGACTATGGTTGACTATGGATAACCACGATTGATTATGGATGAATCTAATTAACCATGGGTGCCTATGTTTTCCTATGATTCACTTTAGTTGACTATGGTTTAATTTGGTTGACTATGGTTTAATTTAGTTGACTATTGTTGAATTTGTTTGATTATGGTTGACTTTGGTGGACAAAAAAACTTCTTGGTTGACCATGGTTGACTTTGGTTGAGGATTGTCGACTTTGGTTTATGATGGTTGACTTTGTTTGACTATGGTTATCTTTGGTTGAGTATGGTTGACCATGGTTGAATTTGGTTGACCATGGTTGGATTTGGTTGACTTTTAGTTGACTGCGGTTCACTTTTGTTAACCATGGATGACTTTTATTGACTTTTGGTTGACTATGGGTGATCATGTTTGACTTTGGTTGACATTGGTTGCCCATGGTTGAATTTTTGTTGACTTTGGTTAACTAATGGTTAAGCATGGATGGCTATGGTTAAGCATGGTTGACCATGGTTGACTATGGTCGACTATGACTGATTGTGGTTGACCATGGCTGAATTTGGTTGACCATGGTTAACTTTTTGTTTACCATTAACATGGTTGACTTTGGTTAACTTTGGTTGACTATGGTTGACCATGGTGTACCATGGCGGACTTTAGATGACCATGGTGGACTATTGATGACCATCATTGAATTTTTGTTGGATTTGGTTGACTATGGTTTACTATAGTTGATTATGGTTGACCATGGTTGACTTTGGTTAACTATGGATGACCATGGTGGACTTTAGATGACCATGGTGGACTATTGATGACCGTCGTTGACTTTTTGTTGGATTTGGTTGACTATGGTTTACTATAGTTGATTATGGTTGATTATGGTTGACCATGGTTGACTTAGGTTGACTGTCACTGTGATGTTTGACTATGCTTAAATTTGGTTGACCACACTTAACTTTTCTTAAACATAACAAACTCTGGATGACCATGGTTGACTTGGGATGACCATGGTTGAATTTTGTTTCCCATGGTTTACTTTTTATTGACTATGGTTGTCTATGGTTTAGTATGGTTTACCATGGTTGATAGTGGTTGAATATGGTTGACCATGGATCACTTTTGTTGACTTTGATTTTTGTCTTTTGTTTTATATTATTATTCTTCATGGTACTCATGTTATTAATATTAATTATATTAATGATAATATTAATTAGATACTTCAATGTTCTTAACATTAATGTTAATAATAATGTTATTAGTGTTATTATTAATATTATTAGCATTAATAATATTATTAATGTTGTGGTTATTCATATGTTATATAACCACAATTAAGAAGCAATAATGTAGAAATAAAACATTTAATAAGTAATTATGTAAAAATAATATTTCAATATTATGTCAAAGTCATATAAGAGTTAATAATTTTACAAGGTTATGTTTGAGAGTAAATATAAATATCTTTATGGTATTTTTTTCTGATATTAATACTAATAATGCAAATTAACATGAATGTTAATGTTATAAGGATTTGGATTTTATCTATAATCTTTACGGATTTGGTATAATCTTTACAGATTTGGTGAGAAAATGTTGAATTGGTGGTGGTTTAAACGAAGTTTGACAATAACAAACTATGGTTGACCAGTGTTTAGGCATGGTTGATGTTAGTTCATGGTTGAATATCATTTTTTACCACTAATTTTAAACATGTTCAACTCTAGGAGTGGGGTATTAACATTTCCATAAGGTTTTTGTGGTGGTGGAATGGTTAGGTTACATTGTGGCATATTATTAATTAATGCCATTAATGATAATACTAATGTTAATTATTACAACTATTAATATTATTATCAATCCATTCATGCTTAATGTTGGCATTAATGTTAATGCTAATATTTAATGATTAATATTAATATTAATATTAATGTTTAATGTTTAACGTTTAAGTTAATATTAATGGTAATGTTTAATATTAATATCAATGTTATATGTTAATATTAATATTAATGTTTAATATCAATGTTAATATTAAAGTTAATTATTAATATTAACATTAATATTAGTGTTAATGCTAATATTAGTTCATGTATTAAATTTTAATATTAATATTATTACAAATTTTAATATTATTATTAATCCATTTATGCTTAATAGACATTAATTATTAATATTATTATTATTTCATTCATACTTAATGTGATATAGCATATTAATGTTAATGTTAATATTAATGCTTAAAATTAATATTAATATTAATATTAAAGTAAAATATTAATATTTAACTTATTGCATGAATATATTACATTTTAATGTACATTTTCAAAGCATGTGATTTAATAAACTATGTTTTATTGTAAGACAAGATTATTAATCATGTTCTGTCATTCATTTGTTTTGTTATTTTGCAGTGATATATGATTAAGAAAAATGTGTTTTGTGCATGAATCTAAAACTAAAATTAAATACTTGGAATCGTATCATTAATATTGATGCACAGATTTCTACAAACCTAAAAAACAACACCCAAAAGGGACAACCCATTCGACATGAAACCAACACTCTAATTATGTTATATTCATAAACATTCACTAGTATATGTATTCGTTAACTTGCTTTTCATTGTCATTGGAGTGAATGAGACATCCTACAATAAGTAGTCCAAGTGTATTCACAAACTCAGCTAAATAAATTCGAGAATTTTCCTAGAAGTTTGATTCAGCGGAATCAGTGATTGAAATTGTACTCATCTTTCAATGTTTTTCATATTTCAAATTCACTAATGGGTCAAATTCGACACATATTCTTTGTTTTCCATAGCAATGAAATAACTTTCATCGCAAACACATAAGACCATATTAGATCTAAAATCAGAATTTATTGTACAGTTTTTATAACTCTTAGGGTTTTGACCTTCATAATGAATTTGGTTCAACCATATACATTATATTTTTTAAGTTAAAACTATTCATTTCTGGTTCGAATGGAACACGAGATAGGATATATGTAAAGAGCACATCCAATGGAAGGAAATATGAATTTGATTGATTCAATTAAGGACAATGATAAAAAGAAACATGCTCGGGTTCACATAACACATGACCTCATTGAATAAATATCAAAATCACATATAATAAATATCAATAAATATAAAAATTGCGTTCATCCTGACAATGCTACATAGAGGTACCAAATTATTGCTAGATTTGTAGATATCTTCTTAAGTCACATATAGGTACCAAATTATTGGTATTCTTCTTAAGTTACATATAGATCTTCTACCTCCGCTCTACATAAACTACACACACCCAATAGACACCTTATTAGATATCATTTCTTTCCAATTCTACCCATTCCCACTACTTAAACATTATTACCATACACCCGCATCACATATAGGTTTGAACGATACCAAAAATCTTTCAAATTCATTTTTAGAATCGGTTTGTCATGAGCAATCGAAACTCTGCAACTGCAAAGAGTTATTGCACATTACATGAATACTGGCTCTTGCTTTTCAATGTTAGACAGATCGTCTTTTTACATAACGACTCAATAAAAATAGATTCAATCCTGGGAGGACTGTTTGGGCTTTCTATAAATGAGATTATTCGATGACCGTTTGGGATTTATATAAATGAGAATATCAATTGGCTCCAACAAGGGTAGTTATATGGTGGTCACAAAAAAAACTTGATCAGGTTTAAGAACACATGACTTGATTGTATATTATCTCAAAATCATGGGAACACTCGTATATTATCTCAAAATCATGGGGACACCGTGGCTATGACACTGTTACATTGTTATTCAAAATCATTGGTCCTCCATGACTCTGCGAGTAACCATACACCCAACAAAATTATTAGTAACCATGTCCCCAAGAAAATTATCAGTAACCATGTCCCCAACATTTAAACACCCAAGCACAATGCAAACCCTACTACATCCGAAAATACCAAATGGCAATAACCATACCCCAGCAATCACAAACATGAATTGGAAAAAGCCAACATTCGCGAAAGACTAAACACCAAAACATTCACAGCCACCAGTAAACCAAAAAGAGAAGAAGCCTGAAATCTGTAAAATATTGGTCCCCAAAATACAAGTACTTCTAAATACTTCTACTCTCTAATCTCGAAGAATATCTTCATTGAATTGTGATTTTGGCAGACATATGTGGGGTTTTCTATGAGATATTCAATCCTAGATATGCACATATATGATCAATCTGCATACACAAATTATGATAACATTTTCGATTTACTCTTTTACATAGCCATTGAATCATAGAATCACATGGATCATGTCTGTTGTCAAAAATAAAGTTCATAGTACTGATGCTTTTGCTTTTGAAGAAAATCATGTAAACTCACACAATTTTTCATATCGCCAATAGCAGGTTGGATTGTGAATGAAGTAAAGGACACATTAATCACATATCATATTAGTAATTTGCAGCGATGAATTCATATACTAACCAGGCTGGGGAGTAGAAGGGAGAGACTGCTGAGCACCGAGAGAAGCAAGATTGCAATTAGCCCATCTTCTATCAATGATTGGAGAAGAATCAACACAAGCTCTCATGGCGCACAAAGCCATAGCCTTTAGATTGTCAGTATTGATAATTCTGTGGTTGTATAATTAAACGTAAAGGCAAAACGATTAAACCTAAAATTGAAACAATTAAACCTAAAGGCAAATTGAAATTGAAACGATTCATTTAACCTATTGCCACTCCGATCAAAGAAAAAACTGACTCCAGTTGGCAAAAGCTCTGATTAAAGAGTTGGGATTAATGAAAAACTGTAGTTTAACAAATAACGGTTCAGTATGTTGTTTGTTAAAAGTAAATCTGGGCCATTAGATGTGTGTGCTTGACGAATCTTTTTTTAGAGTATATGCCAAACCACTACATCTCACCATCCATCCTTAATCCCTCATTAAAAGCTTGCAATCGCCCTCCATATACAAATGTTCATTGTAGCGCGGCGAAAGATAAATAGTTATTAAAGTCTTAATATTAAAATAATAGTATACTAAAAAATATCACAAATAACTATTAAGATTTTAATATACCAATTACTATGTTACCAAAAAATAACTTATAATAACTAATAAGAAAATTAAATATATTAAAACTTAACAACATAATTTCATAACTAATATTAAATAATAATAAATTATATCTGAATTAAAATATATTAACTTAAATTAATATATTTTAATTTGTATCTCATCCAATATAATTTTTTAGTTAGTGGGCCAGGGTAAATGACTTTAGGGGAGCGCCATCCACCCATCCCAACCTAAGAATACCATCGAGTTGAGCCAACTTAATAGCAGCAACATCTCTAATGTCTACAACAAAGAACGGGCCTAACCAGTGCATCCGTAACTTTCCTAGATGCTTTAGATTCTTGCTATCATAAACCAAGAACATATTTCCTTTGCCAAAATATTTAGTCTTTATGTGTTTATCATGCCATGCTTTTTGCCTCGCCTTTTAAACTGTCTAGTGGTAATCCGCTAAAAATACGGATTCCTCTAACTGGATCAATTTGGTTAGTTGTTCTGTAATTTTTGTATTCTTTGTAATTTGGGTAGCATGCACAATACATATACTAGGAACCACAAATTAAACTGTATTTTAATTTGAAACTTTCAACATAGTATTACTAGAACAATATGCGAACTAAAATTTTAGATAACTAATTCTCAAAACAATAACATAATTTCAGTCATACAGAGAGACATACCTCTGCACGGTGCATCGTTGCAGTCATGATTGGGAGGAGTCCTGGAGGAAGGAGAATTTAAAAACATAAAGTGACCTGTTGCTGCAAAATTCAAAAGTATACATCAGTTATCAAATTTTTTTTTTCAAACTCTTTGAGTCTACCCCTGAAATCTATTATCGAAAACGACTTGTCAAGTTTCAATCTAGAAATCATGCTAATATATATAATTAAATTAAAATCTCAATGTTGGTTTTGCAAACTCCATTTCAAAATATAACCTACAACTTGTCTGCCAAGTTTCTTGTATGAAATTCCATATTCAACTGTATATGTACAAATACAAATATGGATATAATACGATCAACAATATGTTGATCATACAGTAGTCGTACCACATTGAATATATGACAATTTTCATACTTCCTCTGATCATACACTAGTCGTACCACATTGAATATATGACAATTTTCATACTTCCTCTGAATTTTTGTACGGGAACTGCCAATTTAGCCGAATCATGCTACTATGAAATACATTACTATTCAAACATCCTTTGATAATTCAAATATATTGCATGCATCCATTTTCTCTTCTATTTTAGAATTCTATGTAATAGTAGCAACTCTTGCTAGAGGCCCCATCATTCATAGCTTCATTCTTGTGAGGGATCCATCTACCCTCTATATCTTTGGATATGGACTATGAGGTCGATCCCATTGATATGTATGTTGATAATAGGATATACACTTATGCATAGATATGTAATAAATGGTATATTTGTGTGGTTTCACATAGATGGTTATGCGTAGCAGCGCACCCCTTAGCTAGAACTCGGTTTGACAATAGATATCCCCTTAGCATGTCTCAGTCTACATAGTAGTTATTACCTTATACATGTGCTAGTGTGCATAGACATCCATAGGATATGTATGAAGTTTTCAACGTAGTTGGACAAGAATACCATTAGCTAAATCATATATTAATAATTTTGACTAGCTTCCATTTATCATTTAAGCATTTTCCAAGACATTACATTAATAATTTTTATTTTGTACATAGTACTTTTATCATGCAAACATTGTTAACAATCACAATAGTTTGGTACTAATGCATATCTTCATTTTGTAGGTAGGTGATTTTGGATGGGAAGTACTTGGAAACCAAGGTATTTTATGTATTTTAACGACCAACAATAGTTTACTTTGTTTCATAAAATCAATCTATCAAACGGATGATAAAATCTTATTGCAATTTCTTTTCCACTTCGTCGAGGAGTTGATTGTGAATCCATGTCTCCTAGAATAATTGCCTGAAACTCAAGTAAGTGGAATCCTTGGCCTATTCATGCTTTTTGAGGATTTTCGAGATAATCAAGTTGGGATACCTTGAGCTCTCAAATTAATTTCCACATTTATGCAAACACTTGTATCCTGACTATTTAAAAGATTCTTTTAAAAGGACTATTATTATTTTTTTAAGTGACAATGTTTCCCAGATTTTGGGCAGTCTTAGATCTTGGTCCACATGCATTAGATTCATAGGAAAAATATACTCATCTAAAATTGCATCTATTAATATGATGTTTACAACATTTATAGATCTAGCTGCATATAATACTTACACATGCTTTTAGGTAGAATAGTAAATGCTAGATTTTTATTTTCTTTTGTCTCTTGCTAGGGTTTTCTAATTGCTTTGGATCCTTCCATGATTCTCAAGTTCCTAGGGGGGCACAACCTAGGATTATATCATTTGTTTTAATGCATATTGAGAAGGGCCACTGGTTTACCCACCCTAAGTTAGTTACAAAGTTGGAATATTAGGCATTTAGATCTTAGGCTAGAATTTTATCATTTGTGTTGTAGATATCATAGATATAGTATATCTATGATTTGATTTCTTTTACATTTTACATCATATATTTTAGATATGTTAGATAGATTTTCCTTCCACTTAATATATATATATATATATGTGTGTGTGTGTGTTTCTTACTATATCAATTCTTTTCTTTTTCATCATTTACTTTATACAATCTTAATGCAATATTAGATTCTCGAGGCCAATACCATAGTTGGGAGCAATATTCTTAGTTAATATGTACTTGATCTATTCCCAATGCAAAAATTAGAGATCTCATTGATAATAATAATAATAATAATTACACCACTTTTACTACATCGGTTTCCCAATGCAAGTGTTATGGAAAGTTAAAATTAATAACTCTTTCGCATTAGACTCTCCTTCCCAATGCAGTAGTTAGGATCATTTTATATAATCAATCTATTGTACTAGATTCTACTTCCCAATGAAGCAATTAGGAACATATAAAATCAATGTAGTTGTACTATATTATTCTTCCCAATGCAAAAGTTAGGAACACATATAAAATCAATATACTTGTACTAGATTTACGAGTAGCATTAACCATCTGTTTATCAATTTCCAACATGCAATACTGCCTTTCTTTATGTTTCTAGCTTAGTAGAGTGTATGCACATTTCATATTTCTTTCATTTAAAATAGTGGAATAGTATAATGTTAGTTTACTCTAGGGTTTTTCCAAATATAGTATTTTCTCATATAAAATACATCAAAATGACTTCCCCATAACCAACTTCCAATCATAGAAATATGATGCGTGCATAGACATAAAAGTAGAACTTACATTGCAAAAAAAATAGTACATGGGAACAAAAAAGATCAAGTGTAGAAACTCATCCGTTCAGATTACATAAGACAATCTGCAAATGCTTTTGGGAATTCCTCGTTCCGCCCAACCTAGACATGTATAGAAATTTTAGTCTTTGTTTCACCATAGTCACCCCTAAGCTAGGTCCTGGTCTCTCTAGGGATTGGTTCTTAGTTTCTTTTAGCTTTTAGATTCTTTTTAATTTTGCATATTTGTATAACCATCCTAGCGACTGTAGGTATCCAAGAAAATATTTTACGAGTATCCATGGTCCCTCACATACATTCCTCATGCCAACAAATCCAGACATTAGTCCTTCCAATCCAACAACCAATATATATGTTAGATAATAGGAAATATTGATGTTATAGTACCTAGGAATTCCTCCTGCCAGTTGGTACTCAAAAGATACAGTGATTAGACTCTATCCCATCAAGAATATTTTGAACCATCACTGAACTTGGACCTTGGTCATATGTTCATAGATATCAAGTGGCTAGTTCCTCCCCCCTTCCATTGTCCACTCTCTGAAAGTTACAGATTTCATATTTTTATCTCTTTTGTGTTCAGCTTAATTTCCATTCTTCCATTTAGATTTCCATTTCTCTTTTTCCGAGTTAGATATGACATTATACTTTTTAGTGTTCCTTGAATTTCTTCAACAACTAAGAGCATTAACCCCTTGGAATTATTTTTCACTCCCTTTTGTAAAGGAAGCATTTACTATTATTAGCCAATATTTTAGGTGGTGGCGCCTATTCATGAGTTACATTTTCTAGAGGTGTCTCTTCATATTTCATATTTGTTAAATACTTTTTTATTCTCTTTATTCATTTTTAGTTTATTTTAATTATATGTTTAGTCTTTTTATTATTCTTCTTTTTCCCTATACAGACCGAGACCCCCATTCATAAGCTTTTCCTACACAACCCAAACATATTTAAATTTCAACATAGCATAGTGATATATATCCAATTAAGTAATACTTATAAAACATAAGGTTATAGTTTTCACATAACACTTAGCCAATTGGCATTCTCGGGTATTATAGAATCCATTTCCAATATGACTATCGAAGAAAAGTATGCCAAAAATGAGATTCCAAGGCACAATATTTTCGTGCAAATAGAGATATGGGCCTTTGTTAAAATATTTGCTTTCACATCACATTCAAGCAGAGACAAACAATAAGGAAACACACAGTAACAACAGATGTGGATAGAATGTTCAACCATATTACTCATCCAGTGATGGTATCTTTATACAAAAGGGAGAAGGTTGGAGTGGTTACACCTTCTCCAACTATCTATTCGTTAAGTTTCTTTATACATACATTCATTAATAGAATATGATGACTTAGGAGAGGCATATTGGGCCCCTCAACATCTCCCCCACCCCAAAACTCTTCTTCATCCCAAAGAGAACAAGTATGCAAAAACAATCATGATTCATGACTCGTCATCCTCTGTCTTCAATATGGTAGTAGGCGGTCAAAGTCTCACCCTCTCACTAAGGCGGTCGACTATCCTCACCACAAGTAGGTATTTTTATTTAAAGCCTCACCATGTCTCATCCAATCAACCTTTTCTCAACTCAGGTTTGGGTCTTTTGGATCTTTGAATTTCTATACCATTTATTTGTCTTTCACTTCTGAATTCACAACTCAAGATCTTCTTCTCGATTTCAGTATCGGGGGGCTCAATCAATCCAAGGGTTCTTTATGTCATTATCTTACATTAAGCTATTTTTTTGTGTAATGTAAAATGGTTTTTGCTTGAATGTGGTCGTCATCGACTTTGTCTGTCGTGAGGCTTCCTACAAGTTTGTATATGATCGATATATGTTTCACTGCTCATGGTCGGTACTGACTTATATATATGATATTGGTCGTGGCCGACTGCTATGGACCAGAATAACTCGACTCAATTGACCATGGCCGGCAAGAGATCGAATTGATTGAAAATTATGGAGGGGATCGCTTGCCTCAAAAGTGACTCGCATTTCACCCCATCCAACTTAATGACTTACAAATTATTAAAGTAAAGTCACGTGTGGTTATCACATGAGTAAAGTATTACCAACAATCTTAATGATATAGACCAAAAATACTCGACCATAAAATACCGACCACATATTAAGTTTCCAACCATTTTGATATTGTTTTTTTTTCTAGCCTTATATAGGCATCAACCAAAATGGAAAGCAACCACATTTATAGAGTGACTTATCAACATTAAAATGAATCAAATTTGACATATCAATAAGTATCGTCTTCTACCATAGTTTAGCGGCAAACAAGACCATAGGGTAGTAGGCAGGTGGTGTTGTAGGTGGGGCATATGTTGGTGGGGGATGACCATAGCAATGAGACAGATAAGAATTTCCATGTATATGTGGGTTTGGGGATGGTGGAACATACGGAGGTGTTGCTCCAGAATGGGCCATGGTGTGCCAAAGATCGGGACTACCACTCATGGTGGGTGGTGCAGAAATGAGCATAGATTTATAAGAACGGGTGGAGGCTGGAGGCCTATGTACATATGGTCGATTGGTAGATGCAACATGTCCAATTATGACATCGGCAGCATGGGATTCCCCCGATGTGTCTTTCCTACAGGAATCACCGCGAGGAGCATCAGGTAGAATGGTGTAAGGGTAGCCTGAATGTGCGTAGATAAGGTCGAACTATTAGGCTTTAAGTATGGCTTCTTCTTCGGTTTGGGGCCGTTCAAATTCCACATCCTTGGAAATAGTTGGTATCAGAAAATTAAAAAGATACGACTGTCTAACTTAATCTTGCACAAACTGCGCCTTTAACACCACTCATGAATGTGGTTAGTGGTGTGGGTGGTCATGCTATGTCTATAGGGTAGGAGAATCTCAACACTAACATCGTAACGGATGGGTAGCTAGAAGAATTGCAGGAAAGTCGAAGCGAGAGAAGAAAACGTAGAAAGCATCCCGTGAGGTTGGTCAATATCGCACTTGGTTGCAGCGCTGGTGAGTGTCTGTTTTAAAAGGCGTAGGTGGATTGAGTCATCCACTATGGAGTTGGAGGAACACCATAAGTGGAAGTACATGATATGATTTTGGGGGTCCTCACCCCCCTTCCCCTTGAACTTGGGGATTTCCGAAGGGAGTTTGGTAGGCATGGGAGGCTATGTGGGGTCATGTCGGATAAATCATTAGTCAATCGGGCCAGATCAGGTAAGTTGAGATTGACCATGAATGGAAAACTAGCAGAAGCATGTGACGTGGTCGGGACGACCTGCGTGCTATCCATGGCAGTGATTGTCGGGCCACCGCTGCCGAGTGGTGGTCCTGTGGCATGAGTCATGGCAAGGATCGAGGAACCACCCATCAAGGGAGGAGGCCTCTGAAAGGAAGCGCCGATGCCCCCAAGTTTACCACTAGTAACCAAAGGGACGGTGGTCAGAATAGATACACTACCGATGGGTATGGAGGTATTAATTGGGTGCACTATAGTGCCAGGGGTAGGTCCTATAGATGGCATAGCGAGAATAGATGATGAAGTGGTAGTGGGACTAGTGGTGGACCCACTTCCGACAATCATGCCCTAAAATGGGTTGGGTTTCACACCGACCATGGGGCTAGACAGAGATGTGTGTATGGGTGAATATGAATCAAATTAGATGTGAAATAAGGGGTTCCAGGATGAATATCCAGAAACAATGGTTTCAGGTGTGTAAGTGCTAAAGGGATATGGTCTGAAAACACGCTCAAAAATCTTGGTACAACCAAGTGTGCAAAAGGAGAGCTCACAATAAAAATGATACACAAGTCAACAAAAAGCTCAAAAACACCTATTGCAACAATGTGTTACAATAGCTGTAGTGGCAATAAAATGATCAGAATACCAACAATCGTACCCCCTTCACGGTGATGAAATCCATAGTCATGAAATACGAAATCGAGAACCAAATGGCTAAGGGATATTTCCCTACCGAGAGGGATCCAAGGTAAAAGAGCCATGGAATATTGGAAACTAATCTACCTCATTCAAAGCACGTGCGAAAAGGTATACCGTAGCTTTAGTTATTTGGTCGTCGCTCACCCAGTATGGTGGCCAACATGTGACACGAGAACAACGAGTTGGTGTCCTTCATTACAGAGTGGAGAGCGGCATTCCACCCAAACTTCCAAAACTAGTATTTCTACCTCCCCTCCTAAGGGAGAGTCCCCCCGGTAAATCAATGTCAACCATGCTAATCAAAGAGAATTTTGGCTCCCTAAAAGATAACAACAATGTCTCAAATGTGTATGACAGAGGAGGTGTTATTTGGATGACTAAACCCAATGTCCTACCTAGATACAAAGTTGTTTTTGGGTCCCCAAGTGGGGTTAATGTGTGTTCAGTTAAACCAATTTTACTCTCACTTCAATTATAGGGAGTGTGTGGGTGCACAAGTGGTGTAAAACAACCCAATATACGCAAAGATGAAATACTAAAATAAATTTTTGCTTTGTGAATAAAAAGCACTAATTGCTACGATATGAAAAATGATGCAGTAAATAAACTTGTTGAAATATGATGCAAGAGATAGCAATGCACTAAGGATGCATGCAAACCAAAATGTCTCAAATGCAACAGCAAGCAAATAATAGAAAAGTACCAATGGCAATCGGTGCAAGCAAACGGGAGGCTGTTAGGGTAGCCAAGGTGAGTAAAAAAGTCTAAAACAGGTGTAGGACGCATTTGTTGAAGGAACAGTTGTGCTCTAAGAACTACAGGCTGCAGAACATTCATGCTGGAATAGGCAAAAAATGGCTTAGGAAAAAGAGTGCAAGTCTGGGCTGGAAAGGCACGGTCGGGGCAGACTTTTCGGGAAAAAATTCACACTCAGAGAGCAGGTTTTAGGATGGAAGGCGTGCTCGGAGTGAGGGTTTCAGGACGAAATTCATGCTCTCGAGCGCGGGTTTTGGGGTGGAAGTCACGCTTGGTGCATGGGTTTCATGCCAGAATTCACGCTCATGGAGTGCGTTTTAGGAGGAAAGATGCACTCAGAGTGTAGGATATGTATGAAGTTTTCAACGTAGTTGGACAAGAATACCATTAGCTAAATCATATATTAATAATTTTGACTAGCTTTCATTTATCATTTAAGCATTTTCCAAGACATTACATTAATAATTTTTATTTTGTACATAGTACTTTTATTATGCAAACATTGTTAACAATCACAATAGTTTGGTACTAATGCATATCTTCATTTTGTAGGCAGGTGATCTTGGATGGGAAGTACTTGGAAACCAAGGTATTTTATGTATTTTAACGACCAACAATAGTTTACTTTGTTTCATAAAATCAATCTATCAAACGGATGATAAAATCTTATTGCAATTTCTTTTCCACTTCGTCGAGGAGTTGATTGTGAATCCATGTCTCCTAGAATAATTGCCTGAAACTCAAGTAAGTGGAATCCTTGGCCTATTCATGCCTTTTGAGTATTTTCGAGATAATCAAGTTGGGATACCTTGAGCTCTCAAATTAATTTCCACATTTATGCAAACACTTGTATCCTGACTATTTAAAAGATTCTTTTAAAAGGACTATTATTATTTTTTTAAGTGACAATGTTTCCCAGATTTTGGGCAGTCTTAGATCTTGGTCCACATGCATTAGATTCATAGGAAAAATATACTCATCTAAAATTGCATCTATTAATATGATGTTTACAACATTTATAGATCTAGCTGCATATAATACTTACACATGCTTTTAGGTAGAATAGTAAATGCTAGATTTTTATTTTCTTTTGTCTCTTGCTAGGGTTTTCTAATGGATTTGGATCCTTCCATGATTCTCAAGTTCCTAGGGGGGCACAACCTAGGATTATATCATCTGTTTTAATGCATATTGAGAAGGGCCACTGGTTTACCCACCCTAAGTTAGTTACAAAGTTGGAATATTAGGCATTTAGATCTTAGGCTAGAATTTTATCATTTGTGTTGTAGATATCATAGATATAGTATATCTATGATTTGATTTCTTTTACATTTTACATCATATATTTTAGATATGTTAGATAGATTTTCCTTCCACTTAATATATATATATATGTGTGTGTGTGTGTTTCTTACTATATCAATTCTTTTCTTTTTCATCATTTACTTTATACAATCTTAATGCAATATTAGATTCTCGAGGCCAATACCATAGTTGGGAGCAATATTCTTAGTTAATATGTACTTGATCTATTCCCAATGCAAAAATTAGAGATCTCATTGATAATAATAATAATAATAATTACACCACTTTTACTACATTGGTTTCCCAATGCAAGTGTTATGGAAAGTTAAAATTAATAACTCTTTCGCATTAGACTCTCCTGCCCAATGCAGTAGTTAGGATCATTTTTTATAATCAATCTATTGTACTAGATTCTACTTCCCAATGAAGCAATTAGGAACATATAAAATCAATGTAGTTGTACTATATTATTCTTCCCAATGCAATAGTTAGGAACACATATAAAATCAATATACTTCTACTAGATTTACGAGTAGCATTAACCATCTGTTTATCAATTTCCAACATGCAATACTGCCTTTCTTTATGTTTCTAGCTTAGTAGAGTGTATGCACATTTCATATTTCTTTCATTTAAAATAGTGGAATAGTATAATGTTAGTTTACTCTAGGGTTTTTCCAAATATAGTATTTTCTCATATAAAATACATCAAAATTACTTCCCCATAACCAACTTCCAATCATAGAAATATGATGCGTGCATAGACATAAAAGTAGAACCTACATTGCAAAAAAAATAGTACTTGGGAACAAAAAAGATCAAGTGTAGAAACTCATCCGTTCAGATTACATAAGACAATCTGCAAATGCTTTTGGGAATTCCTCGTTCCGCCCAACCTAGACATGTATAGAAATTTTAGTCTTTGTTTCACCATAGTCACCCCTAAGCTAGGTCCTGGTCTCTCTAGGGATTGGTTCTTAGTTTCTTTTAGCTTTTAGATTCTTTTTAATTTTGCATATTTGTATAACCATCCTAGCGACTATAGGTATCCAAGAAAATATTTTACCACTATCCATGGTCCCTCACATACATTCCTCATGCCAACAAATCCAGACACTAGTCCTTCCAATCCAACAACCAATATATATGTTAGATAATAGGAAATATTGATGTTATAGTACCTAGGAATTCCTCCTGCCAGTTGGTACTCAAAAGATACAGTGATTAGACTCTATCCCATCAAGAATATTTTGAACCATCACTGAACTTGGACCTTGGTCATATGTTCATAGATATCAAGTGGCTAGTTCCTCCCCCCTTCCATTGTCCACTCTCTGAAAGTTACAGATTTCATATTTTTATCTCTTTTGTGTTCAGCTTAATTTCCATTCTTCCATTTAGATTTCCATTTCTCTTTTTCCGAGTTAGATTTGACATTATACTTTTTAGTGTTCCTTGAATTTCTTCAACAACCAAGAGCATTAACCCCTTGGAATTATTTTTCACTCCCTTTTGTAAAGGAAGCATTTACTATGATTAGCCAATATTTTAGGTGGTGGCGCCTATTCATGAGTTACATTTTCTAGAGGTGTCTCTTCATATTTCATATTTGTTAAATACTTTTTTATTCTCTTTATTCATTTTTAGTTTATTTTAATTATATGTTTAGTCTTTTTATTATTCTTCTTTTTCCCTATACAGACCGAGACCCCCATTCATAAGCTTTTCCTACACAACCCAAACATATTTAAATTTCAACATAGCATAGTGATATATATCCAATTAAGTAATACTTATAAAACATAAGGTTATAGTTTTCACATAACACTTAGCCAATTGGCATTCTCGGGTATTATAGAATCCATTTCCAATATGACTATCCAAGAAAAGTATGCCAAAAATGAGATTCCAAGGCACAATATTTTCGTGCAAATAGAGATATGGGCCTTTGTTAAAATATTTGCTTTCACATCACATTCAAGCAGAGACAAACAATAAGGAAACACACAGTAACAACAGATGTGGATAGAATGTTCAACCATATTACTCATCCAGTGATGGTATATTTATACAAAAGGGAGGAGGTTGGAGTGGTTACACCTTCTCCAACTATCTATTCGTTAAGTTTCTTTATACATACATTCATTAATAGAATATGATGACTTAGGAGAGGCATATTGGCCCCCTCAACATCTCCCCCACCCCAAAACTCTTCTTCATCCCAAAGAGAACAAGTATGCAAAAACAATCATGATTCATGACTCGTCATCCTCTGTCTTCAATATGGTAGTAGGCGGTCAAAGTCTCACCCTCTCACTAAGGCGGTCGACTATCCTCACCGCAAGTAGGTATTTTTATTTAAAGCCTCACCATGTCTCATCCAATCAACCTTTTCTCAACTCAGGTTTGGGTCTTTTGGATCTTTGAATTTCTATACCATTTATTTGTCTTTCACTTCTGAATTCACAACTCAAGATCTTCTTCTGGATTTCAGCATCGGGGGGCTCAATCAATCCAAGGGTTCTTTATGTCATTATCTTACATTAAGCTATTTTTTTGTGTAATGTAAAATGGTTTTTGCTTGAATGTGGTCGTCATCGACTTTGTCTGTCGTGAGGCTTCCTACAAGTTTGTATATGATCGATATATGTTTCACTGCTCATGGTCGGTATTGACTTCTATATATGATATTGGTCGTGGCCGACTGCTATGGACCAGAATAACTCGACTCAATTGACCATGGCCGGCAAGAGATCGAATTGATTGAAAATTATGGAGGCGATCGCTTGCCTCAAAAGTGACTCGCATTTCACCCCATCCAACTTAATGACTTACAAATTATTAAAGTAAAGTCACTTGTGGTTATCACATGAGTAAAGTATTACCAACAATCTTAATGATATAGACCAAAAATACTCGACCATAAAATACCGACCACATATTAAGTTTCCAACCATTTTGATATTGTTTTTTTTTCTAGCCTTATATAGGCATCAACCAAAATGGAAAGCAACCACATTTATAAAGTGACTTATCAACATTAAAATGAATCAAATTTGACATATCACTAAGTATCGTCTTCTACCATAGTTTAGCGGCAAACAAGACCATAGGGTAGTAGGTAGGTGGTGTTGTAGGTGGGGCATATGTTGGTGGGGGATGACCATAGCAATGAGACCGATAAGAATTTCCATGTATATGTGGGTTTGGGGATGGTGGAACATACGGAGGTGTTGCTCCAGAATGGGCCATGGTGTGCCAAAGATCGGGACTACCACTCATGGTGGGTGGTGCAGAAATGAGCATAGATTTATAAGAACGGGTGGAGGCTGGAGGCCTATGTACATATGGTCGATTGGTAGATGCAACATGTCCAATTATGACATCGGCAGCATGGGATTCCCCCGATGTGTCTTTCCTACAGGAATCACCGCGAGGAGCATCAGGTAGAATGGTGTAAGGGTAGCCTGAATGTGCATAGATAAGGTCGAACTATTAGGCTTTAAGTATGGCTTCTTCTTCGGTTTGGGGCCGTTCAAATTCCATATCCTTGGAAATAGTTGGTATCAGAGAATTAAAAAGATACGACTGTCTAACTTAATCTTGCACAAACTGCGCCTTTAACACCACTCATGAATGTGGTCAGTGATGTGGGTGGTCATGCTATGTCTATAGGGTAGGAGAATCTCAACACTAACATCTTAACGGATGGGTAGCTAGAAGAATTGCAGGAAATTCAAAGCGAGAGAAGAAAACGTAGAAAGCATCCCGTGAGGTTGGTCAATATCGCACTTGGTTACAGCGCTGGTGAGTGTCTGTTTTAAAAGGCGTAGGTGGATTGAGTCATCCACTATGGAGTTGGAGGAACACCATAAGTGGAAGTACATGATATGATTTTGGGGGTCCTCACCCCCCTTCCCCTTGAACTTGGGGATTTCCGAAGGGAGTTTGGTAGGCATGGGAGGCCATGTGGGGTCATGTCGGATAAATCATTAGTCAATCGGGCCAGATCAGGTAAGTTGAGATTGACCATGAATGGAAAACTAGCAGAAGCATGTGACGTGGTCGGGACGACCTGCATGCTATCCATGGCAGTGATTGTCGGGCCACCGCTGCCGAGTGGTGCTCCTGTGGCATGAGTCATGACAGGGATCGAGGAACCACCCATCAAGGGAGGAGGCATCTGAAAGGAAGCGCCGATGCCCCCAAGTTTACCACTAGTAACCAAAGGGACGGTGGTCAGAATAGATACACTACCGATGGGTATGGAGGTATTAATTGGGTGCACTATAGTGCCAGGGGTAGGTCCTATAGATGGCATAGCGAGAATAGATGATGAAGTGGTAGTGGGACTAGTGGTGGACCCACTTCCGACAATCATGCCCTAAAATGGGTTGGGTTTCACACCGGCCATGGGGCTAGACAGAGATGTGTGTATGGGTGAATATGAATCAAATTAGATGTGAAATAAGGGGTTCCAGGATGAATATCCAGAAACAACGGTTTCAGGTGTGTAAGTGCTAAAGGGATATGGTCTGAAAACACGCTCAAAAATCCTGGTACAACCAAGTGTGCAAAAGGAGAGCTCACAATAAAAATGATACACAAGTCAACAAAAAGCTCAAAAAAACCTATTGCAACAATGTGTTACAATAGCTGTAGTGGCAATAAAATGGTCAGAATACCAACAATCGTACCCCCTTCAGGGTGATGAAATCCATAGTCATGAAATACGAAATGGAGAACCAAATGGCTAAGGGATATTTCCCTACCGAGAGGGATCCAAGGTAAAAGAGCCATAGAATATTGGAAATTAATCTACCTCATTCAAAGCACGTGCGAAAAGGTATACCGTAGCTTTAGTTATTTGGTCGTCGCTCACCCAGTATGGTGGCCAACATGTGAGACGAGAACAACGAGTTGGTGTCCTTCATTACAGAGTGGAGAGTGGCATTCCACCCAAACTTCGAAAACTAGTATTTCTACCTCCCCTCCTAAGGGAGAGGCCCCCCGGTAAATCAGTGTCAACCGTGCTAATCAAAGAGAATTTTGGCTCCCTAAAAGACAACAACAATGTCTCAAATGTGTATGACAGAGGAGGTGTTATTTGGATGACTAAACCCAATGTCCTACCTAGATACAAAGTTGTTTTTGGGTCCCCAAGTGGGGTTAATGTGTGTTCAGTTAAACCAATTTTACTCTCACTTCAATTATAGGGAGTGTGTGGGTGCACAAGTGGTGTAAAACAACCCAATATACGCAAAGATGAAATACTAAAATAAATTTTTGCTTTGTGAATAAAAAGCACTAACTGCTACGATATGAAAAATGATGCAGTAAATAAACTTGTTGAAATATGATGCAAGAGATAGCAATGCACTAAGGATGCATGCAAACCAAAATGTCTCAAATGCAACAGTAAGCAAATAATAGAAAAGTACCAATGGCAATCGGTGCAAGCAAACGGGAGGCTGTTAGGGTAGCCAAGGTGAGTAAAAAAGTCTAAAACAGGTGTAGGACGCATTTGTTGAAGGAACAGTTGTGCTCTAAGCACTACAGGCTACAGAACATTCATGCTGGAATAGGAAAAAAATGGCTTAGGAAAAAGAGTGCAAGTCTGGGCTGGAAAGGCACGGTCGGGGCAGACTTTTCGGGAAAAAATTCACACTCAGAGAGCGGGTTTTAGGATGGAAGGCGCGCTCGGAGTGAGGGTTTCAGGATGAAATTCATGCTCTCGAGCGCTGGTTTTGGGATGGAAGTCACGCTTGGTGCATGGGTTTCATGCCAGAATTCACGCTCATGGAGTGGGTTTTAGGAGGAAAGATGCACTCAGAGTGTAGGTTACAGGAAAAATGTCGTGCTCTAGAGCGCGGAAAGGTCACCTAAAGTCGTGGCCTGGGCCATAAAAATGGAAAAATAAAAGGTAGTTCGATGGAAAGGGCCAGATGTGCAAGTACGAGGTGTAAGGCTAGGCCAGGAAATTGAAATACATGTAAAGCAAGAAATGCAAAAACTAAAAAAAACTACTGATCATACCAAACCATGGATCAATGGGAATCGACCCAGTTGGAGTCGACAAAACTATAGCTAAGGGTTGTGGAACCCTTAGTAGAAGTTTGTAAAAGGGAAGTCTGTGAGTGCAAATAAAAATAAAAATAACTAATTAAATTATTACTGTAGTCAAACGGGAAATAAATTGGAACCCATGAATCAAATGTTGATTTTGTATTATGTTGTAAAAAAGGATTTACAATGGATGTTTACCTCAAAAGGTGATTAGATGGGGGTCTTTGTAGTCATATCAAGAGTGGTGCACTGGGTCTCTAAGGTTCCTTCCTCTTCTCCAAATGCTCTAATGGTGGCCAAAGCTCAACCAAAATGGGAAAACACAATCTCAAAGGGAGCTAGGGTTTCAATGGGAATTTCAAAAGCATAAGGGTAATAAAAGTGAATGTTGGATATAGAATGGAAGGCCTCCACCACCTTTTTTATAGTAATTTTGGGTGGTGGTGTATTGTCCCGTGCTATTGGGATGCCACTAGTATTGGCGAGTGGTATTGGTAAACCACTAGTATTGGCCAGTGGTATTTAATGGTTTTCCTCCTTTTTCTTTATTTTAACTATTTCCCTTTTTACTTTTTCTTTTTTGGGGATTTTGACCCTTTTTTGTGGGATTTTATCCTTTTTTTGAGGATTTTCATTAATTGATGAGGGAAATAATGATTTTTTTCCCATTTGGTTACCAACTTAGGGATTTTTGGGTTTTTGGAGGCCAAAAATGTAGGAAAGGGGGGTAAATGGGTTATGTGACTAGGGGGATGAGCTAGGTGAACAATTTTTGGGTGTTAACAACAGCTATTACCTTATACATGTGTTAGTGTGCATAGATATCCATATAATATGCATGAAGTATTCAACGTAGTTGCAAAAGAATACCATTAGCTAAATTATATATTAATAAGTTTGACTAGCTTCCATTTATCATTTAAGCATTTTCCAACACATTACATTAATACTTTTATGCTGTACTTAGTACTTTTATTATGCAAACATTGTTGAACAATCATAATATTTTGGTACTAATGTGTGTCTTCATTTTGTATGCAGGTGATCTCGGATGGGAAGTGCTTGGAAACCAAGGTATTTTATGTATTTTAACAACCAACAATAGTTTACTTTGTTTCATATTATATGTCTATCAAACTGATGATAAGATCTTATTGCAATTTATTTTCCACTCCGTCGAGGAGTTAATTTTGAATCCATTTATCCTAGAATAACTACCCAAAACTCAAGTAAGTAGAATCCTTGGCCTATCCAGTCCTTCCGATGCTTTTTGAGATAATCAAGTTGGGATACCTCATGCTCCCAAATTAATTTCCAAATTTATGCAAACACTTGTATCCATATTGTTTAAAAGACTCTTTTAAAAGGATTGTTATTATTGGTTTAAGTGACAATGTTCCCCAGATTTTGGACAGTCTTAGATCTTGTTGCACATTCATTAGATTCATAGGAAAAAACTACTTATCTAAAATTGCATCTATGAATATGATGTTTACAACATTCATAGATCTAAACTACATATAATATGAAATGAGAACTTTATAGTAATAACAAGAACTGTAGCCATAAAAACTCATTTTTTTCAACAAAAACACCAAAAACAACCCCCAAATCGAAAAGTGTTGATACCAATATCAACGTTTTTTTTTACACCAAAAAAAAACCCCCAAATCGAAAAGTGTTGATACCAGTATCAACATTTTTTTTAGGGGGGGTTAAAAATAGAGCCATGGCCTAAAACTCTCATACTATTGTTTATAAAAGCCTTAAAATCAACCCCTGAGATGAATTTTTTTTTCAAGAGATAAATTACAATGTTTCTTGCAAACTATATAAAATCGAAGAAATTACCCCCTACCCCCCACCCCACATTACAAAATAATTAAAAAAAAACACCCGTTTTATTTCAATGGGTGCACGTAACAAGGCTACATCTTCCCACTTTGGTATTCAAACCCAGAAGGGCCCACTTTTTTTCTTTGGGGGGGGCGGAGCAGAACTAATCATCAACAAACAAATCCTCCTAATGTTGATCCACCTCACACAATATGTTTTTTGTTGGTCCATCATATGTCTTCCCGCCCACCATTCAGTTCGGTCATTAAGAATGTTACATATCTATCTCCAATATTGTGTGTCATCTATCTCACTCTTCGCATGTTGATTTGTCATATGTAAGTCTAGTGTTCACTTAAATATTAAAAGAAACATGGCGTCTTCTGCAACTCCACTTCAGATAAACCTTGCATAGGTCTGAGATTGTGACTGAGTGCACTTCCTAATTTGCAGATATGAAGTAAGAGCAGGAATTATATTGCGCCCTATGACAACAAAACACTTAACAACGCCATGGACTGTCGTCGATCATCACTTTTACGAGAATCAACTCCCTTATTTATTTGAGTGGCATCCATCTAGCCACACCGACATGGCCTGTACTACACACTGAGCAGTAGTATTTTTTTCACTGTCTGAAAAGGAAAAGGAGGTCGTTTTGGCAGTGGATATTATTTATTAATTGATCATAACTACTGGCATGAAATAGCATAAAGTTCCACATCCCTCCAATCCATGATTTAGGCCCTACGTTGACTTCGGTTCCCATTAGTTGAAAGGTGTCATCTTGTGCTCTTGATGGATTCATATCATGGCCCAATGACATTACATGCTAACTAAGCTAGTTAATTTTGCCAAAGAATTTAAGGAGTATGCATGGTAAGATTAAAATGAATAAAGTACTTTTATGAAGCAAAAATAAAATGTATATATAATAAAGGATATTAAAAGGTACATTTTTCTTTAAGGTGAAAGGAAGATTATAAAGAAACAATTAAAATTTATAAAGGGATATGACACAAGTTTAAATGGAGACAAAGATAAAAAAATGTTTTGTTTTACTACATGACACATGACATAAGAGAAAGTATGGAAGGTAAATGTTTAAGGATGAAAGTGCTTTTGTCTTATGTTCGACATGATTATGTTCGGCATGAACGGCGCCTCTTAACAAGAAATATATTAGAAATTAAAAGTGCATAGGGGTTCTATGCACTTTTGATTTAATGGCACGTGTAATGGGAATGAGAATGGTGGATACATATATGTATTAGGTTTATATGTGATCGGTTGGAAATTAAAAGTGCACAGGGGTAACGTACATGTTTGGCAGGAACATTGGATATTCATTTACAAATTTAAACGAAATGAGGAGTGTCTTATAACATGATACATCAAGGTAAACAGTGAATTATTAGACCGTGTTCCAAGTGATTGGTAAGCCGATATAGAAGCCTTCATAATTATTAAATTAGCTGCTTACCAGTAATTTTTCTTTTCTTATAGCTTTAAAGTTTTTATACGGGTGGCGATTTCCTTCGTAATCAAGCAAGTCGGTGCATGATTTTCTTCATCATTCGTTAGTGGGGGAGGTTTTATCGGTTGATCAAGTGTGAAGTCAACTCCAATAGGATGTTACAAGACTTATTTAACCAATAAGCTTTAGCATTAAGCTTTTCTGCAGCTGTGAGGCATTTTCATAAGAGCTCATTACAGGTGGGAAGCGATTTGTTCCCTATCGACTTGTTTTCATGTCGTTCAGTAGCAGTAAGTGATATTCTAGTGCCTCCACCCTTTCCTCCGCTTAAAAGGGATCTAAAGGGTCTCCCATTATGGGAGGCCCTTTAGCTCCCTTTTGAGCTACGGGAGGGCGGAGGAAAGGGTGGAGGCGACACACCACCACCATATTTTACCCCAAAACCTTCATTCCCATTAAGACAAGTTGCACCTGAACCTTCCATCATGGGTTACGCTCCTGGCACCATATCACTTTTCCTTACGTCTCTGCATATCGTTCCAGTGCCCGGACGCTTGACTTTGAGGATCTGATTTAAATCTTTGATGTTCGACCTTCACGCCGGGAAGGAAAAATACTTTCCTTGTCCCTCATAGATCAAAGTCTTATTGCTGAATTTCGAATTTCGTGAGTCTTATTGCTGGATTTCGTTGGGTGGACAGAGGTGATACATGACTTCATCAACAACATTGTATTCGTCATAACCCAAGATCAAATAAACCATATAAATTCTCTTTCTGGATGAGCTGAGGCAACTAAAAGCTTCCACCCTCTCCTTCGCCCTCCCGTCGCTCAAAAGGGAGACAAAGGGTCGCCCCGCGGTTGTTAGAATCACGCCGGCCATAAGGGGAGACCCTTTGGCTCCCTTTTGAGAAGCAGGAAGGCGGATGAGAGGGTGCGTCTGCTCAAAAGGGATCCAAAGGGCCACCCCTTATGGGGGCGCGATTCTGAGAATTGCACCGCCCATAAGGGGCGTCCCTTTGGATCCCTTCTGAGCGGAGGAGAGGGTGGAGGAAAATAAAATTGTAGTTTATAAAATTTGAAACGGTTAGATTAGATACAATTTGAAAGTGCTAATTTTAGTTAATTATAAATGGAAGTGACAAAGTTTTTGGAGAATGATATTTGTTTTACAATCTCCTAAAGTTGTTTCTCAATATAATTAAAATGATTCCCATAGAGGTCATCATAGAGAATGGTTCCCATTTACTTGAAAGTTGTAAAGGTTGTGTATTTATAAATCATCATAGAAAATGGTTCCTATAAGTAAAGTTTAAAAGAAAAAAAAACTTGGTTATAAATATATTTTTTGATATTTATTAATGACTATTTAATACAAAAATAGATATATTAAAACACAAAGTAGGAGAAAATTGGAAAATAACTTATATTAGTTGAGTTTTAGATTTATAACCTTCCATGGAGCTAAGAATTAGTTGACAAAATTGTAAAAGCTATTCAAGAAAATGCTCTAGCTAAGACTAATCATAAAACTTCCCTTGGGTTTTAGGTTTGGTTAATAATTTGAAACGGGTTCTTGTTTGTCGGGATAAAGGTATTGTCTTGGATTGTCCTTCTATTGTTGTATTGTCAAACCCTCGTGATAATTTTGTTCACCCTTTATAACATATTAAGGGGATAAGCACTCCTTTTCCTCTCACAATTGAGTCTCGCTATGGTCCTCTTTTTTTTGAACTTGGTTCCACGAGCGTTCTTGAAACCCCTAAACCCTTAAATGCTGTGGAGGATGGTAAAATTCTGGCTGAAAGTGGTTACTCCCCTAAATCTTCTCTTGATTTTATTTCTCCTCTTCCAATTTTCTCTAAAAACCCCTCTTTGAATGAAGATGTAAAACCTGCATAGAGTCTTCGATTCCAAAATGTGACAATAAGGAAAACTAGAAAAGATTCAAATGCTTCATTGAGGATTGAAGATTCTTCTAGCTATATTTATGTTTCTGATAAACTGGTGGAATCAGAAAAGGGAATTGTTTATTGTGGTTCTTCTAGGGAACTCAGTGTTAAATTTTCAGAATTTACTTCAATCTGATCTAGGATCTTAACTGAGAGAACAACATGTACAACAAATCTACAACATATCATTCATGGACACAATAATGCAAGCACAAAAGAGACACCGAGTTTACTTGGGGAAAACCATAAAGGTGAAAAACCCCAATAACTTCCTCAGAGATAGATAGAGCAATGATACAACCAGAATACAAGAGATAGTATTCTCCTAGCAGCAAAGCCTCCTCCTCCACAAGTGCGCCACTCTCCACAGTGTGAGTGAAAGAATAGAATGTGTAAAATGAGAGAGACACACTCTCTATTTATACACTAACTTGACTTGACCTTTACTCAACTAGGTCGGCCTCAACTTAACCACTTAACATAATGCTGACTGGGCTGACCCCCACTAGGGTGGTCTAATAACCCTTTGACCCACATGGCCGACCCCCAATAAGGTGGTCTAATAACCCTTTGACCCACATGACTTATACAGGTCCGACCCCAACAAGGTGGTCTAATAACCCATCAAGTATAAGTTACAATACTTACAATATAAATGACGACACTTCCGTATAGAGGAATAATAACATCTCTATAGGAATACAATATAAATATATGTGAAATACATTCCGAAGTTACATATACATCAAGACTTAGAGCGTTGTTTCCCTCTTAGAATTGTGATTAATGTCCATTATTTCATTGAACACTAGGGGGTTGGGGAAGGCTACCAAGATTAAGGCCTTATCTAACCTTATCCAATCTACTAATCCGGAGATCATTTTGTTGCAAGAAACTATCTACATGGACTCTTCTGCTATTTTAAAAATGTCCAATATTTTTCCCAGTTGGGAAATTTCGGCCATTAGTTCTACATGATTATTTGGGGGTGTGCTTGTAGGATGGAATCCAAAAATCTTTTGCTTCAAAACTTTCAAAACTATGTGGGGTACTCTTATTATGGGTCGGGGATTAATTTTCAAAAGACCTCTCAATATTCTTAACTGCTACAAGCCTTATAAGGAGCATGTGAAATTTTGGGACTCTCTCAAATTTTTTGGGATCCTAAATTTGGAAAACTTGATTATTGTTGGAGAATTGAATTTTACCAGTTCATCCTATGATATATTGGGTTCCATGGCAAGAGTGGATGAACTCGAGGAATATTTCAAAGAATTAATGGTGACTTATGATTTGGTGGATGTGGTTCCTCTTGCAACTACCCGTACATGGACAAATAGGAGGAGTGCTGATGGAATCCATAAACGACATGATAAATTCTTGATTAAGTCCAACCTGCTTCAGTCCATCCCACGTTATAGAACATAAATTGGAGAAACTATATTCTCTTATCATTGGCCATTTTTTTATGCAGTTTGGTGATTCCTTAGTGCAGATGAAATTCCCCTTTAAATTTAACTGATGAGGAGTTTTACACTAGTGTTCCAAACTTTTGGTTAAAGGATACTCTAGAAGAAAATCTGAATATTATGGATTATTTTTTACTGAAGCTAATATATTTGAAAGAATTTGTTATAAAGTGGATCAAAGAACAAAACTAGAAAGACAACGAAGAATTTAAAAATATGGAGATTCAGATTCAGGATCGTTACAAGAAGAATCTCATACCTCCACTAGAGAATGAGGATTTTGAGAGATTAAGATTTATTGAGCAGAAAAAGGAAAATTATCTGTTACAAGTAGAAAAAGAGTGGCGGCTCAAAAGTAGAGCCCTTTGGATCTTGGATGCCATAGGTATAAGTCAAAAAATTTCCCATTCTATCAAAAAGCGCAAGATGAAGGCCTTTCTCCTAAAGATCGATCTTGAGAAAGTGTATGACAGAGTTGATTTGATCTTCCTTCAAATTATCGTGGTTCAGATTGGTATTCCTCCTTTGGTTTTAAATTGGGTAATGGCATGCATTTCTTCTGCAAACATTGCAGTGCTTATCAATGGCATCCCTTCTGGATTTTTCAAATGTAGCAGAGGTATAAGACAGGGCTGCCCCCTATCTCCTCTTATTTTTTTACTCACCATAGAAGGTCTCAGTAGGCTCATTAACAATGCTAAATCTGAAAAATGTATCCAGGGTATTAAAATTTCAAAATATATTTTTATTTCTCATCTTATGTTTGTAGATGATGTTTTACTTGCATGTAAATATTCTGCTGAAGAATGGGGTCCGTATAAAGATTTAATTCATATCTTCTGCAAAGCCTCGAGAATGGTTGTTATCTCATCCAAATCATGTTTTTATCAGTATAATTCGGAGAAGTCTAAGGCTGATGAAATAGTTAAAAATCTTCCTTATAAATGTGTCAATTTAGAAGATGGATTCAAGTATTTATGTGACTCTCTGAAACCTAATGATTATAGGGTTAAGGATTCGATGTGGCTAATGAAAAAGGTTGAAGGAAGAATAAATAATTGGACCTATAGATTTCTCTCTATTGGTGGCATATTAACCCTGGTCAAAGGAGTCTTAAGTGGAATTCCATTTTACTAGTTTTCATGTGCTTGGGTTCCAAAAGTTGTTTTAAATTATCTAAGGAAACTTTTCTCAAATTTTCTTTGGGATGGAGGTAAGAAGTGGAGCAGTATAATCATGGCAAGTTGGGACAAGATTTCCTTACCCGTGAAATATGGAGGGTGGGGGATAAAACACCTAGAAATTTTGGTCAAAAGTGTTGAAGGCCAAATATATCAAGGATGATTTGGTGAATTGGATGAGGGATACAAACAAAAAATCTAAAGGTTCTCCCCCTTTTTGGATGGGTTTTCTCAAAATCTATAATTGGCTCGCGGTCGATCTTCAATGGAAGGTGGGAGATGGTAAGGATGTAAGGATCGACATTGATCCTATATTAGGCTTGGATGAAAGTTATTAGCTATCTGAAAGGATCATGTCTACTCTGAAATATTATGATATTTTCACTTTGAATCCGATTAGAAAAATACGAATAGAAAAGCATCAAGGGAATTATTTGTCCAATTCAAAAGACTTGGGATTTTTGGTCCCAATAGCATATGAGTGCAGGGACTTATACATCAAAAAGGCTAAATTCTGCGGGCTACATAATCACAAAAGAAAAAGATAGACTAATTTGGGGTGGAAATTTGGCAACTGGACTAGTGACAACAAAATTAGCATATGAAGCTATGATTAAACATAAAATTTTTATTTCCACAACACTCGTGGTATAAGAATTTGGGGAGATGGAAGATTCCTACAAAACTTAAGTGTTTTCTTTGGTTCACGTTACAAGGAAGTCTGAAAACATGGGACAATATTCAGCAAAAGGTTGGAATGGGCCAAGCTTTTGTATTTTATACAGAGTGAGTGCTCAAAAGACTTGTCATATATTAGTTGATTGTCCATTTACAAAGTAGGTATGGAACTGGTGTTGTAAAATTTTCCAGTTCGAAAATATCTAGGGACATTGACAATTCAAGGTTTGTATAAGATTCTGGATATACGGATGCAAAATATATCTCACTCTTCTAGCATGGATTTCCTGGATAATTTGGCGCACTAGAAACAAATCCATTTTTTAGGGCAAAAAACCATGTCTTCAGTCCACTTGTGCCGAGATTATGCATTATATTGAAGATCGTCGTCCTCAGAATTTGGATCCTAAGGTAAAGAAATTTGGTTTATTCACTACTCAGGACAACATTCTGTCGCTTTTTTTGATGGTGTTGCAAACCATGGGTTGTGCGCAGCTGGTGGAGTGATCTTCCTTGCCCATGATCATTTCTTTTAGCTCAAGTTACATTGTGGATGAGGGTCCAATATGAAAACTGACTTAATGGCTCTATGGTGTGTGCTTAAAGTTGCAGATTATTTTGGATTGGGGGAGTCAAAGGTGTATGGTGATTCCAGGGTCACAATTAAATGGGCAGAAGGATATTTCAGTTTAAAGGTCATAAGAATGGCTCATTTGTGTTGAAGGATCAAGGATGTTATGAATTCTTTTAAATCTATAACATTGGAGCATATATATAGTCATCATAATTTCATGGCTAATAAATTATCCAAGGAAGCTCTAGTGTGTGAGGAAGGTGTTATTCTATGGGATGAAGTTCAGGAACACCACTCTTGGAATAATGGAGCTGTTTGGATGTTTGAACTCTAAGATGTGGAAAATTTGATGGATATTTCACTGGATGCTTTAGTTTCCATGTTTTTGCTGAAGATGTAGATGTATATCTAAAAGAACTTTCATAACTTTTCCCTATTTTCTTTTTTTGTATAAGATGTTATGTATTGGCTCTCTCCAAAAAAGGGCATATTTTTAGGTCTCTCAAAGATTAATAATCTATGTACTATTTAATTCATAAGAATATCAATAGTATGTTTTTCTTTTAGCTTAAAAAAAAATTGACATAATTGTAAAAGTTATTCAAGAAAATGCTCTAGCTAAGACTAATAATAAAACTGTTGTTGAAATAATTAAAAACAATATTAACTATCATAAAATAAAATAAAACGCTTTCATGCTCGACTACTTTAGTTGGTCGACAGTTAACTTTCTTGCAAAGTGATCAACTGGGGGCTTGGATCGATATGGAATCTTTTATGATGTGACAAGCGATGCAGTTTCTCCAGCCAGTATCCGTTGGAATATTGATAATCGGTTCTCACATGCGGATTATTGATGTTCAATAGTTATGATCAATAGCCGCATTTTTACTCTGGTGCTGAAGTTGCTTTGAGGCTGCAATCTTCGCGCGCCAGTAATCTTTGATGGCCTTTTTAAATTTATTTTTCCCTCATTTATACACCTTGCAATATCCAATCGTTGTCCTCGAGGGTGTTTCTAGAATCGCTGATGCCCAAGGATGAGCTGTTAAGGATACTTAATGGGAATATTAAATCGAACTATTGCAAACATTAATTAAAAAAATCATACCAGTTGGTGCATGAGTCATGATTACAGGTCGACTACACAAATGATGATCGACAAGTTTCTTTCTTTATTCAAAAACAAAATTTCCCGATTGACGATTGACAGAAAGTCTTAGTTGGTACAACTATACTATCACACCTTAAATCTAAAGGGGACTCTTCCTATACCACCAATTGTAAAATACTAGACCATATATATGAATTAATTTATATAACTTCTTAATTATCTAATTTTTAAAATCATTTATTAATATATTATAAATTAAATTATATTATAAATGATTATATAAATTAATTAATAAACATAGTATATACTAATGACATTTCAACATTTAATAAATATATAAAATATGTTACTCACATTTCTAGCATTTCTGGAAAAAAACTCTCGTAATTTAATTATGATGAAAATAGAAAAATCCTTATAATGGATTGATTGATGTTATGAAATCTAATATACAATGTTGATCTGTTTCTTTTTTTAATTATCAATAATTACGAATTTATTTCATGATAAATTATATAATAATAAAACAAATTATAAATTACAAAATTTCAATTGTACAAAGTTTTTAAATTTTAATATGTTTAAAATTCAAAGCTGAAACATAATAACTTTATGAAACTAAATCTCAAGTTCAACCCAATACGTGCACGCTTAGTTACAACATAATAATGAAAGAGTTTCAATCATTCAAATTAAATAATATGAAAGTAAATTCCTACATGAATGACGGAGGGAGATATAAATATTGTATAATTAATTAATTCAAAATAAATAAAACTTAGTAATCTATAGGCCAGTCAATATGATTTAACAGCGACAGATATGATTCACGACCACAAAGGCTTTTTACAGTAAACCCTAGGATTTAACAACGATATCATATGATTAAGAAGAACATAACATTATATGATTAAGAAGAACATAACATTATATGATTAAGAAGAACCTAACATTAAATTATAAGCCATGTTGCAACGTGATACACTAATATATCCAAACTTCAAGATTTTGTGTGCAAAGGAAATAGTGTGCAGATATTGCAGAAACATCTAAAAAATAAATAAAGAAATATGCTCTGCCCCCATAACTGAGAGCCATAAGCGCGATGGAGATGTGGACGTGCTGTGTTCACCGTAATGGATTTGCGAAAGTTGGTGCAGGCTGCAGGGGGGTGAGGCTCTTATTACGAATACGCATGGATCTCCTCACAGGAGTAGCCTTCAGTTCTTTACATCGATATCCCTAATGAAGCCAAGGAAACAAACAAATCATTATAAGTAGAATTATACTATTAACGAGAGCACATTTATATGATATACTGTTATGGAAGAGTATAAAATACCTCAATGGAAACTGGGATTTCTACATACTCGATAAAGCTCCCAAACCTTGGAGAGTCAGCGGATTCGATGGTTGTTTTAATTATTTCTCGTAAGTAGCGTGCTATAGATTTCTGCTTTTTGGTCCATGTTGTGATTTGAATATTACCTCCAGGCTTGTTACGCTTGGTTTTACTTGTACGTGAGCAATAGGTCTCTGACAACAACTTTTTAGGACGAATTAGAGCTCTTAGCATAAGCAGTATGAATACTAAAGCAGCCACAATAAACAGACTTGCCCAGATCATAGCAGTATAACTGTCTGGTTCTATGGCATCATTTGGCTCTATTGCAGTGGGTGTTGATACGTGTTCATTGTAGAAAGCAACGGGAACCCTCTCCGAGTCGAATCGTGTGCAGAATCTTGGAATTTTTGCTGCAACGTGCATCATGGTAGACGGCAGATCCATGGAGAAAATGTTCTTCACCTTTTCGTATAACTCCATCATAAAACATTCTCCAATGGATTTGAAATATTGACCAAAGAAGTCCGATGAAGTCCCAGAGCTAAACCAAAGAAGGCCGGTGTCTGAAAGTTTTCTGAGACTTGTACTCGATGATTCTCTGATTCGATGAAGGTTTAAAATAGACATTACAGTAGGTAATGAAAAGGAGAAAGCCAAGAGTATTGAAACCGTCCAAATCACCGCCATTGTATGACCGGTTTTCACAGATCTCAGTCCTTTTTTATTGCTTGTAGATGGATTTATGCTCGAATTTACGTTATTGTCCAGTTCAGCATTTAGGGCTGCTTTCTTTTTTGATGCTAACGTTTCTTTAATTGCATCCCAACATTTTTCTGAAAATTAGACTCAACACAGTTAGGGTTAATGACTAACAATGTTCAGTGGTGATTAATTGTGCCAAGAAAAGGCTTAGCAGTCAATTAAATTCAGGAAGACCTATCTTGAAAAAAACAATGGTTTCAAGAACTAATGCAATCTTACAAAGATCCAGTACGGTGCAGATATGTTACCTTGGGAATCCTCAGTTGGAGAGAAGAAGAGGAAATTATCGTGAACAACTTCGCGCTTCACACGATCCATGCTTTCTCACCCTCTGATAGTGATATTTACTATTGTTCGATCGATAACTCAGTTCGCTTCAAGATTGTGCAGCTCACATAGAAAGACGTACAAAATGAAGGGAATTATGACAGGTCGTAATGATACGATGGATGTATATAATAAGTTTGAACGAAAATTGACCGTTGAGTAACTCAAATTTGAACGTAAAAACAGGGAAGCTTACGAAATTTAATGATTTAAGAATTTAAAATTATGTTAGGTTTACTGACTTAGAAAATTTGAACGTAAAAACATGGAAGCTTAGGTAAAGGATGTAAGCTAAAATCGTTAGTCCGAAGAAGGGAATTAGCATTCAGGTAAAGGATGTAAGCTAGGGTTATATTATTCTTTATTTAAAAAAAAACATTAATTATGTAAAAGCAAATAGTTTTTTTTAAATATGATTCTACAAATTTAATTATGTAAAAACAGAATAGATTTTTTATTGATTGATGTTATAAAATCTAAATATATATTAATGTTAATGGAATTCTTTTTAGTTATCTAATATAATGATGTTATAAAATCACAAAAACAAAACATTAAATTATAAACCATGTTGAAATATCATACAATATTTTATACAAACTTCAGGATTTTGTGCGCAGCAGGCAATCTGCAGATACAGATATTGCAGAAACATCTAAAATCGCTGAAAGTTACAACTAAAATTGACCGTTGAGTAACTCAAATTGACCGTTTCTTATGAGCTTACGTAGAAGGAAATTAAGGTTAATGAGCTTACGTAGAAGGAAATTAAGATTAAGGATATAAGATAGTTTTATATAATTCTTGATGATGATGATGATGAAGATGTTGATAATGATGATGATGGTGATGATGATGAAGGCATTGATGATGATGGTGATGGTGATGGTGATGATGATGATGATGATGTTGATAACGATGATGATGGTGATGATGATGAAGATGTTGATGATGATGGTGATGGTGATGAAGAAGATGATGATGATGATGATGATAAATAATATGATGGTCAGGGAGATGTTGATGAGGAACCTAGAGATGACAATGATGATCAATATGTTGATGATGATAATGATGGTGATGATGATGTTGATGATGATGGTGATGGTGATGAAGATGATGAGGAGGAGAGTATACACCTTCTCTTTATATTCACAATTATATAGGTCCCTATAGAACTTTCTCCCTTTGTTCACCCTTAATCACTAACCCTATGTTCCTTTATCCCACCCCCTTGCCCTCTCTCTCTCTCAAACTTTATCCCTCCCTATCTATCTTGTTCTCTAGATCTGTCCCTGGATCTCTCCCTCACTCCATTTACCTCCCTCCCTCTATGTCACTTTCTCTCCCTTACACCATCTTCGTCCGTGGCACCCCACTCATTCTTCCTTCCCTATCACACACACACACAACCTCCCATTTTCTTTGTTGCTCACACCTCCCTCTAGTCTCTCTCTCCCCAACCATCTCTCTCTCTCTCTCTCTCTCTCTCTCTCTCTCTCTCTCAGGCACACACACACACACACACACACACACACACATTATGTCCCTTTCCCTTCTCAAACCCATTACCCCTCAATCCATATCTATCTCCACCTTTGTCCCTCCATCCCTCACCCTACCTTATGTGCCTCCCTATCTCACAGCCCCTCTCTCTCTCACCTTATATCCCTCCCTCATGTTATCTTTCCCTCAACCTATCCCCATCTCTCCATCACTTCCTCTCTTTCTCTAACTTTTTGGCCCTTCCCCCTCCTCTCATATTCTCTCTCTCTCTCTCTCTCTCTCTCTCTTGCATATCTCCCACCAACACTTTACATCCCTCCCTTCCTATCTCTTTATTTTGGTCTATCCCTATCTATCTCTCACTCCCTCTAAATCCATTCCTCCTGATTGTCCCTCTCCCTCCCTCGCTCTATGTTCCTCCCCCCCTTGTATTCTTCTTTCTCTCTCACATCCCCCTTGCCTCCATCCATCCCCCCTTGTCACTCAAGTATCACATTCAAATTCTAACTCTATACCTCTTCAGAACCTATTCTACTCCAAATAGTTCTCTCAAGCTCCACTTTCCTTCACCCCTATATCCCATCATGCTCCCATTCCCTTTATCTCTCCCCACTCAAGCTTCCAACATCCTTCTAAGCCCTTGACCCTTTCCCACCCCTATTAAATATTAACCATAGATTCCCTTGACCCTTCCCCACCCCTTCTCAAATATTAACCAAAAATTCCCTTGAATTTTTCCCACCCCCTTTCAACTATTAAACATAGATTTTATGATTTACATAACGCTAGCGCATATTTTCACTACATAACGCGTACGCGTTATGTAGTTATATAGCGCGTTCACGTTATGAAATTCTAAAAGCGCGGGAATATTTTTGGAATTTAAGCAGAATGCGCGCGTGTTTGTTAGAGCCTAAACCAAGCCAACTCTCTTTCTCATATGTCAACCATAATCCTATGTGTATGATTTGGATTTTGGTTCGGTAATACCAAACTTGTGCTACGGTAATCATAAACCAAAGCAAATTGGGTATCTCTTCCAGTTTCTAGAGAAGCCTGTGCTTAGCCACTCGTTATAGTATGCTACACACACTCATTTTTTAAGAAATCATAAACACAAATAACATTTTTTCTGGAGATTCCAAATATGTAACTTTTATTTAAAAATATTAATTTTTCTTATTTTTTTCAATTTCTTTTCTGTCCTCCTTAACTCGTGAAACACAGTGTTAGTGTTTCTTCCATAACTTTTTCACTTCTTGATCATTTAAAAAAAAAATGTATGGTGCACAAGTAGACACTAACGCCCACGTTCTGTCAAAACCCCATTTCATGATTTTTAATTAAGACCTTCAAAGGTTGCACCCATAAAAGACATACTATTTTCGAGTTTTGATCACTTAGACAATTATAAAATTACTAATTTAATTTTTGAAAAATAATGATGCACTAGTGCTATATGTTCTCTACATGCATGCCTATTTTTGTAGCTTGATTCCATCATTTAGGCCCTCAAAGGTTGCACCCAAAAAAACATATACCTTATCATTTGCCTGAAAAATAAAAACTGTCGGTTAGGAAAAATGAAACTTGACATAGCTATGCAAATTTTCAATACATAAAAGTTATATATTCGGAAACGTGATTCAATTTCCTACATTTCATCTATTTTACTGAATGCAAGATATTTTATGTAAGTATCTCAAACAATCCAAGTAAGTTGAGAGATGCCTGATTTTTTAGTTTTCTATTGCATCTAACATGCCAAAAATGACCCTCATTAGTTTGCACTGACCCTTTAGATTCTTTTTAATTTGCATATTTGCATAACTAGCCTAGTGACTATAGGTATTCAAGAAAATATTTTTCCAGTATCCATGGTCCATCACAGTCATTTATCCTCCTTCTAACAAATCCAAGAAGTAGTCCTTCCAATCCAACAATGAACATTCATATCAACCAAAAAGAAATATTGATGTTATAGTACCTAGGCAGTCCTCCTACCAACTGGTACTCAATACTTCCAGTGCTCACACTCTATAGCTATAGAGAATTTTTTGAACCATTACTAAACTTGCACCTTGATAATTTGTTCATGGATATCACGTAGCTAGTTCCTCCCCCCTTCAATTGTCCATTCTCTGAAAGTTACAAATTTCATACTTTTATCTGTTTTCTCTTGAGCTTAATTATTCTTCCATTTAGATTTCTAATTCTCATTTTCCGAGTTAGATATGACTTTCTACGTTTTGGTGTTCCTTCACATTCTTCAACAACCAAGAGAATTAACCCTATGGCATTATTTTCCCTCTCTATTGTAAAGGTGGGATTTACTATTATTATCCATCCTTTTAAGTGGTGCCTACTCATGAATTGTATTTTCTAGAGGTGTCTCTTCAGATTTCAGATTTGCTTACTTTTTTTATTTTCTTTATTCATTTTTTAGATTATTTTAATTTTATATTTAGTCTTTTTATTTTTCTTTGTTTATTCTTTTTTTCCCTTTAGAGACCAAGACATCTCATTCATAAATTTTTCACAATAGCCCAATAAAATTTAGATTTCGACTAAGCATATTAATATATATCCAAGTACATACTACTTATAAAACATAAGGTTCTAGTGTTCAAATAAAACTTAGCCAAAATACGAGGGGTTGGCATTATGGGGTATTATAGAATCCGCTTCCAATAGGACTATACAAGAAAAGTGTGTCAAACATGAGATTCCAAGGCGCAAGATTTTGGTGAAAATGAATATGTGGGACTTCAATTCTTTAGATCTCTAATTTGAATAAATTTCCAATCATGCCACAACAACCGAGATCTCCTTACAACGACATAAAAACTGGAATATAAGAGAGCTTTTTCTCGATTGGGGACAATATAGCCTCATAGTACACATAAAACATCATCATGCCACTCTTTCTTTCTATATTTAGATACCTAAATCCTATGGGAAGTGCCTCCCTGGTAAATTCCATATCCATGTAGAAATCCAAGTTCAATTTGAAATGTTTCATAGACTAGCAGACTTAAAAATTGAAGTTTGTGGGAAGAGGGAATCATGGGGGTGAAGAGCACCTCAGTAAACACCAAGCACAAATTCTATGTAGCGCATAAATGAACACCCCTTAATCTTGAATAAAGGAAGAGGGAAAAAATATCGAGAAAGACCACTTAGATATGAGGATGTGCTATTCCTCTCAAAAAATGAAGAAAGTAAGAAATATACCCACAATTCCAAAACTGAACAGTGAGAAAACAAAGCTGAAAATAATCATTCATAAAAAAGTAGGGAAGAAAACACCCACTTTGATACCATGTAGAAATTTGGGACTAACCCAATCATGGATGCGTGTCATTAGAAACAAGAAAAAGAATGAATCTATTGATCTCACACTACGATGTGATTACATGAGAAGGCCTTCAATTTATAGCATTGAAAGAATTCCAACCGTAGATAAGAACAACTTCGCACATAAGAGCATCTACATTGATAAAATATGCAGAGACACAGAATAGAGCAGAAACATAAACGGGCATATTGATTGCCTTCTCATTATTAAGCACACATATATATAGTTTCACATAGGACCAAAACTACTGGCTAATACTATGGGCCAGTGTAAACCATGGATCAACAAATGACCTAACTCAACTAACTTAGGACCATTGACTCAACTAACTAACCAAATTGGGACCATTGAGATTACAACTCTTAACACACCCCCTTAATCTCAAGTGGGATGGTGTAGTTAACACTATCAATGACTAATTGTTGTGCCTGCTGGTCTATGTCTCAGCTAAGCATACATTGCATTCAAATAAACTTAAGCTTTACTTTCTTCCTTGATGTGTACTTGGACTGCTTCTTCTTTGTCTTCTTGAACTTGATTCTAAGCAGGTGTTCTGCAACATCTTCTTTGTCTTCCGCACAATAAACAGTGTTGTTGATATTCATTGGTCCTGGAACATAGTGCAAGTCTGCTTCTTCTTCTGTTTCAACATATTGTATGTTGCTGTCCATTTTACCTGCACACTTGAAATATTTGTCAGAAAAAAGATTCATATATTTCAGCTCTTCTTGGAGATCATTCACTTCTTTGTGTTCCTCATTTCTTTGTTCTTCATCTTCCTCATCTTCCTCTTATGGTGTTTCAATGTGATCCAGGTGGATATTGGTGGCCACCCACCTTTCCAACTGGCTCAAAACAGTTTTATGTCAATTTTGGTATTGTACTATTTTTAGCAGTTTTTTAGGTCCTGAACTTCCGGGGCCATTTTGAGGCCCTAAACGACCTTTTTTGGCAATTTGGGGGGCCAAATGGTTGCCTCCAACATACATTTGGCCCCAATCAAAAGTTGTAAATGTCAGACAGACCTTTCCATCGGGGTACCGAGCACCCCAAACGGAGATCGTATGCAAAAGTTACGACCATGGTAAGTTGATGTACTAAATTACCCAAATGGGGCCCACATGACTTTTGGTACTTCATCTCCTACGGTTAGGTTTTTGGATGTCTAGGGTTTTTGACATTCCTGTTTATTGTAAAAGGCCTTGAGAGCCTCATTGTAACCATCTTCTTGCGAAATGAGTGCAGCCGTCACATCTCTTCTCAGAGATAAGCCGCCACCATTCCAGCAAGCTTGTTTTCCGCTGCATTTTACAGTTCTAGCTTATTTATTGAATAGAAAACTAGTTTTACTGTATCTCTGTTATTTTGTGTTAAGCATCTGATAATAATCTGTATTCATTTCGTTCTGCTCATAAAATATGGATCAGTGGTATCAGAGCGGTCTGCTCCTTGTCGTTTTAATGCATGTCCCCAACGAGGTCAGGGTACAAAGAATTGGGTCTCGAGCTTGTTTCTCTTGAGGACAAAAGCTCTCGCATGCCCAAGCGACCTCTCATGGCAGGAGAAAAGAAAGATGAAGGGACAAGAGATCCTATCAAAATGTTGCTTGAGGAAGCCCTCATGCAGTAGAGGAACGAGATGATGGATAATTTCGTGCAAATCCTTCGGCGACTACCAACAAGCGACGCATCTTCCTCGAGTGGAGGCGCTGCCCCCTTCAAGGTACAAATCAACTTCAATATCCCTATATTTGAAGGACAGATAGATGGAGATACCGTAGATAAGTGGTTGAATCTACTAAAAGGGTATTTTTCGGTCCATAACTTTTTGAATAAAGAAAATATTACTTTTGCACTCCTCAAAGCCGTTCTCCATGTCAAATATTGGTGGGAAACATTATGTGAGCAAAAGGACACAGAAGAAGCCTCATTATTTTCAGTCACAGCCACTTGGGAATCCTTCAGGGATGATATTAAGGAATAGTACTACCCTGTTGGAAGTTATGACGACTTGTATACCAAATGGACCACACTACGACAAGAAAGAGACCAAGCAGTGCCAGAGTTCACAAATATCTTCCTTACCTTGCGCACCAAGCTGGGTATCAAAGATTCAGAGCGACATCTAGTGCTCAAGTATCGCGGTGTCTTGCATAGATACATCCAGACCGAAATGGAATTTCTCGAAATCTCTTCCTTGGGCGCGGCCTACTGATATGCCATCAAAATCGAGCAGAAGCTCAAACAAAAGACGCGACAATTTGGGCCTAGGAACCCTTCACAGCAAAAGACAGGAAAGGGCGGCCCCAACCCACAGAATAAAGGACAGAGCAAACATGGACAATATCAGGACAACCAGTCCAAGCCGCAAGCAAAGAAGGACACCGGAAAAACAAAGAAAGATACCGGGAAGTGGTCCGACTTCCATAAAATCCCTTGGAATAACACTGTTGATTGCCGCTCAAAGCAGTCGCTGGTGGCCGAAGTGAAAGCATCTGAATCAGATGCGGGTTCTGACTCTGAGTCCGAACCAGAAAGGGGAAGATGGATCATTGACGCAGAACCCAGTGCCACCATTGCTACCACCAAGCTCCAACCTGATGAGCCAGACGAGCCATAAGAAGGAGAACGCCTCTTCCATTCACAGATGTGGGTAAAAGGAACCCCACTGCATTTCATCGTTGATAGCGGTAGCCAGAAGAATCTCATCTCAGCAGAGGTCGTCAAGTGCCTGGCCCTGTCAACAATGCCGCACCCACAACCCTACACCATTGGATGGCTTCGCAAAGGAAGCAATCTCCGCACCAGCCAACAGTGCCGACTGCCATACAACATCAATCCCTTCAAGGACGAGGTATTGTGTGATGTTGCTCCTCTCGAAGTTTCAGATGTTCTTTTGGGACAACCATATTTATGGAAACGTCATGCTATATATGAGTCTAGGCCTCGTAGTGTTATTGTTTCTTTGAACAGGAAATTGTACAGGATACCCGAGGCAGTACCTCCTAGTGCTATTTCCTTGATGTCTGCCAAGCAATGCAGGAAGGTCATCTCTCAGACCGAGAAATTTATCTTCTTCGTGATTCGCTCTGAGAGTGAAAGAAAGATTGCAGCCACATCCCGGGCCTCCACGACCGATCTATCCACACAACAGAAGCAAGTGGATAAGGTGGTGGAAGGATACTCAGATATCTTCTCCTCTCCGACCAGGGTACCGCTTTACTGCCATGTCAAGCATCCCATCGATCTGACCCTGGGCACACTGCTACCCAATGGGCCAGTCTATCGCCGCTATCTGTTGGAAAACAAGGAGATCAAGAGGCAGATCCAAGAATTTCTCCATAAGGGGCACATCCATCCCAGGTCATCACCTTGTGGGAGCCCAATCATGCTGGTGTAGAAGAAAGATGGGACCTGGCGAATCTGCATTGATTACCGGGCCCTGAAAAAAATCACGGTCCGTAACCGGTACCCAATTCCCCGAATCGACGACCTCCTTGATCAACTCATGGGGGCCAAATACTTCAGTAAGATTGATCTGAAGTCTGGCTACCACCAGGTCCCAATAGAACAGACAGATGTATGGAAGACTGCCTTCAAGTCAAAAGAAGGTCTTTTTGAATGGTTGGTCATGCCTTTTGGTTTGACAAATGCTCCAACAACTTTTATGAGGATGATGGACGATATCCTACGACCTTTCACCAACAATTTTGTAGTGGTGTATATGGATGACATCCTCATCTACAGAAAGACTTGGGAGGAACACTTGCAGCATATTTAGCACGTTTTGCACACGTTGCGGAAGCACAAACTATATGCAAACTTGGAAAAATGCTCCTTTAGCATGGACAGGATCCATTACTTAGGCTACATCGTTGATCGACTGGTGTGCATGTGGATCCTACCAAGATCCAGGTCATCCGTGACTGGCCAACGCCAACCACACTCACTGAACTTCGGAGCTTCTTGGGCCTCGCCAATTTCTATCGCTGGTTCGTGCTGGGATTCTCTCATATCGCATGGGCCCACAGCCAAGTGACCAGGGGTGGTGGTAGGGAAAAATTTGTGTGGGGCCTGTCCCAACAACAAGCCTTCAATGACTTGAAGAAGCGTTTGTGCTCATCGTTGGTACTCTCATTACCGAACCTGCAACATCCCTTTGAGATCGAGACAGATGCTTCAGATTATGCTGTGGGTGCCGTTCTCACTCAACACGGCCACCCCGTGGCATATCATAGTGAGACACTATCAGATGTTGTTCCACAAGTACCCTACCTATGACAAATAAATGTACTCCATTGTACAAGCCTACTGCCAGTGGAGACATTACATTATTGTGAAGGATACAATCATCCACATTGATCACAAGCCACTACAGTTCATGCAGACCCAAGGAAAGTTGCAGAATGATCGCCATCAAAAGTGGTCAACATATTTGCAGCAGTTCCACCTCAACATCAAATATAAAATAGGGAGTACCAACCGAGTTGCTGACTGCCTCAGTCAACCTCCAACCGCGACACTTACCATGGTGCTAGACTCTTGTGGCCATGAGACCTTCGGATGGCCCCACCTCTATGAGACAGACCCTGACTTCTCCGCCACCTATCAGATGTTGGGCACCAACTCAGTGGTTGCTAATTTCCATCTTCAGGATGGGTTGTTGTGTCATATGGGCCATCTCTGCATTCCATCAAGCGAGCGTGTGAAGCTGATTTGGGAAGCTTACTATAGTCCGGTGGCGGGACACTTTGGCATTGAAAAGACAGTGGCAGTGTTGCAGAAACATTTCTACTGGCCGAAACTTTGAGAGGATGTCGGCAAGTATATCAGGTCCTGCACCACTTGTGCTATTGCCAAACCGGCCACTAAGAAACAGGGCCTATACACCCCTCTACCTACTCCTGACAGGTGGTGGGAATCCATGTCAATGGACTACATGTCGAGCCTCCCATCCACCAAGAGGGGAAATGACTGTGTTTTCGTGGTTGTTGATCGCTTTTCCAAGATGGCGATTCTAGCCGCTTGCAAGAAGAACATCACAGTAGAAGCCACTGCCAAGCTCTTCTTTGAACGAGTATGGGTACACTTTGGGATCCCACAGACCATTATCTCAGACTGTGACAGTCAGTTCCTCAGCTCATTCTGGTTAAGCCACTGGCCACTGCTGGATACCAAGCTCACCAAATCCAGTGCCTTCCACCCCCAGACCGATGGACAAACGGAGGTCGTCAACTAGATGGTCATATATATCCTGCGCATGTACAATTCAACACACCCCCACACATGGGATGAGAGTCTCCCCTATTTCCAACATAGCTACAACCGAGCCCTGCATAGCTCAACTGGCCACAGCCCCTTTCAGGTGGGGTTGGGATTCCAACCATTAGGCCCCATGGATGTTGTACTTCCCCTTGCGACCACCTCGGCCGACTCGTCCCCAGAAGCTAACAAAGCCGCCCGGTTCATTGAACGGATCCAGCATATCTGCCAACAGGTTCAGGATATTCTACAGAAGTCTAATCCCAAGTACAAGCAGCGCCATGATCAACATCGGGTGCCACATAAGTTTTAGGTGGGCGACAAAGTTTGGTTGCATTTGCAGAAAGAACGCCTTATAGGGCCCCATCGAAAGCTTTTCCCACTTCGTTATGGGTCGTACACCATCACCAAGATGGTGGGTGACAATGCTTTTGAGCTCAACATTCCCTCCTTCCTCGGTCTGCATCCAGTCTTCAACGTGGCTCTCCTTCGGCCATATTTTCCACCACTATTAGACACCTCAGAGATAGCAGAGAATTTGACACCAACAGAGCTCAACCCTGACTGCCTACAACAAGCATCCAGTGATCATATTGCAGACACACAGATCAAGGGCACTCGACATCAAAGGATCCAGCTTTATCGAGTTGTCAAAGTAGGGTAGCTCATACACCAAGGCAAGTGGCTCACCCGAGGCCAAATTCAACAGAAATTTCCTCATCTGATGGGGGAACTCAACGCAATGGATACCATTGCTTCCTAAGGAGGGAGGATTGATCCAGGTAGATACTGCTGGCCACCCACCTTTCCAACTAGCTCAAAATAGTTTTATGGCAATTTTGGTATTGTACTATTTTTAGCAGTTTTTCGGGTCCTAAACTTTCGGGGCCATTTTGAGGCCCTAAACGACATTTCTTGGAAATTTGGGGGGCCAAATGGTTGCCTTAGATATACATTTGGCCCCATTCAAAAGTTGTAAATCTCGGATAGACCTTTCCAATGGGCTACCGAGCACCCCAAACGGAGATCGTATGCAAAAGTTACGACCCTGGGAAGTTGATGTACTAACTTACCCAAACGGGGCCCACATGACTTTTGGTGCTTCATCTCCTAGGGTTAGGTTTTTCTATGTCTAGGGTTTTTGACATTCGTATTTATTGTAAAAGGCCTTGAGAGCCTCATTGTAACCATCTTCTTGCGAAATGAGCGCAGCCATCACATCTCTTCTTAGAGATAAGCCGCCACGATTCCAGCAAGCTTGTTTTCCGCTGCATTTTACAGTTCTAACTTTTTTCCTTATTGAATAGAAAACCAGTTTTAGTATATCTCTTTTATTTTGTGTTAAGCATCTGATAATAATCTGTATTCATTTCGTTCTGCTCATAAAATCCGGATCACAATGGAAGCTATATCATCTTTCTCAATGACTGTTGCAGCTTGTACAAATGTGCATCCTTCACTACTTGCTCAAAAATTGTGGGCTGACATGGAAACATAGCATACTCATACTGCTCATCAATAATGGGAGTCTGCTCATATAGCTCCTTCAAACTTCTAGTTTTCTGGTTCTTTCATGAACTGGCTGCTGCAACTTCTATGCTGCTATCAACTATCTCTTTCTCTGAGAGACTATCACTGCTGCTATCAATTGTCTCTTTCTCTGAGAGACAATCACTCACGTCACTGGGGACGAATGCATTGAAAGGATTGATTTCACTGAGATCAAAAGCTTTGTTGAGCTTACTTGATCATTGGCTGCATCATAAATACAGTCTTCTTGGCTGTCTTCCACTTCACTCTGGGATTCCCGGTGCTTTGCATGGCTTCAATGTCAACTGGTTCTTCTTCATTGAACTCTACTTCATCTTTTTCTACAGGTTCCTCTTCAGAGAACTCTGTTGCATCTTCTTCTACATCAGGTTCTTCTTCATTGAACTCTGCTTTCAATATAGCCCAAGCTTCTTTGGGAGTAGAAGCACCTGAAATGTTATGAAAGATGGAATAGTCTATACCATTTCGTATGATACTTAAGGAAACAACTTGCCTTCTTTCCTTTTCATACTCTATCAAATTCTAAAATGCTGCTAGACCTATAGGATCATTCTCAGCTACAAAATGCCATAGATCTTGTGACCTTAACAAATCCTTAATTTTTAATGACCATAAATCATAATTATCTCCATCAAAGGATTTCCATGAACCTATTGAGGTTAACAGATTTCTTACCTCTTCGATTTCTTCTAGTAGCTCTTCTAGCACCATCTTAGATCTTCGTGGTTTTCTTCAGACTTCAAATATCCTCTGCCCTTTTTCTACAGAGGCTATTCTTGGATCGATCTCTGCAGGACTCATTCTTCTGCAATCAAAGCTGGAACATTGTCCAATATTTTGGCTCAGCGTCAGCAATGCCTTCTCTTCAAGAAACTAGATCTGCTCCAAGATTTGGCCGTTCAGCATTGGATATGAGATCGGCTTCATGTGATCATGCTTTCCATGGAGTATGACATCATCGCAGTCTGTCTTCAAGCAATGGGAGACATTATCAACCTTTTCCTTAAGGTAGGGTGAGACGTCGCACTTCTCCTTCAGGCAGGGTGCAACAGCCTCCCTTCGGGGCCGAAAAAAAAAAATTCTTTTTTTTTCGTGGGAAAAGAAAATGTTACCTTGTCCTGGCCCAAGTGTTTCTCTCCGTCCATGTTGAAACTTCTAGTTGTGTGTGCACTCTCCAACCTCTGAAAAGGCTTACCCAAAAACAAGATCGTGTGTGCTTCCCACTATGTGAAAAGGCTTACCCAACAACAACAGGTATGGATCATGCCATACGCTTTGATACCATGATAAAATATGCAGAGACATAGAATAGAACAGAAACATAAATGGGCATATTGATTTCCTTCTCATTATTAAGCACACATATATATAGTTTCACATAGGACCAAAACCACTGGCTAATACTATGGGCCAGTGTAAACCATGGGTCAACAAATGACCTAACTCAACTAACTTAGGACCATTGACTCAACTAACTAACCAACTTAGGACCATTGAGATTACAACTCTTAACGTACATAAGCTTACAACTCACATAGGCTAGTTGCATTGGAAAACACCAACACTAACAACGTTGAGCTATTTTGTTGTTTTTTGTAAGTAAGCACCCATGGGGATTTGAACTTGTGACCTTGCATTTACAACTTCTCATCTCAATTACTCATTACCAATTTCTCTACACCCCGTTGGCAAGTTGAGTTGTTTCTTTAAATAAAACTATAGTGTATAAAAAGAACCATTCATTTTCGACATGTCCTTCATCCTTTTATTTTTCCTAGAAACTCATGTCTCTCTTGGATTCATTTTCCCTTCTATTGTTCCTCATAGATCATGCTTGAATTTATAAATTACCTTCACTAGTAAGCTACCAACATGTCACGCTCTACCAAGGCCACCACGTGCATGATAAATAAACAATAAAACTTCCAAAATCATTGGTTCTTTTCCCACGCCCGAAACAAATTGAATTTAAGCCTTTGTATTTTAGATTGTCGACATTACAAAGAATAAACATAATCTTTAACTCCAAATGAAAATGGGCCCTACAAATCTTCACCTCTTGCTCCAAAGTGAGTGGATCTTCATTCTTTCATGGATTGCTTGGCCATTGAAGCCACCAAGGAGTAGTGATCTGGGCGGAAGCATTCATAACATCTCCTCCTCCTTCACCACAACTTGGAGGTCTCAAAAACCCTCGGTGAGCCAAAATGTGGAAAACACTAGTCGAATTTGTACAATCCTTAGCATTTATGTCACTAATCTCACCATGTGTTATCGAGAGGTCATAGAAGGCCACGGCTAACACTCTGCCTTACTGTTTAGGTAGTTAATACTCGAACACAACCTAATTAGTACCACCTTAGATCTAGAGGGAACTCTTCCCCTACCACCAATTATAAGATACTAGACTATATATATATTATATATATAAATTAATTTATATAACTTTATGGTAATCGAATTTTTTTAAATAACTTATACACTTATTAATATATTATAAATTAAATTATACTCTACAAGTTATATAAAATAATTAATAAATACTAACATTTCAATATTTATGGGAAATACTTTCAAAATTTAATTATGGTAAAAATACAAAAATCCTTATAAGGGATTGATGTTATGAAATCCAATATACTAATGTTGATGGAATTTTTTGTAATTATCAATAACTGATGTCATGACAAATCACATAATAATAAAATAAATTTTAATTATAATTATAACTTACAAAATTTCTATTTTGCAAAGTTTTTAAATTTTAATATATTTAAAATTCAAAGCGGAAGTATAATAAATTTATGAAACTAAATCTGAACCTAATACATGCCATCCAAAGTTTTTAAATTTTAATACATTTAAAATTCAAAACGGAAGTATAATAACTTTATGAAGCTAAATCTGAACCTAATACATGCGATGCTCGGCTTACTTACAACATAATAATTGAAGAGTTTCAATCATTAAAAATATATAATATGAAAGTAAATTCCTACATAAGGATGAAGATTTTCAATCATTAAAATTAGACAAGTGAAATAGGAGATGCTGCTTATACCTATCTCTAAGAAAGATTTAAATTTCATTTATAAAAATTTAATAAATATATTTAAGTTTTCAATGTAAATATACCTACTCTAGGTATAAACATTATATGTATGTTTTGTAATGTTGTATTTTTAAAGATTTTAGGTGTTAAAATATTTAAATGTATTTTTCAACTATATTTATCATACTTAAATTATATAATCTCAATAACTAATATTTTTCATTTAAATTCTAATAACTATTCTCATTTTTTTTAAATATATAAAAAAAAAAAATTGTAATATATACAAAATTTAATCTTTTAATAAGATTTGGTGACATTCTTAGATGTTTTATCGTACTAAGTGATTTTGACTTTTGCCTTTCTTCATTTAAGTAGTGAATATGTTTTTGTGAGTGCTAGCTAGAATAGAAATGTTTTTCAGCAATTTATGATTTACTTAGATGTGAACAGTACATGTTTGATTACTTAATCAAGATTTTGACATTTTTCTTTGTGTTTTGTCATTATATTTATGAAGTCTTCAAGAAGTTAAATAGCCATATTTTACATTCATTTAAATAATGAGTATGTTTGTGAGTGCGCTAATTGTAATAGAATTGTATTTGAGCGTAGAGACTTACACAGTTTGATTTACGGTTTATTTATGTGAGATGGTTAATTACATGAGACATCATTTTTTAAAACAATAAAAATGCCTAATTCTCAAAAAATGATATCATTTTATTGAATTATTTGCAAATGATATTATTTTAATGAACACTTTGCATTGCATTGATTGATAGTAATGTACCAATTTAACAAACCAAAATATAATATTTCTTTAATTAAATAAATTAATAATTAATTAGTTTGATCTAAAAAAATTTAATTAGATAAATTAATTATTACATAAAACAAAAATATAGTAAAAATGTTAATTAAGTAAATTAATAATAAATTAAATATGGCATAAAAAATAACAAATATTTTTATGAATTGAATGAAATAAAAAATAAAAATTACACAATTGTGTTATTAAAACAAAATAATTAATAATTACATAAAACAAAAATATAGTAGAAATGTTAATTAAATAAATTAAATATGGCATAAAAAATAACAAATATTTTTATCAATTGAATGAAATAAAAAATAAAAATTACACAATTGTGTTATTAAAACAAAATAATTAACAATTGTGTTATTAAAACAAAAGAATTATTTCTAAAAATAAATATGTAGAGGATAAATAATTATTTTAATCCAGCCACCTTGTTGGAATAATATATTTTGGACGGTAGAGGATAGATATATATTGGACAACCTTGTTGGTTTCCTTCCAATTTCATATTGGTTGCAATCGTGGCATCAGGAGTTAATGGATCAGAGTTGTATTTGACAGGTGGCCTTAATTAATATTAATATAAAAACCATGCAAAGCAAGAAGTATATAAATAGGACTCGTGTTGATTTTTATTAATTTTAAATTAATTTTTATTTCTGACAAACCATTTTAAAACCACTTAAAATTTGTAATATCATAATTATTCTCCAATCAGAAATTAAAAAAAAAAATTTAAAAATTAAAAAACATATTTTTAATATTTACAATATTCAGTTTAATATGTTAGTTTTAGAAACCTTTTAAAAAACTATAGCAATTTGTTTTAATTATTAAAAAGTTAAACTTATTTGAATAGCGAGTAATCACTATATTCTCTGCATACTCTGCCTTTTACAGGTATAATAATATGAAAGTAAATTCCTACATAATAATGAAGAGTTTCAATCATTAAAATTAAATAATATGAAAGTAAATTCCTACATGAATGAGTGAGGCAGATATCAAAATAAATAGAAGCTGGTAATCTATGGCGAGCCATCTTCATTGACATGGAAAAATTAAATAATATGAAAGTAAATTCCTACATGAATGAGTGAGGCAGATATCAAAATAAATAGAAGCTGGTAATCTATGGCGAGCCATCTTCATTGACATGGAAGAAAAGACAATTTACAGTAAATGCAAGGGTTTAACAGTTGCACATATGATTCACGATAGCGAAGACTTTTACAGTAAACTCTAGGATTTAACAGAGACGCAATAACATTAACATTAAATTATAAACCTTGTTGCAACGTGATAGATTTTGTGTGCAAAGGAAATCATTTGCAGATATTGCGGAAACATCTTAAAAAATAAATACAGAAATACAGAGATGTGGACATGTTGCGTTCACCGTAATGGACTTGTGAATGTTGGTACAGGCTACACGGGGGAGAGGCTCTTATTACGAATACGCATGGATCTCCTGAGAGGAGTAGCCTTCAGTTCTTTACATCGAGATCCCTAATGAAGCCAAGGAAACAAACAAATCATTATAAGTAGAATTATACAATTAACGAGAGCAGATTTATATGATATACTGTTATGGAAGAGTATAAAATACCTCAATGGAAACTGGGATTTCTACATACTCGATAAAGCTCCCAAACCTTGGACAGTCAGTGGATGCGATGGTTGTTTTATTTATTTCTCCTAAGTAGCGTGCTATAGATTTCTACTTTTTCGTCCATATTGTGATTTGAATATTACCTCGGCTTGTTAAGCTTGGTTTTACTTGTACGTGAACAATAGGTCTCTGACAACAACTTTTTAGGACGAATTAGAGCTCTTAGCATAAGCAGTATGAATACTAAAGCAGCCACAATAAACAGACTTGCCGAGATCATAGGAGTATAACTGTCTGGTTCTATGGCATCATTTGGCTCTATTGCAGCGGGAGTTGATACGTGTTCATTGTAGAAAGCAACGGGAACCCTCTCCGAATCGAATCGTGTGCAGAATCTTGGAATTTTTGCTGCAACGTGCATCATGGTAACGTTCTTCACCTTTGCTGCAACGGCAGATCCATGGAGAAAATGTTCTTCACCTTTTCCTAAAACTCCATCATAAAACATTCTCCAATGGATTTGAAATATTGACCAAAGAAGTCCGATGAAGTCCCAAAGCTAAACCAAAGAAGGCCGGTGTCTGAAAGTTTTCTGAGACTTGTACTCGATGATTCTCTGATTCGATGAAGGTTTAAAATAGACATTACAGTAGGTAATGAAAAGGAGAAATCCAAGAGTATTGAAACCGTCCAAATCATAGCCATTGTATGACTGGTTTTCACAGATCTCAGTCCTTTTTTATTTCTTGTAGATGGATTTATGCACGAATTTGCATTATTGTCCAGTTCAGCATTTAGGGCTACTTTCTTTTTGATGCTAACGTTTCTTTAAATGCATCCCAACATTTTTCTGAAAATTAGACTCAACACAGTTAGGGTTAATGACTAACAATGTTCAGTGGTGATTAATTGTGCCCAGAAAAGGCTTAGCAGTCAATGAAAAAAAACAATGGTTTCAAGAACTTATATGCAATCTTACAAAGATCCAGTACGGTGCAGATATGTTACCGTGGGAATCCTCAGTGGGAGAGAAGAAGAGGAAATTATCGTGAACAACTTCGCGCTTCACACGATCCATGCTTTCTCACCCTCCGATAGTGATATTTACTATTGTTCGATCGATAACTCAGTTCGCTTCAAGATTGTGCAGCTCACATAGAAAGACGTACAAAATGAAGCGAATTATGACAGGTCATAATGATAGAATGGATATATATAATACGTTTGAACGAAAATTGACCGTTGAGTAACTCAAATTTGAACGTAAAAACAGGGAAGCTTACGAAATTTAATGATTTAAGAATTTAAAATTATGTTAGGTTTACTGACTTAGAAAATTTGAACGTAAAAACATGGAAGCTTACGTAAACGATGTAAGCTAAAATTGTTCGTCCGAAGAAGGGAATTAGCATTTAGGTAAAGGATGTAAGCTAGGGTTATATTATTCTTTATTTTAAAAAAACATTAATTATGTAAAAGCAGAATAGTTTTTTTAAATATTATTCTACAAATTTAATTATGTAAAAACAGAATAGATTTTTTATTGATTGATGTTATAAAATCTAATATATATTAATGTTAATGGAATTCTTTTTAGTTATCTAATATAATGATGTTATAAAATCACAAAACAAAACATTAAATTATAAACCATGTTGAAATATCATACAATATTTTATACAAACTTCAGGATTTTGTGCGCAGCAGGCAATCTGCAGATACAGATATTGCAGAAACATCTAAAATCGCTGAAAGCTACAATGAAAATTGACCGTTGAGTAACTCAAATTGACCATTTCTTATGAGCTTACGTAGAAGGAAATTAAGGTTAAGGATCTAAGATAGTTTTATATAATTCCTAATGATGGTGATGATGAAGATGTTGATAATGATGATGATGGTGTTGATGATGAAGACATTGATGATGATGGTGATGGTGATGAAGATGATGATGATGATGATGATGATGTTGATAACGATGATGATGGTGATGATGATGAAGATGTTGATGATGATGGTGATGGTGATGAAGAAGATGATGATGATGATGATGATAAATAATATGATGGTGAGGGAGATGTTGATGAGGAACCTAGAGATGACAATGATGATGAAGATGTTGAGGATGATGATGATGGTGATGATGATGTTGATGATGATGGTGATGATGATGTTGATGATGATGGTGATGGTGATGAAGATGATGAGGAGGAGAGTATACACCTTCTCTTTATATTCACAATTATAATGGTCCCTATAGAACTTTCTCCCTTTGGTCACCCTTAATCACTAACCCTATGTTCCTTTATCCCTCCCCCTTGCCCTCTCTCTCTCTCAAACTTTATCCCTCCCTATCTATCTTGTTCTCTAGATCTGTCCTTGGCTCTCTCCCTCACTCCATTTACCTCCCTCCCTCTACGTCACTTTCTCTCCCTTACACCATCTCCGTCCGTGGCACCCCACTCATTCTTCCTTCCCTATCACACACACACACACAACCTCCCACTTTCTTTGTTGCTCACACCTCCCTCTAGTCTCTCTCTCCCCAACCATCAATCTCTCTCTCTCTCTCTCTCTCCCCCCCACACACACACACACACACATTATGTCCCTTTCCTTTCTCGAACCCATTACCCATCAATCCATATCTATCTCCACCTTTGTCCCTCCATCCCTCACCCTACCTTCTCTCCCTCCCTCTCTCACAGCCCCTCTCTCTCTCACCTTCTATCCCTCCCTCATGTTATCTTTCCCTCAACCTATCCCCATCTCTCCATCACTTCCTCTATTTCTTTAACTTTATGCCCCTTCCCCCTCCTCTCTCTCTCTCTCTCTCTCTCTCTCTCGCCACCACTCCTTGCATATCTCCCACCAACACTTTACGTCCCTCCCTTCCTATCTCTTTATTTTGTTCTATCCCCATCTATCTCTCACTCCCTCTAAATCCATTCCTCTTGATTGTCCCTCTCCCTCCCTCGCTCTATGTCCCTCCACCCCTTGTATTCTTCTTTCTCTCTCAGATCCCCCTTGCCTCCATCCATCCCCCCTTGTCACTCAAGTATCACTTTCAAATTCTAACTCTATACCTCTTCAGAACCGCTTCTACTCCAAATAGTGCTCTCAAGCTCCACTTTCCTTCACCCCTATATCCCATCATGCTCCCATTCCCTTTATCTCTCCCCACTCAAGCTTCCAACATCCTTCTAAGCCCTTGACCCTTTCCCACCCCTATTAAATATTAACCATAGATTCCCTTGACCCTTCCCCACTCCTTCTCAAATATTAACCAAAAATTCCCTTGAGTTTTTCTCATCCCCTTTCAAGTATTAAACATAGATTTTATGATTTACATAATGCTAGCGCATTTTTTCACTACATAACACGCACGCGTTATGTAGTTATATAGCGCGTTCGCGTTATGAAATTCTAAAGCATGGGAATATTTTTGGAATTTAAACAGAATGCGTGCGTGTTTTTTAGAGCCTAAACCAAGCCAACTCTCTTTCTCATATGTCAACCATAATCCTATGTGTATGATTTGGATTTTGGTTCGGTAATACCAAACTTGTGCTATGGTAATCATAAACCAAAGCAAATTGGGTATCTCTTCCAGTTTCTAGAGAAGCCTGTGCTTAGCCACTCGTTATAGTATGCTACACACACTCATTTTTTATGAAATCTTAAACACAAATAATATTTTTTCTGGAGATTCCAAATATGTAACTTTTATTTAAAAATATTAATTTTTCCTATTTTTTTCAATTTATTTTCTGTCCTACCTCCTTAACTCGTGAAACACACTCTTAGTGTTTCTTCCATAACTTTTTCACTTCTTGATCATTTAAAAAAAAATGTATGGTGCACAAGTAGACACTAACGCCCACGTTCTGTCAAAACCCCATTTCATGATTTTTAATTAAGACCTTCAAAGGTTGCACCCACAAAAGACATACTATTTTTGAGGTTTGATCACTTAGACAATTATAAAATTACTAATTTAATTTTTGAAAAATAATGATGCACTAGTGCTATATGTACTCTACATGCATGCCTATTTTTGTAGCTTGATTCCATCATTTAGGCCCTCAAAGGTTGCACCCAAAAAAACATATACCTTATCATTTTCCTGAAAAATAAAAAGTGTGAGTTAGGAAAAATGAAACTTGACATAGCTATGCAAATTTTCAATACATAAAAGTTATATACTCGGAAACGTGATTCAATTTCCTACATTTCATCTATTTTACTCAATGCAAGATATTTTACGTAAGTATCTCAAACAATCCAAGTAGGTTGAGAGATGCCTGATTTTTTAGTTTTCTATTTCATCTAACATGCCAAACGTGACCCTCATTAGTTTGCACTGACCCTTTAGATTCTTTTTAATTTGCATATTTGCATAACTAGCCTATTGACTATTGGTATTCAAGAAAATATTTTTCCAGTATCCACGGTCCATCACAATCAGTCATCCTCCTTCTAACAAATCCAAGAAGTAGTCCTTCCAATCCAACAATGAACATTCATATCAACCAACAAGAAATATTGATGTTATAGTACCTAGGCAGTCCTCCTACCAACTGGTACTCAATACTTGCAGTGCTCACACTCTATAGCTATAGAGAATTTTTTGAACCATTACTAAACTTGGACCTTGATAATTTGTTCATGGATATCACGTAGCTAGTTCCTTCCCCCTTCAATTGTCCATTCTCTAAAAGTTACAAATTTCATACTTTTATCTCTTTTCTATTGAGCTTAATTATTCTTCCATTTAGATTTCTAATTCTCATTTTCCGAGTTAGATATGACTTTCTACGTTTTGGTGTTCCTTCACATTCTTCAACAACCAAGAGAATTAACCCTATGGCATTATTTTCCCTCTCTATTGTAAAGGTGGAATTTACTATTATTATCCATCCTTTTAAGTTGTGCCTACTCATGAATTATATTTTCTAGAGGTGTCTCTTCAGATTTCAGATTTCAGATTTTCTTACTTTTTTTATTCTCTTTATTCATTTTTTAGATTATTTTAATTTTATATTTAGTCTTTTTATTCTTCTTTGTTTATTCTTTTTTTCCCTTTAGAGACCAAGACATCTCATTCATCAAGTTTTCACAATAGCCCAATAAAATTTAGATTTCGACATAGCATATTAATATATATCCAAGTACATACTATTTATAAAACATAAGGTTCTAGTGTTCAAATAAAACTTAGCCAAAATACGAGGGGTTGGCATTATGGGGTATTATAGAATCGGCTTCCAATAGGACTATACAAGAAAAGTGTGTGAGAGATGAGATTCCAAGGTGCAAGATTTTGGTGAAAATGAATATGTGGGACTTCAATTCTTTAGATCTCTAATTTGAATAAATTTCCAATCATGCCAAAACAACCGAGATCTCCTTACAACAACATAAAAACTGGAATATAAGAGAGTTTTTTCTCGATTGGGGACAATATAGCCTCATAGTACGCATAAAACATCATCATGCCACTCTTTCTGTCTATATTTAGATACCGAAATCCTATGGGAAGTGCCTCCCTGGTAAATTCCATATCCATGTGGAAATCCAAGTTCCATTTGAAATGTTTCATAGACTAGTAGACTAAAAAATTGAAGTTGGTGGGAAGAGGGAATCATGGGGGTGAAGAGCACCTTAGTAAACACCAAGCACAAATTCTATGTAGCGCATAAATGAACACCCCATAATCTTGAATAACGGAAGAGGGAAAAAATATTGAGAAACACCACTTAGATATGAGGATGTGCTATTCCTCTCAAAAAATGAAGAAAGTAAAAAATATACCCACAATTCCAAAACTGAACAGTGAGAAAACAAAGCTGAAAACAATCATTCATAAAAACGTAGGGAAGAAAACACCCGCTTTGAAACCATGTAGAAATTTGGGACTAACCCAATCATGGATGAGTCTCATTAGAAACAAGAAAAAGAATGAAGCTATTGATCTCACACTACGATGTGATTACATGAGAAAGCCTTCAATTTATAGCATTGAAAGAATTCCAACCGTAGATAAGAACAACTTGGCACATAAGAGCATCTACATTGATAAAATATGCAGAGACACAGAATAGAGCAGAAACATAAACGGGCATATTGATTTCCTTCTCATTATTAAGCACACACATATATAGTTTCACATAGGACCAAAACTACTGGCTAATAATATAGACCAGTGTAAACCATGGATCAACAAATGACCTAACTCAACTAACTTAGGACCATTGACTCAACTAACTAACCAACTTAGGACCATTGAGATTACAACTCTTAACACACCCCCTTAATCTCAAGTGGGATGGTGTGGTTAGCACTATCAATGACTAAGTGTTGTGCCTGCTGGTCTATGTCTCAGCTAGGCATACATTGCATTCAAATAAACTTAAGCTTTACTTTCTTCCTTGATGTGTACTTGGACTGCTTCTTCTTTGTCTTCTTGAACTTGATTCTAAGCAGATGTTCTGCAGCATCTTCTTTGTCTTCTGCACAATAAATAGTGTTATTGCTATTCATTGGTCCTGGAACATAGTGCAAGTCTACTTCTTATTCAGTTTCAACATATTGTATGTTGCTGTCCATTTTACCTGCACACTTGAAATATTTGTCAGAAAAAATATTCATATATTTCAGCTCTTCTTGGAGATCATTCACTTCTTTGTGTTCCTCATTTCCTTGTTCTTCATCTTCCTCATCTTACTCTTCTTGTGTTTCAATGTGATCCAAGTGGATATTGGTGGCCACCCACCTTTCCAACTGGCTCAAACCAGTTTTATGGCAATTTTAGTATTGTACTATTTTTAGCAGTTTTTCGGGTCCTGAATTTCTGGGGCCATTTTGAGGACCTAAACGACCTTTTTTGGCAATTTGTGGGGCCAAATGGTTTCCTCCGACATACATTTGGCCCCAGTCGAAAGTTGTAAATCTCAGATAGACCTTTCCAATGGGCTACCGAGCGCCCCAAATGAAGATCGTATGCAAAAGTTACGACCCCGGGAAGTTGACGTACTAACTTACCCAAACGGGGCCCACATGACTTTTGGTGCTTCATCTCCTAGGGTTAGGTTTTTGGATGTCTAGGGTTTTTGACATTCCTGTTTATTGTAAAAGGCCTTGAGAGCCTCATTGTAACCATATTCTTGCGAAATGAGCACAGTCGTCACATCTCTTCTCAGAGATAAGCCGCCGCGATTCCAGCAAGCTTGTTTTCCGCTACATTTTACAGTTCTAGCTTATTTCCTTATTGAATAGAAAACGAGTTTTACTGTATCTCTGTTATTTTGTGTTAAGCATCTGATAATAATCTGTATTCATTTCGTTCTGTTCATAAAAACTGGATCAGTGGTATCATAGCGGTATGCTCCTTGTCATCTTAATGCATGTCCCCAACAAGGTCAGGGTACAAAGAATTGGGTCTCGAGCTTGTTTCTCTTGAGGACAAAATCTCTCGCATGCCCAAGCGAGCTCTCATGACAAGAGAAAAGAAAGATGACGGGATAGGAGATCCTATCAAAATGTTTCGTGAGGAAGCCCTCACGTAGCAGAGGAACGAGATGATGGATAATTTCGTGCAAATCCTTCGGTGACTACCAACAAGCGACGCATATTCCTCGAGCGGAGGTGCCTCCCCCTTCAAGGAACAAATCAACTTCGATATCCTTATATTTGAAGGACAGATAGACGCAGATACCGTAGATAAGTGGTTGAATCTACTAGAAGGATTACTTTTGCGCTCCTCAAAGTCGTTCCCCATGTCAAAGATTGGTGGGAAACATTCTGCGAGCAAAAGGACACAGAAGAAGCCTCATTATTTTCAGTCACGACCACTTGGGAATCCTTCAGGGATGCTATTAAGGAACAATACTACCCTGTTGGAAGTTATGACGACTTGTATACCAAATGGACCACACTGTGACAAGAAAGAGACCAAGCACTGCCAGAGTTCACAAATATCTTCCTTACCTTGCGCACCAAGCTGGGTATTCAGAGAGACATCTGGTGCTCAAGTATCGCGGTGGCTTACATAGATACATCCAGACTGAAATGGAATTTATGGACATCTCTTCCTTGGGCACGTCCTGCCGATATGCCGTAAAAATCGAGCAGAAGCTCAAACAAAAGACGCGACAATTTCGGCCTGGGAACCCTTCACAGCAAAAGATAGGAAAGGGCGGCCCCAACCCACAGAATAAAGGACAGAGCAAAGATGGATAGTAACAGGACAACCAGTCCAAGCCGTAAGCAAAGAAGGACACCAAAAAAACAAAGAAAGATACCGGGAAGTGGTGCGACCTCCATAAGAGCCCTTGGCATAACACTGTTGATTGCCGCTCAAAGCAGTCACTGGTGGCCGAAGTGAAAGCATCTAAATCAGATGCGGGTTCTGACTCTGAGTCCGAACCAGAAAGGGGAAGACAGATCATTGACATGGAATCTAGTGCCACCATTGCTACCACCAAGCTCCATCATGATGAACCAGATGAGCCAAAAGAAGGAGAACGCCTCTTCCATTCACAGATGTGGGTAAAAGGCACCCCACTGCATTTCATCGTTGATAGCAGTAGCCAGAAGAATCTCATCTCAACAGAGGTCGTCAAGTGCCTGGCCCTGCCAACAACACCACACCCACAACCCTACACCATTGGATGGCTCCGCAAAGAAAGCAATCTCCGTGTCAGCCAACAGTGCCGACTGCCATACAACATCAAGCCCTTCAAGGATGAGGTATTGTGTGATTTTGCTCCTCTCGAAGTTTCAGATGTTCTTTTGGGCCAACCTTATTTATGGAAACGTCATGCTATATATGAGTCTAGGCCTCATAGTGTTATTATTTCTTTGAACAGGAAATTGTACAGGATACTTGAGGCAGTCCCTCCTAGTGCAATTTCCTTGATCTCTTCCAAGCAATGCAGGAAGGTCATCTCTCAGACTAGGAAATTTGTCTTCTTCATGATTCTCTCTCAGAGTGAAAGAAATATTGCAGCCACATCCCAGGCCTCAACAACCGATCTATCCACACAACAGAAGCAAGTGGATAAGGTGGTGGAAGGATACTTAGATATCTTCCCCTCTCTGACCGCGGTACCTATACACTGCCCGGTCAAGCATCCCATCGATCTACCCAATGGGCCAGTCTATCGCCACTCTCTGTTGCAAAACGAGGAGATCAAGAGGTAGATCCAAGAATTTCTCCACAAGGGGCACATCCGTCCCATTTCATCACCTTGTGGGAGCCCAATCGTGCTCGTGCAGAAGAAAGATGGGACCTGGTGACTCTGCATTGATTACCGGGCCCTGAATAAAATCACAGTCTGTAACCGGTACCCAATTCCCTGAATCGATGACCTCCTTGATCAGCTCACGGGGGCCAAATACTTTAGTAAGATTGATCTAAAGTCTGGCTACCACCAGGTCCCAATAGAATAGACAGATGTATGGAAGACTGCCTTCAAGTCAAAAGAAGGTCTTTTTGAATGGCTGGTCATGCCTTTTGGTTTGACAAATGCTCCAGCAACTTTTATAAGGATGATGGACGATATCCTACGAACTTTCACCAACAATTTTGTAGTGGTGTATATGGATGACATCCTCATCTACAACAAGACTTGGGAGGAACACTTGTAGCATATTCAGCAGGTTCTGCACACCCTACGGAAGCGCAAACTATATGCAAACTTGGAAAAATGCTCCTTCAGCATGGACATGGTCCATTACTTAGGCTACATCGTTGATTGACATGGTGTGCATGTGGATCCAGCCAAGATCCAGGTCATCGGTGACTGGCCAGCCCCAACCACACTCACTGAACTTCGGAGCTTCTTTGGCCTCGCCAATTTCTATCGCCGGTTCGTACTAGGATTCTCTCATATTGCATGGGCCCTCAGCCAAGTGACCAGGGGTGGTGGTAAGGAAAAATTTGTGTGGGGCCCGTCCCAACAACAAGCTTTCGATGACTTGAAGAAGCGTTTGTGCTCATCGTTGGTACTCTCATTACCGAACCTCCAAACATCCCTTTGAGATCGAGACAGATGCTTCCCCGTGGCATATCATAGTGAGACACTATTAGATGTTGTCCACAAGTACCCTACCTATGACAAATAAATGTACTCCATTATACAAGCCTGTCGCCAGTGGAGACATTACATTCTTGGGAAGGAGACAATCATCCACACTAATCACAAGCCACTACAGTTCATGCAGACCCAAGGAAAGTTGCAGAATGACCGCCATCAGAAGTGGTCAACATATTTACAGCAGTTCCACCTCAGTTGATTGCCTCAGTCGACCTCCAATCGCGGCACTTACCACGGTGCTAGACTCTTGTGGCCACGAGACCTCCGGATGGCCCCACCTCTATTAGAATTAAATAATATGAAAGTAAATTCCTACATGAATGAGTGAGGCAGATATCAAAATAAATAGAAGCTGGTAATCTATGGCCAGCCATCTTCATTGACATGGAAAAAAAGACAATTTACAGTAACAGTTGCACATATGATTCACGATAGCAAAGACTTTTACTGTAAACTCTAGGATTTAACAGAGACGCAATAACATTCACATTAACATTATAAACCTTGTTGCAACGTGATAGATTTTGTGTGCAAAGGAAATCATGTGCAGATATTGCGGAAACATCTTAAAAAATAAATACAGAAATACAGAGATGTGGACATGCTGCGTTCACCGTAATGGACTTGTGAACGTTGGTACAGGCTACAGGGGTACAGGCTACAGAGATGTGGACATGCTGCGTTTACAAATACGCATGGATCTCCTCAGAGGAGTAGCCTTCAGTTCTTTACATCGAGATCCCTAATGAAGCCAAGGAAACAAACAAATCATTATAAGTAGAATTATACAATTAACGAGAGCACATTTATATGATATACTGTTATGGAAGAGTATAAAATAACTCAATGGAAACTGGGATTTCTACATACTCGATAAAGCTCCCAAACCTTGGACAGTCAGTGGATGCGATGGTTGTTTTATTTATTTCTCCTAAGTAGCGTGCTATAGATTTCTGCTTTTTCGTCCATATTGTGATTTGAATATTACCTCGGCTTGTTAAGCTTGGTTTTACTTGTACGTGAACAATAGGTCTCTGACAACAACTTTTTAGGACGAATTAGAGCTCTTAGCATAAGCAGTATGAATACTAAAGCAGCCACAATAAACAGACTTGCCGAGATCATAGGAGTATAACTGTCTGGTTCTATGGCATCATTTGGCTCTATTGCAGCGGGAGTTGATACGTGTTCATTGTAGAAAGCAACGGGAACCCTCTCCGAATCGAATCGTGTGCAGAATCTTGGAATTTTTGCTGCAACGTGCATCATGGTAGACGGCAGATCCATGGAGAAAATGTTCTTCAACTTTTCGTAAAACTCCATCATAAAACATTCTCCAATGGATTTGAAATATTGACCAAAAAAGTCCGATGAAGTCCCAGAGCTAAACCAAAGAAGGATTTTTCTGAGACTTGTACTCGATGATTCTCTGATTCGATGAAGGTTTAAAATAGACATTACAGTAGGTAATGAAAAGGAGAAAGCCAAGAGTATTGAAACCGTCCAAATCACAGCCATTGTATGACCGGTTTTCACAGATCTCAATCCTTTTTTATTGCTTGTAGATGGATTTATGCACGAATTTGCGTTATTGTCCAGTTCAGCATTTAGTTATCTAGTATATTGATGTTATAAAATCTAATATATTGATGTTATAAAATCACAAAAACAAAACATTAAATTATAAATCATAATATATTGATGTTGAAATATACAGATATTGCAGGATTTGTGCGCTGCAGGCAATCTGCAGATACAGATATTGCAGAAACATCTAATATCGCTGAAAGTTACAACGAAAATTGACCGTTGAGTAACTCAACTTGACCGTTTCTTATGAGCTTACGTAGAAAGAAATTAAGGTTAAGGATGTAATATAGTTTTATATAATTCTTAATTTTTAAAATTTAATGCGATGTTATTTGGGTTTTAGGAGATTAAAATATGACAATATTATTTAAAATAATTTTAATAGAAAAAAACATATCAGAATCAATTTAAGATTTTCAAAAAATGTGATATGATTTTAAAATAAATTTAGATTAAAATTATTATTTAAATCTTTTTCAATCTAATTTTGTTTGTCATTTAGACAATTTAATGATATAAAATACAATATTGCTTAGCATTTAAGACATTTAATGATTTAAGAATTTAAAATTATGTTAGATTTATTCATTTAGAAAATTTAAAGATTTAGAAGATAATTTTTTTAATTCTTTTTTATGATAGAAAATTATTATAAGTAAATTTGAAGAAAAATTATAATATTAAAAAAATAGTTAAAACAATAAATTATTTAAATTAAAAAAGTATTCATAATGTTTTTTCATAGTTGATTTAGTTTTTATGTGGTTTTTATTTTTTTTTAATATATTCAATGTTTTTTCATAATTGATTTAGTTTTTATGTGGTTTTCTTTTTATTTGGTAAAGTATTTTAAAGTGTTTTTCTTTAAAATTAAATTGGAAAAAGATGACAATGGATCACCATAATTGTTAGTTTCTCACTTTATAAGAAGTTGCATATGCAATTTCTTTTGTTTTTTAATAATCATAGGTTTATTTTTTTGTTTTATATATACAAATTATTTTAGACTATTTCATCATGGAGTTTTAGCTTTTTATAAGAGAATATCATTGTTTATGATAATAGTTTGTTTCTTTTAACACTATTCAACACTACTTTGAAAGAGAAAACTCACAATTGTTTTAAAAAATAAAATATATTAACAATAAAGTTCTATGATAAAAATTTACATCAATTTGATAGACATTATTTACATTAATATTTTTTGTAAAAAATGAAATAAAATAATAGAAAATCATTTATAAAATCACTTTAATATAATAAATACTTAAAAATTAAATAATTGCATTTCACTAAAAGCTTAAAAAAAATATAAAATCATTTTTAAATATCTTCACTATAAATGTATCCTCTTAAATATAAGAAGTATTTCTCAAAAATATATTACAAACTTTCTAATTTAAGTACTTTTATCTCCATACAAAAATGTGTGTGATACCTCAAAACATTTTTAATTATTTTGAATTATTAAATTGTGACAACTATCATTTTATGTAAGAGTTATTTAAAAACTCAAAAACAAAAAGTGTCACTTTGCACAACAACTATTTTTATTATTATTTTTAAATAAAAAGACTACTTACAGAGTTCAGCTAAATGATGGGACACCACCATGGCACAAGAGAAGTGTAACCAAGTTAGCGATAACTAAACCAATCAAATACAATCTGAAACGTAACAACCACACAAGACCCTAAATATTAGGGATTTAAGGATAGATTGGAGATTTGATCACTACAAGAAAAAAGGTCATTGGTGAAGGTCATGCATGTGACAGAGCTTTAAGGGTCATCACCAATGTCGCATACAATGACAATCCTTAAAACATCGTTGTTATAAGTGCCTTCTGAGATGGTCCTTTAAGAATCATCACCAAATCCCTTTTTAGTGACACTTTTGGTGAGGGTTGTTAAATGCCCGTTGCTAACTCTCTCTTTGGTGACACTTCTAGTGACGATATTTTATTGGCCCTCACCAATACTCTTTTTGCTTACTTTTGGTGACTCTAGAAAAATGTTTGTCACTATTCATCATTCTAATGAGGGCTCATGCAAGCTAATGCTGGCCACTCATGACGAGTTAGTCGCAATGGACTTCTGGAAAAACATAAATCTGAACGTCAAAAAACAATATTAGAGCTATCTACACAACGTTTTGGAATATGGTGCAAGAAGATGAAATGTATACAATCGGATTACCTTCCGGAATATATAAATATTATTTATCGAAATAAAGTATATCTCCCAAAAAATGGGGTTCTCCTAGGGTTGGTATGTTATTTTTTTAAGAAAACATAATGAATATGTTTGTGTTAGTTCCCTCATTCGGTATGCAAATGGTTGAATTTTGTGAAAAAAATTATATATAGTCGCAGATAATAGGCCGTTCGAGTGTAGCACTATTTTTCCATATTTATTTATTTTAATTTTAATTTTTTTTTAATTAAGGAAGTCAGCCAAGCCCTAGAATGACTAGGTCAAGCGTTAGTCCACAACATCATGGTCTTAACATAATCAATGAACTTTATTTTTAGGATGTAGGTCTTTGTGTGTACTTATGTGGGTTCTTTTCCATTTTCAAAATAGGTGAGCCATTCAAAAGTTATAGACGAAAGAAATAACCTACTTTTTGTGTAAGATTGATGTTAGTGCAATTGAAATTAATTAAAAAATAGAAAAAAATAATAGATTTAATAAAAAATTACATATTCGGAATCTGCACACATAGTTCTAAAAGTGTGTGCAATTTCATTACAAGTGGACTAGTGTAGCATACGCAGAATAATGCTCGAAACAGAAGATGTTATAGAACAAGATGTATTTTTGTTATAACACAGTCCCCCACTTGGTTTGGCAACCCGAACCTAAAACCATAGCGACCAAGTCATCCACCACATTGGTGGGAAGGAATTAGCCGCCAAAACTTAAAAAATTAAATGGCGCGTGCACGTTGTTTTAAATGCGCGTACGCATAAATAGCGCATGTGCACTAATAGTGTGTACGCGCTATTTAGTAAAATCAGACCAAACCATAGCTCAAGCACATATGCATCCATACAAAAATCCTATTGAATGGATGAAGATGATGATAATGAAGATGAAGATGATGATGATGATGTTGATGATGAAGATGATGACCAAGA